>CM053788.1:464590308-465125308 GCA_028749045.1 Cupressus sempervirens | reverse complement strand
GAAACATTACCATGGTTGGGTTTAAAATATTGAGATCAAACATCATAACATCACAATCACATAACCCCTGAGCCTCTGGTAACAACCTAAGACTGGTCAAAACTAGGTCAACCCCAAAACATGGACAACAAATAGAAAACAGAGTGTAGATTCCATAGTTTAGTTTGATTTAGAAAACACACTGTTGGATTAAAAGTAAGGTTTCAGTTTCTAGTTTGACATATAGTTTAAGTAGACAAAATTCATAGTTTACCCTTACGAATTAACCCATTCTTGTATTTAGATAATTGTAGAATTACCCTAATTGAGTTTAAGTCAATCAATCACAAATAATCGAGGGGTACTTATTTATTTAAATTATTAAATAATAATTATTGATTTTTAAATAAATTAATTACAATTTAATTAAAAATAATATCATTAGTTAATAGCAAAAGTAAATCTAACGCTTCATTAAATGATTTCTGGTTTTATTAAAACTTAATTAAATTCATTTAATTAAGTTAATTAATAATTACCTAAATTAACGTACATTAATTATTTATTAAATTAATAAATATTAATATAATTTATTAACAAAATTAACATTTAATAATTTAAATTAATTATAACTCAAATTTATTAAAATTAATAATTAATAACTTAAATTAAATATAATTTAATTTTAATAAAATTATAATTAAAAATTATAATGAAATTTAAAAAAAGGGTAGTGTTTATTTGTAAAGCCTATCGGCTTTTTAAAACAAGTCATGCAGTTGTAGGCTAAGCTGTTGCCACTTGCAGTAGCTTAGTCTGCGCACACTGTCACAGTACGCCATGGAGAAGAAAGAGGGGGGGTGGGGTAAAACCCCTCCTCCCCTATAATATTTTTTTAATTTTTTTAAAAAAATTGATTTTAAATAATTTTATTAATTATAAAATTTAAATTTAAAAAATTCCCAATAAAATATAATAATTTTTATATATTTATATATGTATATATTAAAACCTTTGAAATATTAGTTTAATAGGAAAAATACAATTAACTAATCGAATTTCTAATTTCTAATTTTATTTTTTTTAATCTCAAAACCCTCCCCAGTTTAAAATAATAAATTCTTTAATCTATGAAATGAGGGTCTTTGGTTACTTTTCTAATCTCCACATATACAGAAGGTATTGACATGTATTCAATAATTACAATATTGAAATGTTCAAGGATTCATTAGAGAGAAATTTGAATTCACAATCCACAAGCATGAAGAAGATAGGAAAGGAAACTGCATAATTAAATTGTGAGAATAATCACAAGTGTCTACATAGACACTCATGCTAATCGTTGTGCCCAAGAAGATTGAAGAGAAATCCCTCCTCACATAATGTTCTCTTTTTCGAAAATCCCTTCCTCTTCCAAAATTCACGGTCCCTTCCCAAAACTTCGGTCTCAAAATTCTCGTCCCCCAAAAATGAACCCTCAATTGGTGATAAGGAGTTCTCTCCTAAAGTCAGGGCACTAATTGTGCGATCACCTAAGAGAACTCTCTGCTCACTAGGCTTCAACTCTCCATTAACTTTTCTTTATCTTTTCTTTATCTTTTCCATGCACATTAATTGAATTATTGAATTACTTTATTTGATTTTCACTTGACTTCTCCTTTAATTAATTTATTGAATTTTAATCTCATGCACACTTTATGCAATTAAAATATCTTTATTAAATTTACTTGTTTTATTAATTTCTTATATTTTAATCTCATGCATACATCATGTGAACTTAAAACTTTTTAATAAATTAATATATTTTCACTTTTAAATTTATTTACGAAACTTAATCAATAAAATATTTATTAACTTAAATAATAATAATATTTAGCATTTATTTTTAAAAAAACTTTAAATATATTATTATTAAATTAAATTAATAGTATCACGTCCTAAAATATTCTTATAACTTTTATCTTCAAATTTAATTTTTTTATTTAATTAATTTTCTAATTAATTAAATATAATTGAATATTAAAATATCATAATAATTTTTTATTAAATTAAATTATTTATTTAATCAGATTTAATTAATAGGAAATTCACCAAAGACTCATAAAACAAAATACGAAAACCCATCGTAACAAAAGACATACAAAATCAAACTAAAGGGTTATAATCATGAATTAACATCATTCGATGCATTTAGAGGGTACTCAACTCGGATACTTGTCTTATCTAGGACAAATGGCTTAAAGGTTTGAGATTTGGACTTAAGAATTTATCTCCCCTCTCTTACCATTGAGATAATGCGATAGGATACACACATCTTGGCAATTCAAGGAAGTCAATACCTGGTACCTGCAACTTGCATAAAATTCACGCGTGTACAAATATAATATTCTAAGCTCAATAGGCAATGGCAGGAAGTGGTGCATCATGTAGATCTCGACTAGCAAGTGGCTACAACTCCATTCCTTAACCACATCAGAAACATTATACATTAAAAAAAAAAACAATGCACACCATACACATGCAGTATGGGGTAAGTATCCATAAGAGAACACATATGATAATCCATCTAACTAAACATCATCAATAACTGAAAAACACTATAATAATCATCATGCATACATGAAATATAGAGTACCAAGTAATCTCATCATATAATCAACTGAATGTAAAACAATATCTGTTAATCTCAAAACAATACTACTAGTAATCAAGCATAAAACTAGCCTAAAAGAGTTCGGCAACAAACACAAAATGTAAACTAGCAGTAGACATTACAAAAATAACAACAGTTATAATAATAAATAAATTGAAAACTTTAGAAACATTTAGTTTCTATCATTCTTTTAAGTCTAGTATCAAATTAATAGGATTTTCTCATCTTTCGATAATATGTAGACGCTCATTATTTACAATATTTTTTAGCAATATGTTGATGATATTTTCTACATTTACCATGATAGAATTAAGAACCATGAATGAATTTAATAGGTTTTTCGATGAAGACATCAATGGCTTAGATTTATTTTGAGGACTTTATATTGATTTAGAGCTCACTAATTTGAATGATTAGCTAATTCAATTGATAGAATTATCAACCAACCTATATGATTAGTTAACCCCCTTGATTGACATGTTAACTAACTTAATTGAGTGGTCAATTATCTTGATTGATTAGTTGACTGAATAGATTTTTTAGTCAAGTAAATTGATTGAGTTAATTAACTAATATGGAAAGGTGTTAAATGTACATGAGAAATTGTTTATGTACAATATATGATCATGTGTTCGTTGGGAGCTAATTAATTGATCAACAAGTGAATTATATGGTGATATTGAACTAGAGGATCTATAATATATATATAATAATTATGATATCATAATTATCATTTGACAAGGTAAGTTATGAATTTCAATCTCCATAAATTTTGAGTGAAATGTTAATAATGTCTAATTGATCTCATCAATTAAGTAATTTTATTAAAACTATTAATCAAGAATTAATGAAAATAAATGAAGACGTATTACCACTTTAAATGTTGTAGTAAGTTCTCAAAAACTAATGTTAAATAAAGGATGAAGGGTTGCTATATTAAACATTTTGTAAAAAAAATTGATGCTACTTATGAAGGGTTGCTATATCAAGCATTTTCATAGTTATTAATGGGAATAAAGGAAGGGGAATGGCCACCTTAAATGTTAGTAATAAGTGTTATTGGATGGTCCCATTGGTAAATGGTGAGTGAGTTATAGCTGTTCTACATTAATGGGGGGATTTACTACTTTAATAGTGTCTTCAATAATGACAATGGTGGCGAATATGCTCTTTCCGTACTTATATTAAACTTACAATGGACACCATGGTGAGATTTGAGGCTTCTTCTGTTACAATGAGACTGAAGATCGGATAATTTTGGTTCTTTTAATAATCCTTGTGATACTTGTGCATTACGTTCAAATTCGCCAAAATGTTTTGTATTTTGTAGAAGCAGCCGTGGAATCTGATTAGTTAAACTTCGTTGTTCACATGATCATTAATACTTCAGTCTTGTTGAAAGTATTTAAGCCACTACATGTGGTGTGTCTCTTTTAATTCCATGAAAACTATTCGGTAGCCATGATGGCATGAAAACTAACTTTCTTGATGACATAGCCTTATTTATTAAATATTTTTTTAGTCTTTCCTTTATTTTCTACATTTAATATTTATAAAGTTTCATTCTCTATTCAGTGTAGCCTCACTATTATTAACATGAACAAACATAAGAAGGCATGTCTAAGAAAGATGCTAAAATGGATATTTTAGCTGATGGTAATAGAGTATAGTTGCATAGCTTTGAACTTTTGATAATAGCGAGTTTCTTTTTGATAAATTTGTGTTTCTAGAAATATTCTTAATGGTTTTTTTTTTTGTTGGACTTCCATAAAAATAAAGCTTTTATCATATCTTGTTAATACATTTGACCAAATAGAATAGACATGCATTGATCGCTACACTATAATCATTTTCATTGGTAAATGTATTTCTTAAATTTAAATATTTTTCTATCATGACTAATAATATTTTCCTAATCTGATACATTATTCCCATTAAATGAATCAACCTTTCCCATACTTGGCAGGAACTATGGTTCCCTACAACTCTTGTTTATTTAGTAAGTTTAGATATATTTTTTTGAAATTGTCTTTTAAGAATCAATTGAGTCTATTTTATGAATGATTAAATCTAATTTTAAAATAATCTATAAGATAGTTGTTTATTATATTAAGTACCACATATTATTTATTTCATCTTTTCATGTTTAAATTATATTAACAATAGAGGTAAAATTGAAGTTTTATGGGTTTCACTTTATCATTTAGAGACTATGTAAGTACTATAAATTCTTGATTTTTGGCTAACCGCTAGGTATCAATATCTATGGTAGAGATACTTCTAATTTTCTACCAAACCTTACTTTATCATTACTACTATCTATCAAGATATATTTTAGTTGATTGTACATTTTTGTATTTTATTTTTTTAAGTTAGTTTTGAAATTTCTATTAGTTATATTTCGATAGTTTTGTAAATTCTATCTCTCCTCGTGTAATTATGGAATGTGTATATTCTTTTATGATTCAAAATGTCTTACACACAAATACTACATATATATAACTTGAATATGAGATTTCTATATCTAATCATTTCTAAACATGCATGATTGCACTGTTGGAAAGTTAAGGTGTTGAGAGAGTGAGGAGGGTGAATCGATACCTTCTAAAACTTTATCTCTCAAAACTGATTTAACCTTTTGAACATTAGATCTAGCTTTTCATGTACAAACTTAACAAATTATTTCTGAATGAATGTAAATAAAACTAAACAACTTCAACAAAAAAACACATCGCGTAGAAAAACACATTTGATGTATGATTTTGGTCATGCAAAAACCCTTGGTTAGATGGAAAACTATGGTGGGGATGACATTGACAATCCTTCACTGTTGCGAGATGAAATTTTCTTGGTTAGAGCATACAATAATGCCACTTCGCATGACTTACCCTATTAGGATTAATACAATAAGACCCACAAAAGTCTACCTTGTGAAAGGGTTTCACAACACTCTTCAAGTGCATACTTGGTTAAGAGATATTACAAATAAAAGTTTGCCAAGGCCTACCCAACACTAGAGATTTTAAGAATACCATAAAATGTAGGATTTGAGCAATACAAATCCACAAAATCTGAAGAACACCTACATGCAAGAACCTGTCACAGAGAAGAAAAGACAAAGAAGAAGCAAGTGTTTTGCTCTAAAAATATGAAAAATTATATTATTAGATTGAAAAGATGAGAGATATTTACAAAAGATTAATCCTTATAAAAGGAGATTGGAAAAGCTAAAAGAGAAATCCTAAGAGGTAAATGGCATTTAATAATTACTAATTAATTATTAAATAGAAATGCAAGTGCATAAAGGGAAATCTAAGAAGGGAGTAAAGGTAATTTAATAAATGAAATGAAATTATCCTTTTACTCTAGCACCCCCCTTAAGATGAGCAACAATATAGCTACAAATAAAGAAAGAAAAATCAAGGAAACTACAATGTTGAAAGCAACACTTGGGTCCCAACAACAAGGCTTGATGAGGTACCCAATCACAACCAAATCTCTATGAAATGGAGAAACAGAGAAAACCCAGTGGGAAAAACCCTATTCACAAAAGAGATAGAAAATGATGCATAAATGAAATATCTCAAGAGACTCTCTCAAGACCATAAATATGATGAAACCCCTCATGATAGAAGCTTGAGACTCCATAGCCCCCTACAGAGTGGCAGAATTCCTATGTCGATGAACATACCAATGTGGCTCCAATATGAAAGAGACAAAGGCAATGGAAAAGGAGTGTGAAACCCCTAAATGTAAGGTAAAGTTTAAATTCCAAGTTGATGCTCAAAGGAGAATGCATGAGAATCCTAAAATGGAATCTCCAATGGAGGTGGGATAATAGGTGTGTTGAATCTATCATCTGAGAGGAGATGTGTGTCGTCTAATATATCCTCAACAACTATAGTAGGTGGCTTGATGACTAGAGCTACAATGATAGGAAATGTTGAAGAGTAATCATGTGCAATGGATGGAATCTAAACAAGAAGTGGAGGTATAGAAGTCACAACACTAGTCTCAGGAACAACACATAAATTCAAGTGACATGACTTCACCTTAGTAGTTTCTTGTGAAGAAGGAGAGTGAGTCTCCAATAGTGGAGATGGTGGACCAAAATGAGAGAAAGAATATAGGTGGGAAGAGTGATCAACAATCCCTATAAAAACAATATTGTCTTTCTCACTATCTCTTATGTGCACTGAATCTTGTACAAACTTAATTATCTTCCTCGTCCCACTATGTGTAATCTAATAGATAGAGAGAAGGTTAGAAGATAAAGATGGAACAAAAAGTACATCATGAAATATACCATCATCAATGTCAATAGAACCTTTCCCACATACAATCATAACAATATTGTTTCACATCAAAACATGTGGAGTTTAGGAGAAACCTCGAAAGAAGAGAACAAATCATGAGAAGATGCCATATGGCATGAAGCATCTAAATCCAGTAACCATCTAGAAGAGTATGGAGTAGTATTTGCACATAGTGCATGACACTCTCCTATATCTTTACCATTTGACTGAAATGATGATGATGATGAAGATCTATGAGAAGTAGAAGGAATATCAATGTTGCTCTTCTAAAGGAGATTTGTCACATGACATGACTTAGAAGACTAGAACCAAATGTCTAAGCTCGAGTACAATGTGTATCAGAAGGAACACTTGCTAAAAAACCATCTATTACAACTATGACATCTGCCCACATGGGAAAAGATGGATAAGCTATTTGTGGGAGTGCATCATCATCTACATCATCCTCAAAAGATGGTAAATCCCTAAGAGATAAAGAGGGAGGAGTACGTAATGAGGAGGAATCAAGTGATAGATAATCTGGAAGAGGAAAGTGCTCATCAAACTGGATATCTTATCAAAACAATACCTCTTTGGAATCAGGATCAAACAACATGTATGCCTTCACATCCTCATAGTAGCCAACAAACGTGAGTGGTTGACTCTTCTTTTCCATATATTTCCTCTGAGCATTGGGAATAAAATTACATTCCTCACTACCAAAAACTAAGAGTGTAGAAACATCAGGCTTGGCATAAGACCAAGCCTCTTTAGGAGTCATATGTTTTAATGTCTTATGGGGCATCTAGTTTTGAATATAGTTGAGAGAATTAATTACTTCAACCCAAAAAGAAGACTATATATCCTGTGATTGAATCATATAATTTACCAAATAAGTGCACCAAGTTGTGGTGCCAAAACAGTGACACCTTTTTTTCTTTCTAGTTTTGAAAAGCACGTGCATGCACTATAGCGCGTATGCACTATAACACACATGGACTATGGCTTGTGTATGCCAAGCCATAGCATGTGCATGCTATAGTGTGTACACATTATAGCGTGTGTGCATTTTCAAAAAAAAATTACAAAGTGCGTACATGTTATTTAGAAGTAAATTTAAAAAACTTTAAATAGCGTGTGCACACTATAGCATGTATGCAATATAGGGTGCACACGTTATTCAAAGCTTTACATTCTACCAAACCTAATGTTTGGTTTTGCCTTGGGGATCCAACCCAAAGCTTTGGAGTCTATAAATTGGTCTGAGATGTATTTTTCTGCAAACATACAAAAAATGATTAATTTTTCTTGTGTGCTCTCCTTCTAGTTTCCTCGTGGTTGAGCATCGATAAAATCAGGTTATATGAAATTGTAGGTCTTTGTGTTAGCTACACAACCATATAATTTATTTTTTATTTGAACTATTTCAAGCCTTTCATCTATTATTTATTTTAAATGTATGTCCCTTTTTTGTCAAAACCAACATGTACTAATTGGGTTGTAGATTTTAGTTCGTTCATTAAATTTTGCAACAACTTAGTTTTTTAGAAACTAGACTCCATTCTACACACTTTGAAAAAAAGAAGTTTTGATTTTAGATTAGTTTTCAATCATTTCTATGGGGAGCACACAGATATTTCATGTTTTTGGGATGCGTCTAATTAAAAAATTCATTAAAAAATATACACATTATAAAATTACCCGAAAAATCTGGGATAAACTACATAGTGTTCTACTTGGTAACTTTTGACTGAAGCGGTTAAAGAATTTCAAAAAAAAGGTTAAAATTTTAGGGGGGCCACAATTTTTACAATGTTATGTTTTTTTGGAATAAAGTACCACTTTTTGTGGCCCCCTTTTTTGAGGACCTAAAACTAAACCATTTTGAAAAAAAAAATTAGTAGTTTAGAAACTAGATTCAAAGGACTACGACTTTTGTTTTTGTCATATCTTAAAATTTTGAGTGTAACTATCTTCAAATTCTTGTTGAAGTCCAAAAATTGCTGATTTCAAGAAAAAGGTGTCCACTTATACCCCCCTTTTGGCACCACAACTTGGTGCACTTACATCTCAATATCAAAGATCCCATAGTGTTATGTTCTTTCTCTTGGCAACACCATTTTGTTGAGGGGTATGAAGAACTAAAAATTGATGCAGTAAACCATGCATAGTGCATTGAGTTCCTCCTTATTCACATACCCCCCTCCATCTGTGTCTATTCGTTTAAGAGAAAAACCAAATTGCTTCTCCACAAATGTCTTAAAGATTCGAAAGGAATCAAAGACATCATATTCGTACTTAAGAAAGTACACCCATGTACATCTTGAAAAGTTATCAATGAAGGTGAGTACATAAAGAGCCCATGAAAAAGGAGTAGGAAATGACATAAGATCACTTTGAACCAACTCCAAGGTTTCCTTAGCACATGTGGCTATTCTTATAGGAAAGGAATCTTCATGATGATTTCTAAGAACACACCCATTAAAAACATGATCAGTGTAGGAGATATATGGTAGCCTAGTAGCAAGTTCCTATCTACTCATTTGTTGTTACAAATATTTGTAGTTGACATAACCCAAATGCTCATGCCAAAGCTTGCTCACTGAGTTTACATGAGCAATAAGAGAAGAATACAAACTATTTGAACTCTTAAAGCCATCAAACCAATATATGTGAGACTAGGGATCAACACTGCAAGTAGAAATAATTGAATTAGGATCATGAAGGTCTTGAATCATATGGGGAGAACTCAGCTATCTTACTAGAGCTAGAATGGAAAATCTGATAAACCAAAAATAGGTTCAGTGAAATGTTAGAAACAAGAAGTACATCCTAAAGAGAATCACCATTCAATGAAACTAAACCTGAATTGAGAACTAGGAGCTTTTTTGAGTCACCAACTACAATATGTGAAGTATTACTATGGACAAGGGTGGTGACAGATTCCTATGAATGTGTCATATGGTGTGAAGCACCAGAATCAATGATCCAAGAAGACCCTAAGGGTAGGTCTCATACATGAAGAACATGACCTTTGCCTATGGAAGGAGGCTGAGGTGGGGGGATATGATGTTTTTGCATGGCTTCCTCTAAAGCCTCTAACCATTTCCAACACCTGGAAACTGGATGTCCTTCCTTGCCACAAAACTACAAGGATCACCTACAAACTTTTTACTCTTGGAAGAAGACTCAACATACTTAGAAGATTTACTTTGTTTAGGAGTGAATTGTTATTTTGAAGTAGACTTCAAAGGTATATTGGAGGAACACTCACTACCATAAAAATATTTATTGGGCTTCAATTTGCACTTTGACCTCTATTTAGATGACTGAGAAACCAATGCCTTGTTTGTTGATCCTACTAGAGAGTCCAGTTGTGTAATCTTGGCCTACTCTCTAGTCAACCAATAAGAAAAAACCTCAAATGTAGGCATGGTGAATCTAGGACCCAAAACTTCCATAGTAGAGTGAAAAGTAGATGAGAAAATTTAAAAAATTTCTCGAAGCTTTGAAAGAATTAGGTAAATGCACTCATGATCAGTCTTGATCTTTCCACAACCCTGTAAAATAGACTTGATAGATTTGAATTTTTTCAAGAAATCCTCAATGGAGGAAAATGAATAAGCAAACAAAGTAGTCAACTCTGCCTCAATCTGAAGTGCTCTTAACTCATTATGGTGCCAAAAAGTCTCTCAAACTTTTTACATATATCCTGAGCAGTGAGACAACAATCCAAATGAAAGAGTAGACTATCAGTGGCATGCAAATATAACAAACCCATAGGTTGATCCATGTTTTTCCTGTATTGCATGACCTCAAAAGCACATGTCAACTAAGGTTGAACCTTGTCCAAACAAGACCATAACCCTCGTGAACTTAGAAGTCTTGTTATACGAGCTTTCTAGAGATGCTAATTGTGCAAAGTAAGAGACTCTAAATATGAATCCACCATTATTTTTAGAAGGGTTCAGAAGTGAAGAAGTTTGAGTTTTCTGATGTAAATTATAGAAAGAAAGAAATAAACTTCCTCCACAATGTAATTAACCCAACCAAAAAAAATTGTATATTTAATTATGTGGAATCAAGAGTTCAAATTATGATTTCCCAGTTGACATAAGACACTTAAAGGAGTCAATGCATTCAAATTTACACAAGATTACATCTCCCCAATTTTAATAAATCAGAATTTACCCCTTGAAACACAAATTTTTGGCACTTTCTAATGGAGTGTGGGTATGATTTTTGGTTGAAAAAAAAAACAAAGTGGCCCCTTTTTTTTTATGGTTACAACTTCCAATATGAAAGAATATCATATTCATATAAAAAAAACACTTAGATCACAAAAGGATCTAATAGAGGATAAGTACCAAAGAGGCCAAATAAGGCCACTTTCCAAAAGTGAATATTTTGCTCAAATAAGACCATCTTTTGATAGAAGATTTAGATAGATCTCAAAATAATAGACACTTCCAAAAAAATGGAACTTAAATATGTGTTTATATGAACTCATATGAACCTTTGGAAGTTGCAAAAATGAGGATTAAGAAGTTAGAGTCATAAAATGTTTAATACCTCAAAATATGTGCATCAAAATGTAAAAGTAATTTCACCATTAGAAAATTTGGGAGTTCCTACCCCAAATTTAAAAAATTGCATGTGATTTGGAGTCTAGATGACCAAGTAATGGTCGTCCAAAGTTTGACTATCAAATCAAAATGTAAAATCATTAATACAATGCAAATGCACTACAGAATATAACAAAAGTACTACAAAATATAAAAAAGTACTATAGAATGTTTTAAATGCACTATTACATATTTCAGATGTGCTAAAATATAATCAAAAGTGCTAAAACATTGTGTGGATGCACTAAAACATTGTTCTAATGTGCAATGACATAATGTGAATGCGCTAAAAAAGAGTGTGAAAGTGATATAATGATTTAAAAAAATCCAAATTCATTGTTCAATAGTACATAAGCTTTAAAAATATTCAAATAGGAATAGGAATCTATAGATCCATTACTTTGATAGCATGTAGAAGTTGATAAAAAGATAACTTCACAGGTCTTGGAAATATCTTCCAAGAAAATACTTGTTACAAGGAAGATGCAGCAAAGAAGGGAACATTGTTCTCAAAACAGAAATAATATATTCAGGTGAAAATGAGAATTTTTCTCATAAATGAGAAATGAGTTTTCAAGATATAAAATACAAGAGAGATGATCTCTACATAAAGGAGATCATGCAATCTCTGAGAAGGATAAGATGATAAGGGAATCCTTGTCATCTACTCCTAAAGAGATAAGGGGACCATACAATCCTATCATGGATTCCATAAAAGAGATAAACCCATTTAATAAATGAAAATATTTATTAAATACAAACTATGCATAGAGGTGAAATCCTAAGAGATGATAAGAGAAAACTTCAATAAAACAATTAAAATTAAGCCTTTTACTTTATCAAAAATTGTGTAAGTAAATTTGATAGATAGATAATTGATAATGGATTCTCACATCACATGGCTGGTGATAAAAGTAAGTTTTAAACCTTGGACTATTATCAAGGAAGTTTTGTAAAGTTTCATAATGATGCACCATGTCTTGTGAAAGGTAAAGGATCAATAAGATTAACTAATAAGGTTAGATGTGATCATTCTTGGGTTGAAGGACTTAATTGCAATTTATTGAGTGTGGTGCAGTTAAATAGTTCAGAATATAGAGTTAAATATCAACACAAGAAGGCTAAGATCTTTAATGGTTCTAGTGAATTTATTGGAACTGGTGATTAGATAAGAGGTAACTTGTTTTATCTAGACCTATATGATGATGTATGCTTGTTTTCACAATGTGATGATAAATGATTATGGCATAAGAGGCTATGTCATGTAAAATTTGACAATTTGGTAAGCATTAGTAAGATGAAAAGAATGAGAGGATTACCAAGATTGAGGAAACTTCATAAGTTCCATATCTAGGGGATGGGAAAGTAGAAGAAGGAGAAGACTACCAATGTGATGTGTAAAAAATGTCAACTAGGAAAAATGACAAAGTATAGTTTCAAGAGCAATACCTATACTTTTGATGTTATTTTAGAGTTGGTTCTTACTAACCTTTGTGGACCTATTGTGGTGAAAATATACTGTGGTGACAAATATTTTATTCTATTTTTCGGTGACTACTCTACAATGATGATTTTGATGTTTCTTAAAGAAAAATTTGATGCATTTCAAATACATTTAAGTGGTATTTGGCTTGAGTTGAAAAGGAAATAAGTTAAAGCTTGAAGTCTCTAAAATCTGATAGAGGAGGTGAATTAATATCTAAGGAATTCAACACATTTTGTAATGATAGAGGAATTAATGCATAGATGTTTTCATTGAGGACCTCTCCACAGAAAGGAGGAACTGGTCAATCATGGTTTTTGCTAGGACATTGATGAAGGAGAAGAATGTTGCATCAAAGTATTGGAGAGAATTTGTAAGTACTACAGTTTATACCTTGAACATAATACAAGTGAAGAAAGATACAAATATCACACCCTTTGAGTTATGGTATGGATATGCACCTATTGTGAAATATTTTAATTTTTTTATATATTCAAGGATGACAAACTTGGAAAACTTGATACAAAGAGTGATGAAGGTATAGTCTTAGGATATTCAACTAAGATCAAGGCATATAAGTATTTGAATTCTAACACTAACAAAGTTGTGGAAAGTGCAAATGTGAAGGTTTGTGAATATGAAAAAAAGAATAAAGTTGAATGTAAGAAGGAACCTGAAGATTATAGAAATTTCATATACATAGATGAAGCAAAGCCCATCACTTTACCTGAATCTAACAAGAAAGGTATTGAGAAGCAACTGTTAGTGCATGCCAAGCTACACCAACAACATGTCGAGCATTACACAATTAGTGTTGAGCATCAAGAAGAGCATGTTGAGCATCAACAACTAATTGACAAATAAAGGTGTATGAATACAAGAAGACATGCTAGAAAAAAAAATGTGAGAAGACTATTAGCATGAATACTGATGGTATTCCTTTAGGGAAGTATCCTAAGAATTGGAGAGAATATTTATGATTGACATATTTCATTCCTTACTGTGTTTTTCATTGATGTCAACATAGTATTGTTTATGTGAAGACCGACATAGTAACAAATAGAGAATGAGGTTGTAGGGATTGTGTATTAATAATTAGGTCAAGCCTAGTTAAGGATGTTTTCTACAATGTATCCTAATGACATGGATAAGTGTACAGAGAAAGAGTCAAAGACATGAATAAGTTATTCAAGATTTATAGAAGATAGTAAGTAGAAAAAATACCTAATAAGTGGGTTTTGATGATTTATTTGTATCTCTTAATTGGGATAGAATTGGGATGAGTGCATTTAGACTATGATAAAATAAAACATGATGATGACATCAGTAAGTGGGCAAGGTCAAAGGTCACATATGTGAGAAGTTGTAAAGACTGTGAGCCAACAATAATTTGTAATTGTGAAAAGATGTAATTTTTTTGTAATATCTTACTAAGGTCCAATTATAATTAATTGGGAAAGCCTCAAGGTTGACACAAGGACTTATTTAAAGGATGTGATATAAAGGAAGTTTATTTTCCTTTCTGTGAAGTATTTGGTAAATATGAGTAAGTGATCCAAGGGATTATTGGATGCAAAGTTGGTGATTTGTTATTTAGATTAGAAGAGGTTTGGTCTAGTCATGAGGAAAAAGGAGTTGAAATCATTTCATTTCTATTATTCTGCAAGGAATAATATAGAGACTAGTTGGACAATGAGTTTTTTGGTCTTTCCATTGCAGCTATTTGGACAGTGTGTCCTTCTACCTTGTACAATTCCTAACAGGGTTGGCACAACTCCTAATAGTGTTGAAATTTCCTAACAGAGATTCAAAGTCTCCTAATAGGTACTGATATGTACTGAATGTATTTCATTGGCTCCTAATAGAGTCCATCCTCTTACAAGGAACATTTGTATTAGTACATCATTTTGAGGTTACCATCTCCATCGGGGTTTTCCCTCTAATCAAGGGTTTCCCTAGTTAACATATCAGGTGTTATTATGTATGTATATCTTCTTATGGTTGTTGATTATATTATTCAAATTCTTAAGAATTAATGAGGCTGACAAGTGTTTTAGAAGTTGAATATATAGCTACATTAGTCAATTATTTTAACATAGTCTAGATCAAGAAATTATTGAAAGGAATGAAGGAAGAGATCACTAAACTATTTGTTATATTCTGTGATAACATAAGTGCTATAAACATATCTAAAACTCCTATGATACACACCAAGGCCAAACATATTGCTATCAAGTATTATTACTTGAGAGAGTTGGTACAAGACAAAGAAGCCAAGTTGGAGTATGTGAATACAAAGGAATAGATAGCTAATCCATTTACAAAATATTTACCTAAGGATACTCATGAATATCTAAGAGGTAAATTGGGTGTGATTCCCCTAACTAAAGCTAATTCAGATGAAATGGAGCTCTACATCAAATGTTTTGATTAAAATATCTAGTAAATTGATGCTGAACATCAGACTTTTGGAGCTACCTAAAGTTGTGAAGATATTAGCACAAGATGTAAAATTAGTCATAAGTAGGATGATAGAAGGAGAATCTAGTTCATAGAAGTGACAAAGAGATATCTACAGGTTGAAGCTGTATGAGACAAATCTCACTGAAGATGTTAAAATATTTTTGGCATTGTTGTCAAAGAGAGAGATTATGAAGCAATTACCTATCTAGTAATGAGAAAGATGCAGTGTATGTACAATTATCATACAACATGAGAGATATTGTGAAACAATTACCATATAAAAAGATATATATCAAAGAGGTATTTCATATTATGATATGATAGAAGAATTTGTGAACTATTACAATTGATGTCTAGAGGTGTTTCCTATCACACTTGCATAGATAAGAATCATAATGAAACTAAAAGATGAGATCAAAGAGATTTTTGGACACTAAGATGAAAATCTGAATTAAACTAATGATATTAATGAAGATCTATTAGTGAACACAAAGGGAGTTGATTAAAGCAAGTCAAGTGTTTTGGATTACATGGTAACTAGAGGTGATTCCATAAATGCCAAAGAGGGATATTTTTGGAAGCTACAATTAGAACAATTGTTATATTGTCATTGATGTCAGACATTATTGGTGAGATAGTTTCTACCTAAGTAGAGTACCATATCAAAATAATTGATGAAGATGTTTTGAGAAGGAAAGATAACAAGAAGACCTAGTGGAAAGGTTGAGTTATATGTAACTACAATGGGCACTCGATCAATTCGACCATGAAAAGATAATGTGTTGTTTCATCATAACACTAAGTGGAGAAGATAGTTGATTTGAAGCCTACAAGAGATGATCAATGAAGGAACAAATGCATAGGCTAAACATAGCTACAGAGGAGAAGATTAAGGAACTTATATTAGAAGCTAAGATATTCTTGTGTTGACTAAGTTATGGCCAAGAAAAATACAATGTTGATCGAACACTAGTAAAGATTAGGTATCAAAAAAGTCAGATTGAGTGAAGATAGTATAAGTCAAGTAAGACAGTTGGTATTGACCGACTTATTTAGTGATGACTGAGGCCAAGGAACATAGTTTTTGTTGAGTGAAAATATTTGATAGTTTGTGAAGGAATTGAGATTCCTAGCCAACATAGTTGAATTTTTGGATTAGTCAAAGTGTGTGAAGGATAAGTATTGATGAGTTGGAGAACTTAATGCAAGATAAATTGTGTTTGAGCATTCCTAGATAAGGATTCAAAGAGTAGTTTTGATAAGTATCTAGAAGGAGGAGGAAATAAAATGATGGAAGGATTTGATGAATTTGACCTAACCCTAAGATCAATGGTGATGTTTAAGAGGAAAAAGATCAAAGCTACTTATTTAAGAAGGCATAAGGATTAACCTAGAGAGGTTAGCAGTTGTTGATTTTGTCGATTGGTGCACTAGAACAGAAGGTTGTAAAGAAAGAGCATAGCAGAGGTGAAGAGAGATTTCTTGAAGGTTTTTCCAAGCACATTAGAGATTGAAAATGGAGACATGAACAGAGTCCAGTCAATGAATTAGAAGATGAGTTACATTGTGATCTATATTTTCAAAGTGAGTTGTATTTATTAGATCAACCTATTCTTACTTTCTAACCATTGTATTAGTTAAAATCCTTTAATCAAGGTGACATTCTAATGGAATGTTCCTAATTCCTCTAACAAGGCCACTCCTAACAGGGTGATTAAATCCTTTAATAGGGTCACACCTAATAGTGTGTTGTATAACCTTTAATAGGGTTGTCTCCTAATAGAGCTCACTTTATAAGAGTGAAAATTTGGTAGCATATTACTGGTGGTTTTTCCCAAATTGGGGTTCCATGTTAAATACTAGTCTTATACTTGTGCGAATGATGTTTGAGACATTTTACTATTAAATGTTTTACATTTTGTAAGTTAGTTACTACTGGGAAAGTGTACTGCAATGTTTTGTTACTGATAAGTTTCTATAGAGATCGAGCTATTTAAAGAATAGATCTAAGTTGTTTGAAGTATTCAAAATTTTAATTGGTTGATCTGTATTTGAGGATAACTTATTCATCCCCTATCTCAGTTAGTCTAAACAATTCTAATAATGAGTTGTTGGATGAGTGACATAGAGCCATCTTCTTTTCAATGATTGATCTTCAGTTAGGGTACCATCAAATTTGGGTCTATAAGGAAGATATTCATAAGATAGTATTTAGGTGTCATGCTAAAAACTATGATTTTTTGGGTGTTCCTTTTAGAATCACTAATATGCCTACTAGATTCTAGTCATGTATGAACCAAATATTTAATAATGATTTGGGTAAGTTCATGTTGGTTTTATTTGATGATATTATGATATTAAAAAAGAATTAGGAGGAACACTTACAATATTTAGATAAGGATTTGAGTATCATGGAACAATATCCATTATTTTCTAAAGAATCCAAGTGCAATTTTGTCTTCATAGATATATGTGAGCCTCTCATGTGTGAGGTCTTCAATTTAAATCTACTTGAGCTTAATTCATAATAATAAATTTCAACAAATAATAATAATTAATCCATGCTTCAGTCATTTATCGATCTAAAAAAAAATCTAAAAGAGTGATTTAGATTGGTAAAATCCTAGGGAAAAATTGTCATGGTAAAAAAGGCATCCAATATTAGCTTGATACTAAAGAAAATACATACCAAAGATCGTTACATATATTTTATTCTAGCCCTTGATAAGTTATTAAGGGTTATCTACTTTTTGATTGTCACATTTCTTATTATATCCTTTGTCATCGGTTTTTTTTTGGGAAGCCTTTCCTTGCCTAATTTTTCCACCAATGTCAGCCTTTGTCTTCTTCTTTTGTTTGTTGACAATTTGATATGATTCTTCCTCTAGAGTATCTTCATTCATTTTTTATTTTTAGGGATTCAACTTTAAGAAATTAGTGGCACCTTTAATTATTTTCTTTCATTAGACATTTTTTGGGATACTTCTTCTTTAGTTTTATCCACAATTTTGATAATTTCAATCTCTACTTCTTAGTTAACTAGCATCTTTGATTTGTCCATATCTTCCAATGAGAAAATCTCCACTTATTGACTCAAAGGATGGAAATGGATGAATGTTTACATGTACAATAGGGATAAATGTAGTGTCACATATCTCTTCTACTTTTGGCTATATTAATTATCAAGTTTTTTTGGAACCTTTCCTTTAATAGTCTACTTATAGGGTAACTAGCTCAACATTACAATTTACCTTCCTTGGGGAGGTAGGATTGGAAATAAAGCTACAAATATTCTCTAAGAAAACTATTTTCTAATTAGACTCTTCTTTACTTATTTCTTTATCTTCTAAATGACTAACCACTTCTAGCCTTCTAGTTCTTGTAATCTTTACCAATAATTCTAAGGTTCTTCCATTCTTTTCCTTTTTCTGTTTGTATTTTTCTTTACAAGAATTACAAATCTTTATTTGAGGTTCCTTTTCCTTTTGAATTGATTTAGCTTTTTCTCTCATAAACTTTCCTATTTTAGAGATGTTTCAATAATGGATTTACCATTGTCCTTACTCAACTTGGGTTTTCTATTTACTTTCCCATTTTCTAAAGATAGGAATTTATTTTATTTTCCAACAATACTTTGTTGACCACATTGAAATATTTATTACATGCATCATTAAAATGCCCAAACTTGTTATATTTTTTTGCTACAATTTCTTACATTATTATATTAAATTGGTTGAACTCATCTTCCAAATTTAGATTTAAGGGATATAGTTGTAGGAAGGAACAAAATATTTTTTACATTCACATAAATTCATGCAAAAATTAGCCTTGATTTTTTGTCTCACCTCATCTAATGCTAATACATTTCCAAAGGAATTTGAAATACTATTGAAGATATTATATATGCTAAAATTCCAATGGGATACTTGAAAGAAAGACCTAGCTAGGAGCCACAAAAACCTAGGTTGGATGTTAGGTAGCATATAGGTTTTCACTTACAATGCTAGAGAAAAAATTTCAAGCTTTTGTCAAAAGTTCAAGCTCCGTAGTGAAAATCTTAGTAAAATCTTCATAAAATAGAAATATATATATATATATATATATATATATATATATATATAAACTATTTGTCATTGCAATAATGGTTAAATGTGATTTAATTTCCAAACCACATCAATCCTTCTACTCACTTTATCAATATTAGGGTGAAATGCAAGAAACTACACACTAAGGAGAGCATTGTCCCATCCATCATCTCATCTAGGATAGACACCTACAATCCCTTACCATGCACAATGCTAATGATAGATATTCAAATTTTGAATCTATCGTCATTAGGAGCATTCTACAACCAATTTTCCACAAAAAAAGGTTAGATTTCATTATCAAATAAGGATATTGTACCAAGTAATAATAAGGCCAAAGCAGAGACCAAACCATCATTTTGTTGTCATAAAATATAGGCACAACATTTGTGGGATAGGTTCCCCTTGCTCGTTCCTCATCTATCTAACATAATAATCAAACAAAGAAGTGAGGAATCTAAAAACATAGGGTGAGAAGCTGTAGAGTGCAATGATGGATGATATGTTGCACCAAATCTTATTTTTGAATATTAGAAACAAAATTGATATGTGTACCCTTCCTCCTTTATCATGTATTCTTTCTTCTTTAGCATTCTTTGAAATTAACATTTTTTCCCTCATCTTCACCAGAATGTAGTTCTCTATATTTGTGCTTGTTTTTCATATTTTCCAAACTCCTCATCTTTGGTATCACTAGGGTCTTCTATTTGAATAAAATTTATTTTCTTATTGAAAGAGTCATAGTTATAATAATAAATAAATTGAAAACTAAACATTTAATTTCTATCATTATTTTAAGCCTGGTATCAAATTAATAGGATTTTCTCATCTTTCGATAATATGTACACAATATGGAATTATTTGCAAGATTTTTAGCAATCTATTGATGATATCTTGTACATTTAACCCATGATGGAATTAAGGATCATGAATGAATTTACTAGGTTTTTGGATGAAGACATGAATGGTTTAGATTTATTTTGAGTCCACTTGATATTAATTTATAGCTCACTAACTTGAATGATTAGCCGATTCAATTGATATAATTATCAACCAACCTATATGATTAGTTAACCCCCTTGATTGACACGTTAACTAACTTAATTGAGTGGTCAATTATCTTGATGTATTAGTTGACTGAATATATTTTTTAGTCAAGTAAATTGATTGAGTTAATTAACTAATATGGGAGGGTGTTAAATGTACATGAGAGATATTTTCATGTACAATATATGATCATGTGTTTGTTAGGAGCTAATTAATTGATCAATCGGTGAATTATATGGTGATATTGAACTAGAGGATTTATAATATATATAATAATTATGATATCATAATTAGCATTTGACAAAGTAAGTTATGGATTTCAATCTCCATAAATTTTGAGTGAAATTTTGATAATGTCTAATTGATTAATTAATTATATTAAAACTATTGATCAAGAATTAATGAAAATAAATGAAGAAGTATTACCACTTTAAATGTTGTAGTATGTGATGCTACTTATGAAGGGTTGCTATATCAAGCATTTTCATAGTTATTAATGGGAATAAAGGAAGGGGAATGACCATCTTAAATGTTCGTAATTAGTGTTATTGGATGGTCCCATTGGTAAATGGTGAGTTATAGCTGTTATACATTAATGGGGGGATTTACTACTTTGATAGTGTCTTCAATAATGACCATGGTGGCGAGTATGCTCTCTCCGTACTCTATTCTTACACTGCTCATATATATTAAACTGATACTTACTATGTTCTTGTGATACTTGTGCATTACGTTCCATATTCTTTTTAGCGAAATGTTACCACTCAAATTCGCCAAAATGCTTTCCTCCATGGTTAATTTGTATTATGTAGAAGCAATCCAACCATTATGATAAGATGGCCTTGGAATCTGATCAGTTAAACTTCGTTCACATGATCATTAATACTTCAGTCTTGTGTGAGTATTATAAATGCATCTCCCACGTTGTCAATTCCAGTACATTAATTGTTGAGAGTATTTAAGCCACTACATGTGTTGTCTTTTTAATTCCATGAAAACTATTAGGTAGCCATGATGGCAAGAAAAATATATGCATGAGTGAGAAAGTGAATTTCAAAAACTGATTTGGTTTGAAATCAGTCAAAGGTTTGGGTGTGATGGTGTTGACACAATTCATTATTATTGGGAAAACATTTATTATTATTATTTTTATTTATTTAGTTTCTATTGTGAAGAGGTTTTCTTAAACAGTGATAAAACTAAGCTTCAACAATCAATAATAATTCAGTTTTTATTTTGTTAATGCGCTTTTTCTTTAAAGTTTGGTTGGTTAAGTTGTAATGGCTATCTTTTTGGATTGCAAACATCATGGTTATTTTTTCCAAATTAATTGATCGTGTGTATGTGACTATCAAAGTAAGTGGCCTTTCTTTTCAGGATACTTCGGTTGCATTCCCTATTCTTATTTCCAGCTTTGCTAGTGCCATAACTATAAAGTGTGTATTACCTTGTTTTAGATTGAAGCTCTCTTTAATAAGTATGGGGTATGAATGGCTCACAAAGAGCCCATTTGGGATCAAGTCTTGCTGAGTGCAAGTCTCCGACACCATAAGAGATGAGGCCGCGATCATGCCTTGGGTGATTTTGATGACATGAATGCCCCTCAGTCCTTGGCTCTAAGCTGAAGAGGTTTCAGGCAAGAGTGGGCCCGTATTAGGTTCCTAAATCATTTTAGTGTGGCCTTCGCTGTTTGGTAGCTCACAAGCCTCATGCCTCGCTGGGCTGCCTTGCAAGTCTAAACCCTCCATAAGAAGGAAGAAGTTTGGAATGTGTTTTCTCACCATATTTATTAAAGAAGATTTGGATGGATTGATATGCAATCCAAGTTATCTAGATGAGTTTTTTTTCTTTCTTCAAACATGGAGTTTCCAATATAATGAATTTTGAAGAACATTGTGGTTTCAAAAGTATTTCAAGGCATAGGATTTTTTGTCTTTCTAACTTTTGTAACATGTCAAGATATTGTTAGATTATGGGAATCCTCCTAATATTGTTAGATTGGAAAATACCACTATAGATATGAAGAAAATTTTGATAAATTTGTTTATTGGGTCCATATACTCTCTTTTTTTATCCTTCCCAATATGTTGTACCCTTTATGGATACTTGATTCAACTTCAATAATTCAAATGCTTTTATATGTTCATTTGTTGTTGCCATGACTCTCATACAAAGGCAAAGTTGTATGTATATCAACACCTTGGTAAGGATGTTTCTTACTTTCTTGTATCCATTAATCAAATTTGATTCACAGAAAATGACAATTTATACAACAACACAAAGTTAAAGTAGTTTATATAGAGAATAGAAAATTGAAAGTAATTTATATCAATTTAGTAGGATTTTAGGTAGTTCATGAGATGGACAAAGATAATTTTTTCTTGTGATTACACTACTAGTCTATAACAAACTAAGAAATTATAAGAAAGTAGTAAGGTATCTTTTTTCAAGTGTACAACATCTCAGGTGTTTTTTTCCAACGTATTTATTATAATATTTTCAAATGCACCCATATTTCATGAATATTTTTTTATCATTGTAAGAACTGAAAGAACATAGTATAGAAAATATTAAATTGATAGCAATTTATATGAATTAGAAAGATATTTAAGTAGTTAAGACAAGGTAAGAGAGTTTAAGTTTATGATAAAATTGCATAATTTTAGTGTTCAAGTTTTTTTCTTATGTTATCTTAGTTCCATTTATTCTACTCTATTTCAATCATGTATGCTTCATTATATTTCCACTTGTTTCTATTGTAATGCAAAAAAACCTTAAATGATATGCAACAAAAATGCATGCTTGACCTTTTATACTGGGAAATCTAATTATATTTTCAACACTAATGTACATCTAGTTGCACACATCAACTACCTTTAGATCACACCACTAGAATGTTTATATTCCATAAGTATACAATCATTAACTTCTTTAGGCCAACAAGTTGCATTCTTGCTCTTTGTATTTTGATTGAGTTTATCATTGAAGTTGGTCTTAAACAAATTGTTGTGCTACTTGTATATCAACACAGTTACTTATCTGTGAACAAACTTATAAATTAGTTAAAGTTTAATATTTATCAATGAATGAGACTTTTCTCCATACTATAGTATTCAATAATCATTTATACATTGTCATGAAACTAACTTTGTTGATGACATAGCCTTATTTATTAAATATTTGTTTTAGTCTTTCCCTTATTTTCTACATTCAATATTTATAAAGTTTGATTCTCTATTTAGTCTAGCCTCACTATTATTAACAAGAAGAAAACATAAGAAAGCATGCGTAAGAAAGATGCTAAAATGGAGATTCTAGTTGATGGTAATAGAGTATAATTGCATAGCTTTGAATTTTTGATAATAACAAGTTTCTTTTTGATAAATTTGTATCTTTGGAAATATTCTTAATGGTTTTTTTTTTGTGGGTCTTACCTAAAAATAAAAGTTTTATCATATCTTGATAATACATTTGACCAAATATAATAGACATGTATTGATCACTATGCTATAATCATTTTCATTGGTAAATATCTTTCTTAAATTTAATTATTTTTCTATCATGACTGATAATGTTTTCCTAATTTGATACATTATTCCCATTAAATGAACCGACCTTTCCAATACTTGGCAGGAACTATGGTGCCCTACAACTCTTGTTTATTTCGTAAGTTTAGAATATTTTTTAAATTGTCTTTAAGAATCAATTTAGTCTATTTTATGAATGATTAAATATAATTTTAAAATACTATGTAAGATAGTTGTTTATTATATTAAGTACCATGTATTATTTATTTCATCTTTTCACATTTAAATTATATCAACAACTTAGGTAAAGTTGAAGTTTAATGGGTTCCACTTTATCATTTAGAAACTATGTAAGTACTATAAACTCTTGATGTTTGGCTAACTTCTAGGTATTAGTATCTATGGTAGAGATAGTTCTAGTTTTCTACCAAACCTTTCTTTATTGTTACTAGTGTCTATAAAGGTATATTTTAGTTGATTGTACATTTTTCTATTTTATTCTTTGAAGTTGAGTTTGAAATTTATGTTAGTTATATTTGAATAGTTTTGTAAATTCTATCTCTCCTCATGTAATAATGGAATATGTCTATTCTTTTATGATTCAAAATATCTTACGCACAAATACTACATACATATAACTTGATTATGAGATTTTTAGATCTAATCATTTCTAAACATGCATAATTGTACTATTGGAAAGTTAAGGTGTTGAGAGAGTGAGGAGGGAGGATTAGTACCTTCTAAAACTTTATCTCTCAAAACTGATTTAACCTTTTGAACAATAGATCTAGCTTTTCATGTACAAACTTAACAAATTATTGCTAAATGAATGTAAATAAAACTAGACAACTTCAACACAAAACACATCACACACAAAAACACAATTGATGTATGATTTTGGTCATGCAAAAACCCTTGGTTAGATGGAAAAATGTGGTGGGGATGACATCAAAAATCCTTCACCATTGCAACATGAAAGTTTCTTGGTTAGAGCATACAGTAATGTCACTTCTCATGACTTACCCTATTAGGAGTAATACAATAAGACCCACAAAATTCTACCTTGTGAAAGTGTTTCACAACACTCTTCAAGTGTATACTTGGTTAAGAGTGTTGGAAATATAATATAGGCTAGGTTATTGAGAGGGGAGGGGTGAATCAGGAACTAATAAAACTTAATCTTACTTCACCAATTAATGCTTCATATATATTCTGATCTAATTGCATGCATGAAAGATTGAAAGCAATAACAAATTCATAACATATTAACACAAGATATGGTTACCCAAAAACCTTTCAAATAGAAAGTAAAATTGGGGTAGTGATGATACCCACAAGCTTTAGTACTGCAGTATAAAGTTGGTCGGTTAAGGCTTACAAAATGATCACTTATGATGATCTGTCTTATTAGGAGCAATAAGGACTGCTAGATCCACCTTGTGAAAGGATTTACAAAACATACAATGAAGTATGCACTTAGTAAAGAGATTTGCAAAAGATTGTTAAGTCTACCTTGTTAAAAGATTTAACTGATACACCTATTAGGATGAACTAGTGATTGATCTCTAATCTACAACTTTGATTTACTAGTTGAGATTCCTTTGAAATGTAATGATCACATTGCTATGATAGATAAATCTTTTATGCTCCTTATACTGCTTGTAGCCTTTTCACTTCTCACTTCTACTCTCTATATTTGCATCATTACTTCTTACATGGTGTTTGGATATGATACAATACACCACATATATACAAATCCAAAACACAATACATCAAAGTCAACTACAACATAGATTACCAATAAGAACCACAAAGTTGTCCCAACTACTGGCTCTGAAGACAAACTTCGTGATGTTCTAATGCTCAATAACCATTGTCAATACTTGACATCATTATGCTTTCAGTAGATGTAGAAGCCCATTTCATACTAATCACTTCAAAGTAGTTTGAACTTAGTCAGTACTAGTGACTCGGTGAACACTATGAAACTTGACATATAAATTAAATCACTTGGTACGTCTCGATCAACACTAACACTATGAGCTTAGTATAAACTAAATCACTTGGTTGACCCTCCTTGGTTCAGTCAATACTAGATTCACATCACTGACACTATGAGCTTGGTAGTCATTGGAGACCACGGTTGACATTGTGCAACTCGGTAACAACTGTGAAGCTCAATTTTCATTGTCCTTAATCAACTTAGTAGATACTACTCAACGTGAATTGTATACTAATTATGAAACTCGGTAGCAATTGTAAAACTTGGTAGAACTTGGATTACTCGGTTAACATAGCAAACTGCAAGATAAGCTCTTAGCTAATTAAACAATTGACTAAGTGTGAGTCACTAATAAACAAAGTTGAGCTTAATTTCAATAATCTCCCCCTTTGGCATTATTGACAAAAACACTTATCAATCAAAAACTGAATTCTCAAAATTTCAAGTCCAAGACATTCTTCTATTTCGATCCTATGTTGTCAACTCAGTAACATACTCTATTTTGAGATTTTTCAAAAATTGCTTTTCTAAAAGATGTTTTCTCATTATCTGTACATGTATTTGTATAATATTATACTGCTCCCCAATACATATATACACTTATTATACTTTTCTCAATGTATATTATCTTTTATCTTATCTTTTCTCCTTTATATATCACATCTTCTCCCCCTTTTGACATAAATGCCAAAGGTGTATACTACATCGTAATGCCAAAATGTGATAGGAAGTCAGAATGTACCTTCAAAATCAATACCATAGTCTTGTCCCAATTCTCCTATAACACCTTGCATGAAGTGGAATTTGTACTTTTGCTAGTAACTCCATCATGTGATCAACTGCGAAGAGGTTATTGTCATGGATGAGAGTTTTGGCATGTGCAATGTGTTTCTTCAATGCATCCATGTTCAAAAGAATCATGCCTTGGATGTCTACATGTGTGGCCCTGATCTTGTCTTCTTCCCTTAATATTTTTTCTTGCAAATTAGTTAGAAATTAGATCTTTGACTAGTGAGTAGAATTGTAGCTTGAGTCAAGTGACAACTGGTGTGCACTTGCCTTCAAGTCTTCATCTATCTTCAATAATTTATCTTTGATTCCTTGAGTGAAGATAGGTGTATCACACAACTTGTTGAATAATGAAGTAACATTATTTATAGAGGTTTCCAATGAGCTAAAAATAGTAGACAATTCTACTTGATTTATTGCAATTTGCAGTGCAACTTGCTCCAATACTTTGTTCTCAAATTTCTTCTCTATTCTCTATAATAACTTTTCTTGTCCATTCAGA
Source organism: Cupressus sempervirens (assembly GCA_028749045.1). NCBI lineage: Eukaryota > Viridiplantae > Streptophyta > Pinopsida > Cupressales > Cupressaceae > Cupressus > Cupressus sempervirens. Next base: position 465,097,858 of record CM053788.1, on the reverse strand, counting down.
TCTTCATTGAATTTCTAGACAACTTCTACTAACTCAACCAAAATAGGTTGTGTACTATCAACCGTAGTGCTTAGTGCATCTACAAGTATGTTATTTACATATTCAAGTACTTGGCTTTCTTTGCTCTTTTCTTCTCTGTGCTTTTGTTGCTTAGCTCTCTTTTGCAATAATTCACCCATTATGTTCATTTGATCAAGATTTAGAGTAGAGATATCCCAATTCAGGATAACTATATCCTAATCCAAATCAATGTCTTCTTCTTCACCTTTAACCTTATTTGAAACTTTAGTACTCGTCTGAGACTTGTTCTCAATTGTCCTTGTACTTGCTATTTGTACACTTGGAATTGTACCAATAGTAGAAATAGAAAGGCCTACAACAAAAGTAGATATTGCATTGATAGTAGAAATACCTAGTTACTGTGTAGCCAAATCTGATGATGGTGGAGTCACTAGCTACTCAGTAGATGAAGTGCTAATCACTTTAGTCAATATGGTATTCAACTTAGTAGGTGTAGAGCCTAGTTGAATGCTTGGTATTGCAGTGGTTTCCACAACCAACTCAGCAAAAGCTTTCTTTGAGCTTGATGACATTAAAGTTTTTCTCAAAGAATGAGGAAATGAGGCCATTACTACTGCTGTAATCTCTTTTCAATCGGTTTCCTCAATACTCTGAATCTTAGGGACATTCTCCTCTTTAGCTTTCTTTTATTGCTCCTCATCATCCAGATCTACATCATCTTGAATTTCCAGATCATCTTCATGATCTTTTTCATCATCTTCCTCATCTTCCTTATCACTAACATGAACAAAAAAATCACTTGGTTGATGAAGTTTGTAAATGTTCTTCCATGTGGTAGTAGTTGTCTTCACTATGGATTCTATGTCTTTCATCAACACAAGACATGTATTGAAATTCAGAGTGAGCTTCTCCTCATTTTTCTTCATGGAATCTCTCACCTCTTTGTTACTAAGACTTGGCATGAGTTGCCTCAGAGTCTATTCATAGATGCCTTTTGCAGTTTTCTTAGCATTTTCCCATCTTGGCTTGATTACTTGCATAAGCTCATTTGAAATTTTTTGTACAAGTTGATCAAAAGAGTATTTCCTTTTACCTAATTTTGACATCATCATGTCCTCAATTTTATTGTTCTCATCTATATTCTTTGTTTCATATCTGAGGTATTTGAAGTTTTTTATTCCATCTCCTCCTTCAATTTCCTTTAATTTATCTTGAAATATAGGTGGAGGGCTTTTGAAAATGACTTCCTCAGCATCCTCCTCACCTAATTTCAATTTCATTTTAGACCTTGATGCTCTTCTAGTGAATACTATAGTAGATGACTTGCTAGGTCTAGTTATGATAACCTTACCTCTCTTCCTAATTGGCTATTCTTCTTTAGACTTAATTTTCTTCTTCTGCTTCATCCTTTGTTTCATCTTCTTCTACATCATCTCCTTTTCCTTCAATCAATAGGAGAGTAGCACTTTCTTTCCTTAGCTTTGCTATCCTCTTCTTTCCTTTGCTAATAGCTTGAGGAAGCTTGATTTCAAGTTCTATTCTAGCTTTAGCTTCATTGGAAGTACCAAAATATGTGGCCTTGGGATCCACAAGTTCATTCAATAGTGTTTCAATGATATATTTGGTGTCATTAATGTTAACCTCATAGCTTAGAGGCTTAACCTACACCACTCTAGGTTTGAATACTTGAATGTACACTTTGTCATAGTCCACCATGAAATAAACATCAGCCTTGTAATCTTCTACAAGTTTCTTTGGAGTTCTATATCTTCTATTCATCTTTTCCTTAAATGAATCAAAATAATTATCAATGATACTGACAAAGTTCTCACCGATCTCTGCTATATATTCATTAATCTGATATAATACTAGCACATCCATTCGCCATGCAATTGAGCCTTTGGAAGGGAAAAAAAAAATCATATAGAAGAATAAACAAGTTAAGAGTGAACCAAAATTACACGTATGTTCTTTGAAGTTCTAATGCTCTCTGTGTTCTTGTTGAACTAGTTCAACATTATCACATTATTGATCTTCATTTCTCTTCCATCCCACTTAGCAAGAGTCTTGCTTTCAAATTTTTCTCGACTTAGGGTTTATTAGGATAAACCACGGATAGAAATAAAAAACTACATGCAAATATAACCAATAATAGAACACACATAAATGAACACAAGGCACCAAGATTTAACGTGGTTCACCCAATCCCTGGGCTACGTCCACCAAATAGCAAGTCTGATCTTATTACAATCTAGTGATTACAACCTGATTACAATCTGTAATCCCTTACAGCTCAATATCGCCGCAAGAACCAATTTTGCATCACAACATTATGAAAAATACCTAACCCTAAGCCCTTTTATACAAGTATTAAACCACTTTAGGGTTATAACATGTCGACCGTATGTCAGCCATAATATGTCGGCTACCACGTTGGCCACTGCCCAAAAAAAAAAATTTCGAGGCGATGCCTCAAACCCCACTATTTATGAAGTATGTACAGTACTTTCTTGATCAGTCACCACAATCTAACAATCTCCCACTTGGGGAGTGATCAGGCTCCACACTAAACAACAATCTCCCGCTTGGAGACCGATCCTGTACCAATACCACTACCACATGGGGCTCCCACTAGATCAAACCATCCTGGACTCTACTGTTCTTTTATTCATGTTCAGTCTAAAAGACCAACCGAAGCTAAAGAGGAGTTCAACTTCTCCCTTGTTACAACCTTTGTCAACATATCTACTGGATTATCATTGGTATGTATCTTCTCTAGCTTTAACTATCCATCCTCCAAAACTGACCGAATGAAATGGTACTGCAACTGTATGTGTTTGGTCTTAGAATGCAGAGCTGAATTCTTAGCAAGATGAATGGCACTCTGACTATCTGTAAACAAATAATTATCCTTCTAAGGATGTTCCAATTCTTCCAAGAAGAACTGAAGCCATATCATCTCCTTGGTTGCCTCTGTAGCAGCAACATACTCTGCCTCTATAGTGGATAAAGCATTAATCTTCTGTAACCTAGAAACCCAGCTCACGGCTGCCCCACCAACAGTAAAGACATAACCTGTAGTACTCTGCCTGGTATCAATATCCCCAGCCAAATCTGAGTCAACATAGCCCTGTAAATCAGTAGTAGAGCCCCCAAAGTGTAAACACTTATTGGATGTTCCTCTCAAATATCTGAGAATCCACTGGACAACATTCCAATGCTCAAATCTTGGATGACTCATATACCTGCTAACGAATCCCACTGCATGTGCAATATCTGGCCTAGTGCATACCATAGCATACATCAAACTTCCTACAGCTGAAGCATAGGGTACCTTGGACATCTTATCCTCCTCTTCCTGTGTGTTGGGACACATCTCCTTAGTCAATTTCAAATGACCAGGTAAAGGTGTGCTAACAGATTTAGCATTCTCCATATAGAAACGTTGCGACACCTTCTCAACATAATCAGCCTGAGATAGTGTCAAGGTTCTGTTCTTCCTATCTCTGCAAATCTTCATACCAAGGATTTGTTTTGCTGCCCCCAAATCCTTCATAGAAAATGCATGTGCTAACTGGCATTTTAGCCCCTTAATATGATGCATGTTAGACCCAGCTATAAGCATATCATCAATATATAGACATAAAATAATGTAGCTACAATATTCCAACCTCTTAAAATAAACACAATAATCTGAATGACACCTGTTATATCCACGCTCATGCATAAAAATGTCAAATTTTAGATACCATTGCCGAGGTGCTTGCTTCAAGCCATATAAACTTTTCTTCAATTTGCACACTAAGTTCTCCTTACCTTTGACCTCAAAACCCTATGGCTGAGCCATATATATTTCTTCATCCAAATCACCATGAAGAAAGGTTGTTTTAACATCCATCTGCTCTAAATGCAAATCTTCAGTAGCCACAAGACTTAAAATAGTACGAATAGAAGTCATTTTAACAACAGGAGAAAATATCTCATCAAAATCAATTCCCTTTTTCTATGCAAATCCTTTTACAACTAACTTGGCCTTAAATCTTTTCTTACCTCCTTCCTCTTCTTTCAACCTGTAAACCCATTTATTCTGTAAAGCCTTTTTACCTGCAGGCAACATGCACAAATCCCATGTCTTATTTTTCAGCAAAGAGTCCATTTCATCTTTCATTGCAGACTCCCACTGAATCTTAGTATCCACCTGCACAGCTTCATCATAACTTTTAGGTTCACCAGCATCAGTAAGTAAAATAGAATACAAAGAGGGAGAAAACCTTTGTGGAGGTCTAATTTGCCTTGTTGACCATCTAACATTTACTGGTGTGTGTGGTATTTATTGTTGCAGTTGTTGCACATCATGAGGAATGGCTAGAACATTAGCTTTTGGAGTATCATCCAGCACTACATAATCATCTTCTTTCTTCTCATGTTGCTACAACAGATCTTTGTACAACACTTTCTCATTGAATATGACATCCCGACTTCTAACAATTTTAAGATTTTCAAAATCCCAAAGCCTATAACCAAATTCATTAATGCCATATCCAACAAAGACACATTTCTTTAATTTAGCTTCTAGCTTGGTTCTATTTTCAGAGTCTATATGAGCAAAAGCTTCACAACCGAAGATCTTGAGAAAAGAATAACTCACCTTCTTACCAGTCCGTGCTTCCTCTGGAATACCACAGCCCAAAGGAGTAGAGGGACCTCTATTAATCAAATATACTGCAGTATTGATAGCCTTGGCCCACATGTGCAAGGGCAACCCAGCATGCAACCTCATGCTCCTTGTGCGCTCCATTATAGTCCTGTTCATGCGTTCAACCACTCCATTTTCCTGTGGAGTCCTTGGAACAGTTTTTTGTCTACGAATACCATTAGTGGAGCAATAATCTTCAAATTCATGACTGCAATACTCACCACCATTATCAGATCTGAGACATTTTAATTTCTTACTAGTCTCATTTTCAACCAAGCATTTCCATTTCTTAAAAGTTTGAAATACATCAGATTTCTGTCTAAGGAAATAAACCCATACTTTTCTAGTTGCATCATCAATAAATGTAACATAATAATGAGAGCCACCAAGGGAAGATACCTGGGCTGGTCCCCATACATCTGTATGCACAAGTTCTAATTTCCCCTTTTTGTTTTCCTTCCCTGTCTTTACAAAACTCACTCTCTTTTGTTTTCCATACACACAACTTTCACAAAAATTCATATTCACACATTTCAGACCTGGTAAAACTTTCCTTGAATGAAGTACTTTCATACCTTTCTCACTCATGTGCCCAAGTCTATTGTGCCACATCGCTGTATCAGAATCTATAGCAGCTATTTGTTCTCCCTGCTCAACTGCAGTAATTGTTCCTGAACATTCATTTTTCTCTGAAACAATCAAAGTAGAAGGAACAATATGACCTGTACAAAGATATAAGGTGCCTACTTTCACACCTTTTGCTACTACAAGGGAACCTTTTGAAACCTTCCAATTTTCATTAAAAGTAACTACACAACCCTCATCACCGAGTTGCCCTACTGAAATTAAATTCCTACTCAGCTTTGGAACATGTCTTACCTCATGTAGTAGCCAATGATTCCCATTCTGCAACTTAATCTTAATTTTTCCCTTTCCAACAATCTGACAGGGTTCATTATCCCCCAAATAAACAAGCCCAAAATCCCCTTGGACATAATCAATGAAATAACCTCTATGAGGTGTAGCATGAAATGAAGCACCAGAATCTAAAACCCATGAATCATCAACACTCTCTAAAGACAAAAGCAAAGCATCCTCTTCAGATTTGTTACTTACCACATTTGCCTCCTTATCTCCATCTGATTTATCTCCTTCATTTTTCTTTCAATTCCAGCAATCTTTCTTTATGTGCCCTGGTTTCCCACAGTACCAGTAATCATTTGGTCCTCTCGATTGAGACCTCCTTCCCTTTGACTTTCCTCTTGATTTCCCATGATTTCCAAAGTTACTTCCTCTTTCAGTCGTTCTGCCTCTGCTTTGTGTATTCAAAGCACTTCCTGATGTAGATCCACCTGAGGATTTCCTACAAGTTTCCTCACTCAAAACAACACTGATCACATCATCATATTTAAGGGTACTAGATCCAGGAACGGAATTACTCACCGCCATTACCAAGCCATTCCAGCTTTTAGGCAAAGAACACAAAATCAAGAGAGCCCTAATTTCTTCATCAAAATTGATACCCACAGAAGATAATTGACTAGTAATAGTATTAAACTCATTTAAATGATCTGCAATAGATCCACATTCTGCCATTTTCATATTAAATAAATGCTTCATGAGAAATACCTTGTTTGAAGCGGAGGGCTTTTCATACAGTGTCGCTAGGGTTTTCATCAAATCTTCTGTTGTCTTTTCTTTTGTAATATTAAATGCCACCGATGGTGCCAAGCATAACCGAATGCTTCTGAGTGCCTTTCTATCCAAAAGATCCCATTCAGCCTCTGACATAGTTCCCTGATTCTTGGCTTTTCCTTCCAACGTCTTCCATAAATCCTTCTGATATAAATAGTCTTCCATTTGCATCTTCCATAACTGGAAGTTCTGCCCATTAAACCTATCAACCCTCATCTGCCATCGCTCCCAATCAACTGTGAGACTCCCACTTAACCATGAGACTTTCCTATAGAGGATAATTGAAAGACAACCTTGCTCTAATACCACTTGTTAGGATAAACCACGAACAGAAATAAAAAACTACATGCAAATATAACCAATATCAAAAAATAATAGAACACAAAGAAATGAACACAAGGCACGAAAATTTAACGTGGTTCACCCAATCCCTGGGCTACGTCCACCAAAATGCAAGTCTGATCTTATTACAATCCAGTGATTACAACCTGATTACAATCCATAATCCCTTATAGCTCAATACCGCCGCAAGAACCAATTTCGCATCACAACATTATGAAAAATACCCAACCCTAAGCCCTTTTATACAAGTATTAAACCGCTTTAGGGTTATAACATGTCAGCCATATGTCATCCATAATATGTCGGCTACCATGTTGGCCACTGCCCAAAATTTTTTTTTTGGGGCGATGCCCCGAACCCTACTATTTATGAAGTATGTACAGCACTTTCCTGATTAGTCACCACAATCTAAAAATCTCCCACTTGGGGACTGATCAGGCTCCACACTAAACAACATGGTTTTGGTAGTCTTTTTTTTGTTCAACATCGAGAGCCTTGTTATCTTATGAATCATTTTCTTTGAGATTTGGATAGGCTACTCCAACCATAATGACCCATTGTGCACATTCCTAAGAATAAACCTGATCCATTTAATTTAAAAATATCAGGGTATATGTGGAATGTGTGTCAAACCCTTGGTCTTCAAATGTTGATGCTTGGGTTTCAACATACTATTAACACATAACTTGTTCAAAGACTCATCCATCTCTAGGGTTCCAAGTTCTTGGATTGAACAACAAAATAGATATCATTAACAAGAAATACCTTGGGTGGAATATGTGATTGAGCTCTGATTGGGTCAAGTGCTTTTGCAATTGTTGGAATCAACTTGAAGTCTGGTGCCTTCCATTCAATTCCAAAAACTAACATCTCAGATCCTTTCCTGGTTTTGCTGCTAGAAGATACCGTGATTAGTAGGGTTTAAGAAAACACAAAAATATTCAACAATAAACACATAGATCACTTGGAGGCATAAAAATTGCCCTTGCAAATTGCTCTGCAAAAATTTATAGTGAAAAATGAATTTGATTTCCTTCATTTTAACAAATTTTCACTTTTTAATCAACATAAATGCTTGGTATGATTTCTCATTTGGTGACAAATTTCCTTTCACTTGGTTCAACCTTAATGCTCAATAGAGTCATTCATAGCTTTGTGTCCACACAATGTTTTAGTGTATCCTAACTTTTCTTGGTAGGGTCTTGCAACTTGACCTAGCTTGGTAAGGTCTTGAATTTCCTCAATCACTTGGTGATCCCTTTGCATCTTGAATTCTGATATAGATCTTTCATTCTAGTTGGCTAGAACTAATGTAAGATGTTTTCTTTAGAGTCTCAAGTCTTGTCATTCCTACAGGAGATTAAGTTGAAATGCTTGAGTCACCCAATTCTTGAGTGACATGTGCTTCATGACTTGGATTTGCATTCATAGAATATTTTGGAATCCATTGCTACCTCATCTACTTTCTAATATTGTCAACTTTGGCTTTCTTTCCATCTTCAATCCTTCTAGTGTTCATATAGTTCTTGGCAAGATGTCCAAGTTCTACACACATAAAACATCTTCTAGTGGTGTCTCTTGTCCTCATGTTGATGTTTCACACAATTTTCTCCAATGTGCCCAAATTATCCATAGTAGTGGCATCTACATCAAGTGTCATAGTCCCATCTAAGTATAGCATTCACAATATGTTCTGTTGGGTTCAAAATCATAGTTTTGCATTCAGAAGATTTGTGTCCTTGTGTAAGACTTTTCCTAAGGAAATAATTCGATGCCAAGAGAGACAAATGATGATCAAATGAGAATTGATATTAGATGATTGGAAATGATATGAATACACGCTATAAGTGCCTATATATAAAGGCAAACAGAATGATGAGGAGTCTACAAAGAGATAATCATCACAACTAAGCACATGTCTACCAAGAGTGGATTATCCTCCATTGAGCACAAGAGTTTGTGCAATGATGAGGGGATAAGTTTACATAGGTGTATCTCATAAATAGATCTAGTAGACAACATGTGCTCAATTGGAGTGCAAGCAACTATGTTGTCTACATGAAAACTCATATAATATGCAAACTCCTAGGTGTCTACATGAAAACTAATATGCTAATGCATTATCCTAAGTAAACTTAAGTAAAGTGTAAATAGTAAATAGTTATTTACACCAACACCCCCTCTTAAGTGAAACTTAGGGGAATGCACTTAAGCTCACAAAATCTAGATGAAAATGCATGATGGGTCCTGGCTACTAGGCCATGTTAGGTACCCATGTACAAACTGCAACTGCAAAAAATATGCAATGCAATCTCTCATAAAGTGGAGAAAGAAGGAAAACCACATGGGAAAAACCCCCTCCAAAAAGAGAGATAAGTACAATAAAAGAAAATGAGATAGAAGAAGACCTCATGTAAGGAAAAGACCCTTCCCATAAGAAAGAAGAGAGAAGTCAAGTGACTCCCCTTAATAAAAATATCACACACCCCAAGAGATCTTGGAAATGGATATACTTAACCTCAGTAAAGGGTTTAGTGAATATGTCTACAACCTGCTCTACTATAGGACAATATCTCAACTTAATGATGTACTCATGTATCGACTCTCTGATGTAGTGCATATGAATCTCAATGTGTTTGGTTCATTGATGCTGAATTAGATGTTTTGAGATCTTAGTAGCACTTTGATTATCACAATAAATGACTGTAGACTATGGAAATTTGTATTCAAACTCCTTTAGGATATGCCATAGCCATATAGCCTTTGTAGCTGTAGTAAAAACCCCTCGATACTTAGCCTTGGTCAAGGAAAGAGCAATAGTATTTTTCTTCTTACTCTGCCAAAAAATGGGGCTAGAACCAAGATAAAACATATAACCTGAAGTAGACTTGTGGGAATCAAGATCTCCCACATAATCTAAGTTTATGTATCCAACCAACTAAAGTCTAGTACTTGTTGTATAGTGTATCCCATGTGTATGTGTACCCTGTATGTAGTGCAACATGTGTTTGGAAACCTTCCAATGAAGCTCATGTGGCTCTTGCATGAAGTGAGAGAACATGCCAACTACAAAAGCTATATCAAGGTGTATATGTATCAAGTAAATTAGACTCCCAACCAACTATCTATACAATGTAGCATCAAGAAGTGGAGTGGAACACTTGGCCTCTAACTTAACACCTGAAAGAAAGGGAGTAGGTGTTGGCTTACAATCGCTCATGCAAAAGAAAGAAAGTAAATCAAGAGCATACTTGGGTTGAGAAAGTGTAATCCTAGCTGAAGACTGTGTGATCTCAATACCAAGGAAATAATGAAGTAAACCTAAGTTTGACATAGCAAATCTATCTTGCAAAGAAGTCTTTATATTGACAATGATGGATGAAGTACTTCCTATAATGATCAAGTCATTTGCATAAAGCATGAGTATCAAGTGTCATTAATCCCTCCGAAGAATGTAGACATTTGAATCTCAATGACACCTAGTGAATCTTGCTGAGAGTAGGATGGAATCCATCTTGGTATACCAAGCCCTAGGAGCCTGCTTAAGGCCATTGATAGACTTCCTCAACCTACAAACCATAGTAGAATCTTGTATGAATCCCTAAGGTTTCTCCATATAGACCTCTTCAAGAAGATCCCCATTGAGGAAAAAACTCTTCACATCCATCTAATGTACAACCCAACCATGAGCTACATCAATAGCTAGTGTCAAATCAATGGAGTTCATCTCAGCTACTAGTGCAAAGGTCTCAGTATAGTCAATACCAAGAACCTATGAGAAAATTTTGGCAACAAGTCTAGCCTTATACATATCCACACTTACATCTACTACAAACTTAGTCTAATAGATCCACTTACACTGAACCAACTTTCTTCTCTTAGGAAGAGGAACTAAGTCCCAAGTGGTGTTTTTCATTAAAGAGTGCTTTCTTAAATGACTATGGATCAAAAGTAATGGTAATATATGCATGTGGAAATGATTTATGTTGTTCCCTTGTCCTCCTAGTATCTAATGGATTCTCCACCAATAATCCTACTAAATCAAGTGTTTGTTAAGCCCAATGAGGTCTAGTGGAAGTAATCCTATGAGTCGAAGTTGAAGGAATATCATCTTCCAAGTCACTATCATCACTGTAATACCCCAAAATTGGCTCATTGCCATTATACCAATTCTGGTCTATCTGATCAAAACTAGAGTCTTATCTCATTAGGCAAATTCTTGTCCTAACATTCACTACTTGACTTAATTCTCAGATGCAGAAAACTCTAATTTACATTCATCATAATTATTATTTAATTCCTATAGTATTTACTCATATTAGTCACATTGAAACCTATTTGACTTAAATTTAATTTAATCTCAAGTATTTATACTTTATTAAATTAAATTATCCCCTAAGACTAATGTACTAAGGGATTGAATTTATTTAAGTTAATAATTGTGCATATTTTAATTAATTGAATATGATTATTCAATTAAATGGAAAATGCATTTATGAGATCATATTTCATGTATTAAATTAAATAATATCTTCAAAATCTTCTCTTCAGTTCTAAATGGAAACTTTGAGTGAACTACTTCTCTAAACTAGAATCAATCCAGTTAACTTACTCTCTCACTCATGGCAAGTTTGGTTAATTGCTCATCACATTCAGATCAGAAATAGTTCACTTCACTTGCACAAGGAAGTTTCCATCTTAACTAAATCTTTGGTTCAATCCTGACCGTTGATCTGAGTTGATCTCACCCGCTAATGGATTCCAGGAAATCTATTTAAGGGACTCATAATTCCACATCAAGGAGGTTGATTTCAATTGATATCAAATTACTGATGCATTTCATACTCATTTAGCTCATACATTTTCATATCTCTACATTCTTAGCTTAATTTCATTTATCTCTTAATATGTATACATTTAATATAGTTTCTTTTACAAGTTCTTAAATTAGTTGCATAATCATTCTAGATTACTTTGCACACTCATATAGATTAGTTTTCTTTAAATCCTTTGTTCTTAAAAGGTTTGGTTGCCTACACCTTGAATCTGAGGACATTAACAGGAAAAATCCTTATAGATAGAAGGCAATGGGTTGCATTGTTGAGCGTTCTGTATGAAAAATTCAATGTTCATTTCAAGATGAGTTTGCAAGTAATGACCACGTTGAAGTGTGTGTGTTAATAGAGGCCACATTTAATGCATACATTTCTATCGCCCACTGTGGGGCCAAGGAAATCAATTTCTCTGGCATCATCTACATTTTTTAATGTTATTTTAGTGTTTTGTTTGTACTGTTCTGTACTAGTACTTGGATCTTTGCGTGAGACATTCCATTTTCATGTGAGGATTTTAAGTTCTTGCACGAAGATTTATACTGTATCGTGCAAAAAAGTGCCCAACTGCACAAGTCTTTGCGTAGCACATTATTTTCTCGCGCAACTTAGAGATAGATTTTGTACAATCCTGCACAAGATTTTGCACAAAGATCTGCAATAGCAAGTTCAATTCCAACATTTTTTAGTATTATGTTCATTCAATTTTGCTAACGTGTTTTTCTTGGAATCTATGTTGTTATGTTTCTCTAATTTTCTATAGCTTAATTGTTGTTTGCAGGACATTTTGATGAAGATTCCTTATAAAACCCACTCAAATGGAAACTGACCCTTATTTGCAAGATGATTGTCGAAGATACATTTGACGAAGATCATTTTAAAACCCACAAAATAGTGTGCCTTCTTTATTGCTTTCAAAACATTGATTAATTAGGGCTTGTGAACTTCTTAGGGTGTAAGACGGAAGAGCAAGGGATTATGCTCTTCACCACTTGGAGGTCATGACCAAGGGTGAATCAGAAACCTAGATGCTTCTGAAAGACAACATTCCAAGGGAGGCAAGCAGTTTAGTGGTTCTTCAGTGCTTATTTTTTTCTATGATGAGATGATGGTTTCCTTTTTAAAGGGAATCAAAATCTTTAGGAAGAATATGGCTAGATTAATTAAGCTATGTTGGTAATTAATATGTTTTGTGTGTTTGGGCAAGGAAATAAGGTAGAGGATTATGCTCTTTCCCCTTGAGGGAAATAAAAAACTCAAACCCTTAAATCTAGGCTGCCAGTCTATGTCAATCCTTTAGAGGGCCTACCAGAGTGATCCAACCTCTGGGAATGACCCAAGTGAGCACACTCCTTTCGCTAGAGATTCCAATTCACTATAATCAAGATGCTTTGTAGAGTGAAAAACTCCAAAGCCAAATTAATTTCTTTCTCTTGATTCTTGATATCGCATATCAAGGGGAAGCTCTTTTTGTGCACTAGTAAGCGTTGGCCCCTAGCTTGCTAAGCAAGTAGTGTGCACTTTCAGATGTTGATGTGGATTGCTGGTCTCAACTTTTCTTGCAGAGCCACCAAAAATTAATATGAATGGAAGCGAAGTAAAAAAACCTTGTAGTTAGAAGCCACCTAGTTCACCTTCGAAAGGAGGCATAATCTTTATGCAAGGAAGGGGAAGAATCTCTCCTTAGAACTCACCATAGGCATGTTATTGGACATTTGAAGGTGGTATATGTGCTCATCCCCTACCACAAGGGTGCTCATTCAGTGTATACTATTGAGTCCTTTGAATATACCAAAAACATAGGTGCCCTCTAGGGGGTGACACAGTTGTGTGAGGTACACACATGTGCATAAGATGTGGGACAAATGTTTTTCTTTCTCTTGCATTTTCTATTTCTAGGAATAAAGCGTGTTTGTTATTGAGTCTTCAACATGTCCAAACTTCTTCAAAAAAACTAAGATTCAAGACTGTTAGAGTAATTAATTAATTAATTATTTATTTATTCTATTTACTTAATCTTACATAGGTAAATGCATTTATTTAATATTTTGTATTTAATGCATGTAGTGGTTAGTTGTTGACAACACAAGAGTTTGTTCCCTTCTGGCATGTTCCACCTTTTGTGGATGTGTGCTGAGTTGTCAAGCTTATCTTCTACCACCTTCCAGCTTGTTCTACAAGCTTTCGTGAGCTCTTTATAAGCGGGCTCCCTCTTTGTATTTTCACAACATATCATAAGGCATTGTGCATATTGTAAATACATTTTCTTCTTGTGTTTGCACATATTATCTCTCATGTCCATTTAGGGTTTTTCCTTTGCTCCATGCTCTTCCTCTCCTTGGCTTCTCTCTGACAGGTTTTTGCATGCAGATGATCTTGGGCATCTTCAGAGTTGGCTTTCATCAACTTCAACAAAGAATCCCTTGTCCCTTTGAGTTGCTTTGGCCTTAGTTGGATTATATTCGACTACTAATTGTTTCCCACTGCTTGGTTCAAACACTTTGCCTAATTACAACTAAAACACTTGTTTAAATGATTTTTAGAGTTAACCTAGCTATCTATTCAACAAATCAATCCAACTAGCGTATCAATCCATCCAAACAGTCAAGAAATCTCTTCAAAATCCAATGTTGTTGTTAATCTAGTCTTAATTTTTGTGCACAAATTTGCATTTTCTCGCGCAAGAATTCATCTTTTTGTGTAAGTCTGTTTAGTTCTTCACATGAGATCTTACCAATTGTATTTTTTGTCCTATCACTTCTTTGTGCGAGTTGAATAAACTCTTCACTCAAATTTAAATTGCTGCTCTAAGTCTTCGCACGACCCAATAAACTTTCTCGCATGGCTAAAAGAGAATCTTTGCACAAAACTTTGTTATAAAACTGTCAAATCAGCTTATTTGACCAATCTGTGATATCTGTTTAGTCTAATTCTTGCATTGACTTGTCCCTTTTCTGTCTATACATAGTCCCAAATAGTGGCATTTAGCTTAAACTGAAGATTTGTGATTTGCACTTTGACCTAGTCTTTTCCTTTAGTTTTTTTGGATTCTCATTCTCTAGTGGTTGTCATACTCTATGTTATGTTATTCATAACCTTTGGCTATTCTAGCCTTCAAATTAGACTACTCATGCCTTAGTATACAAAATTCTTGTCTTGTCCTATTGAGGCTTAGTCTTAGTGCGGTCCTTGTCTAGGTTCTTTCCTTTTGTCCTTATCTATGACTATTGTAACAAGGAGTGGCAACATGTTTTATCCTTTTAGACTTAGGCGAGGTTGTGCTAGGGGTCGTAATCACAAAAGAGGTCACTTACCTTTTGTTACACAATTTGCATCTAATTCAGCTAGTGAGGCATCTTCACGATCCCACTCACTTGTCAAGACACATCGAGTCCAATGCACATTCTCCATAAACCTACAACAAACAAGAATCCTTTGTATCAAGAGGATCTTGAAACTGGTAGAGGTCCTGTATCTCCAAGCACAATGTCTAACTTCCTTTTCAAAGGACCATTTGAAACACAACATACTGAAACTGAGCACATTCCTACAATTACTAATTGTAAAACTGAACATGGTGGTGATAGTAGATGTCAAGAACCACCTAGGAATGATAAAGAGAAAGAGAAAGACCATGACATCAATGAGGAATAGGAAGAGGTGGAAATGCTCCCTGAACACATGGAAAAATGTTGAAGAGACAAAAACTTTGAAAAGGTCATGGGAATCCTACTTAATGAAGAGAAAGAAAAGTACTTTCTCAAACTCGCCCAAGAGGGAGCTAAGTTGCCCTCTCATTTCAATGTGGAAACCATTATCATGCCTAAAGAAGAAATTGAGACTTCTAAACTCCAAAAACAATTGAAAATTATGTAAGACCAACTAGCTCAGATGATGAATGAGAAAGAGAAACCCACAAAAACATACACATTGGATGCTCTTTGTCCATTTCCATTTGACAAGAGCATAAACATGCATCCTTTCCCATGAGGCATAGAGCTACCTAAGTATGAAAAGTACTTTGGTACCACTGATCCCCAAGATCACTTGCAAGAATTTTGCACTTTGTCTATGGAGTTTATACATGATCAAACATACCTCATGCATTTATTCCTAGAAGCCTAGGTGGTCAGGCTTTAGAGTGGTTTTCACATTTACCTCTCAGTATCAAGACGTTTGATGAAATTGCAAATTTATTTGTTCAGTAGTATTCTCATAACATTCAACATCCTATCAACATTCAAGATCTATGCAACCTTAAGCAAAAAGTTGGAGGACCTTTTCTTGCATTCTTCCAACGGTGGAGACAAGTATACGCTAAGTATTCTCACAAAATTCTGGAAGCAGAGAAGCTTGACATTTTCACTGATAACCTCCTACTTGATTTTGGATATAGAGTCCAACTTCAAGGTCCATGTACCTTTGAAGAAATGATCACACAGGCTATCTGTATCGAGGAATTTATGGTCAAGAAAGGTGAACTCACTCTTTAGAAGGATGCAAAACAAGGTTCTACCTCCAATAGGGATAAAACTAAATATGTCAACAAGAATCGAGAAATTGTACATGATGGAGTTGTTGACAATGTCACTCCCAAACTTCCTAAGGTGGCATTTAATCTCATAGATAGCCTCAAGGTGGCCAAGAATGTTGGGAAACCTCCTCCTGACAACAAGACATTTGAGAACAAAATGAGAAACTCATGGGCCTCATGCCCCAAGTGAGAATATACACCCTTGGGAGAACCTTTGTATGTGGTTTACAAAACATTGCTACAACATAAGCTTATTTCACCAATGGACAACCCTCATCCCTATGATCCGCAACCACATCCACCATGGTGGAACGAAACCTCATTCTATGAGTATCACCAAAATAAGGGACATAAAACTAGCAACTGCATAAACTTGCGTCATAAAGTCCAGGACATGATTGATGCTAGTGATCTTGTGGTAGATGGACATAACAAAAACTCAGATCATAAGGCGTTCAAAGAGCCTTTCCTAGCCTATGAAAAAGGAGAGACTTTGAAACCACAACTCAACAACAAGGTCAACTATGCATATTCTGATGGTGACAATGTGATCAACATGGTTGAACCTAGGGATTCTAAATACCATGATGTTATTACCATTCAGGGAAAACAAGATAATGGCAAACCCAAGACACCATTTATCTTGAGGGGCCATACTCCCAACACAATGGATAATACACCCCTGCAACACTGTGCTAATGCTATTACTCACTCTCACACCAAGTTGGTGCTCAAAGGCCCTGTGCCTTCTACTTCCTATCTTGAATAACACAAAGACAAAGCCCTTGCTAGTCCATCTAGCAAAGGTACAAAACCCACAATGAACTTGATGACAACTAGTTATAGTGTTCTCAATCAATTGAAATGAACTAATCCTCAGATTTCCATCTTTTAGCTACTTAAAATCTCACCTACTCAAGGGTAGATTCTGGACAAAGCCCTCACTGAGGCAAATGTTCCTCAAGATCTTGATCTTGAGTGATTTCAATCCATGGTAGGTCACCTAACCTTGCCTTATCTTATGACCTTCTCCGAGGAGGATGATAACTCGCTGAGTCACTCACACAATCAACCTTTACACATCGAGGTTTTGATACATTAGACATGTGTTCGTTGGGTACTCATTGATAATGGCACTGGCCTAAACATTATCTCTACTACTCTGCTTAGACAATTAAATTATTCTAAGGATCCTATTGATCCTCGATGCAAGATCACCATCAAAGCATATGACAAAGTGGAACGAAAGTCTCTAGGTCTTGTGGTCTTACCCATTCGCATCGATCCTATAGAAAGTGATGTCACCTGTTAGGTGCTTGACATTCCCTTGGCTTACAACATTCTATTAGGTTGGCCATGGATACATGAGATGCATTTTGTGCCATCCACATATGACCAATGCATCAAGTTCCCATTTCATGGCTCCAAAGTTACTATTCCTGCCACTACTAGCAATACCTGCAATATGCTCAAGGTTGCTGAAACTTTTGTCCCTACTAACCATGAATCCACTGATTATCATGACAATAAGATGAAACAAATTGAGTAGTCATTCAAACTAAAAGAAACTAGCATGGGAGAGTATCACATTGAACTAGTGTTATCATTGAAATCTCTTCCAGAGTCTCCTTGTCATTATGGGAGACCCTCAGAGGCAAAGAAACCATTCATACTAACACCTTAGACCAAGTATAATGGCACTTTTGTTAAGTCTACAGTTCCCTTAGAGGATGAAAGTGAAAATAGAGCCATTGCAGCATGGCTTTACAGAGAAGAGGCTCCAATAGACTTCACAAAGCAAGCTCAAGAAATCCCTCTTGAGAAATATGGGCCTGGTCTTAGGCTTATGAGGTGTTTTGGTTACAAAGGAACTAGCCCTATTGGGTGCAATAACAATGGCCTAATTGATCCTATCAAAGCAATGGCTCGAAGCAATAGTGATACAACTGGCCTAGGATTTAAGAAGGTTCCTTTCTATTTAGGACCTAATAAATTCATACCAACACCTGAGAGTTCATTTGGAAACAAGTCACAAGCTGAGTTAGATACTCAAGAGGAAGAATCTGATGATGAGGATTCCTATCCTCATCCTATTCCTCATGATCTTTCTAAATTCTCTATTGAGCCAAATGACTTTGTGCCACGTATTAGCACTATGAATGATACCAGTGATTCTTCTAAGGACAATACTAAGAAACTCAAATATCATTTAGAAAAGGGAGAATCTAGTCATTCATTACATATTGAGTATCTGTGTAAGAACCCAGAGGATGAAGGTGAGTATGTCCCTATCATTGTTGGGGAGTTCTATAGTCTCTCACCACATAGCACTGATTCTAAGGAATATGAGTTTGACTCTCTTTTAGAAGTGACTACTTATAAAGACATTGACCAAGTGCATATCTATGAAAACCAAATTGAAGCAGGTGAAACATCTAGGGTTAGGTCACATGGGCCTAATCCAACTAGTGTCCTAGAGTCATTAATTGTTGATGTTCTTACTCAGAGGCATTCGAACACATCTATGGATGAAGTCACCATAGGTCTCAAATTGCTGGTCCAAGCACTTAATGACTATACTGTGAATGCAAATTAACCAACTGCTACTCTCTCACTCACACATCCTAAGCTTATAGATTGGAACCCTAATGCATCTAGTGAATTTCCCATGTTCCATAATGACTATGCTCTCGCTTGTTACCTAAATGCTATCAAACTTGTAATTTCTTCCACCAATGAGCAGAGTGTCAACATGATTGAGGCTGACATCAAATATCTCAGTCATACAATTAAAAAGGAAAAATGCAAAAGGTCTAATGCTGAAAACCACATTGTGGCAGTGTTGGAACCCAAAAAAGTAAAAACAAAAGACATATCCAAGGGTGAAAACCTCTTTGAGGAGCCCGCAGATGAGATATTTGATGCACTTCCTAGTCACTTTTAGGAGAGATCATCAGTTTTGATAGAGCCAAAATAGGACTGGATCTTGACCTTATGATGCATCACTTGTCCATAACACCAGGCATCAAACCAGTTAAATAGAAGCTTCGGAAAATGCATCCTCACATTGCATTGCTCATCAAAGCAGAACTGGAAAAACTTCTAAAATCTGGTTTCATCTATGCAATTGATTATGCTGAATGGATATCAAATATTGTTCCAGTCTATCAAGGTTTGTACTAACTTTCGTGATCTCAACTTGGCATGTCCTAAAGATGACTTTTCACTTCGTAATATTGATATGATAGTGGACATGATGATCGACTATGAGATGTACTCACTTATGGATGGGTTTTTTGGATACAATCAAATAAAAATTGTGCCATAAGACTAGGAGAAAATGGCTTTCACATGTGCATGGGGAACCTTTTGTTGCAATGTAATGCCATTTGGCTTGAAGAATGCTAGTGCTACATATCAGCGGGCTATTACTATGATTTTCTATGATATGATGCATAAGACCATGGAGGACTATGTTGATGATACCTTGGTCAAAAGTGTTAAATGCAATACTCATCTACAAGATTTGGGACCCATCCTAGATCAGATGGAAAAATTCAGTCTTCGGCTCAATCCTAAGAAATGTGCATTTGGTGTCACATCAAGAAAGTTGCTAGGATACATCATTTTTGCAAAAGGAATTGAGGTGGATTTGGAGAAAGTACAAGCAATAATGAACATGCCACCACCTTAGAACATCAGTCAGATGAGAGGACTACAAGGAAGGCTCCAATCTATTTGTAGGTTTATCTCACAACGGATAGATCACAACCCTTCAAAAAGACCTTACATAAGGGTGTAAAATTAAGTTGGATCCAGGATTGTGAGAAAAGCTTAACATAGATCAAACAATATCTTGTCAATCTGCCAATCCTGATGCCTCACATCCATGGGAAGCTTTTGCTTTTATACATTTCAGCAATTGAAACATCTCTGGGAATCCTATTGGCTCAAGAAGACAACAACAATAAAGAAAGAGCTATTTACTACTTGAGTCAAAAATTGATCTCTTATGAGAAGAACTACAACATTATTGAGAAAGCTTGGTTGGCAGTCGTCTTTGTTTCTTAGAAGTTGAGATACTACATGCTTGCCACACTATGCGGCTCATGGCTAAAATAGATGCACTAAAGTACTTTCTCAGTAAGGTAGCTCTCATAGGAAGATTAGCTAAGTTGGTTATGATACTTAGTGAGTTTGACATCTAATATGTTGAATGCAAGGCTATTAAGGGACAGGTGATTGCAGATCAACTGGCCAATGCACCCATGTAGAGTCTCCTGCCAATGAACATTGATTTCCTAGATGAGTCAATCTTGACACTCACACACCAAATGTGGGTCATGTTCTTCGATGGTTCCTTCATACAACAAGGATTAGGTGTTGGATTACTCTTCATTACACCATAGAGATATTCATTTCCCAAAGTGTACAAGAAATTGTTTCCTTGTACAAAAAAAATTGCTGAATACGAGGCTTTGATCATTGGCATGAAAATTGCAACCAAATGGAGAGTGGATAAGTTAGACATTTATGGTCACTCTCAACTTTTCATCAATTAGGTTAATGATGTGTATCAAACAAAGGATGAAAAACTAATTCCTTACAAGTGCATGGTTGATGACTTGAAGAAGTATTTTGTGCACATTACCTTCTAACAAGTTCCACAAGTAGATAATAAAGCGGCTGATGCCATGGCTACTTTGGCCTTCCTACTACAGAGGCCTAAAAATGACCTCTAACATGAGTTCTTGGTGGAAGTGTTACACTACCCAACCTATGACACCCTTGATTCTAGGATGATCTATTCTATTGTAGTACAAGAATCTTCTTGCTACCATCACATTTATTGTTATCTCCACGATTAAACCATTCTAGAAGGCTTGACCTGAAATGAGAAATGTTACCTAATATGTAATGCTTTGCATTATGTCATTGTTTCTGATGATTTGTATAGGAGAGGTCTTGATAGAACACTCCTTAGGTGTTTAGAACCCAAAGAGTCCAAACGCACACTAATTGACGTTCACGAGGGCATTTGTGGATCTCACTCAAATGGTCTAACACTAGCTCACAAGCTCCTTAGAGTTGGTTACTATTGGCCTAAAATGGAGCAAGAAGAAATCAAGTATGCTAGATCCTACAAGCAGTGTCAGCTACATGGGAACCTTATCCATGCTATAGCCAGAGAGCTGATTCCCTCTACTACAACATGGCCATTTCAACAATGGGCCTTTGACTTGGTGGTTAGATTCACCTAACCTCTTCTAATGGACATAATTTCATTATCACAACTACATATTACTTCACAAAATGGGTAGAGGTAGTACCTCTAACAGTTGTTGATGGAAAAATTGTAGCTCTTTTTATCACAAACTACATCATCTGTAGATATGGTGTACCGTCCTTAATCATTATTGACAATGGAGGACAATTCAAGAACAAAGACCTCAAGGAACTATGCAAGAAATTCAAAATCACACAACATTAGTCTTCCATTTATTACCCCTCAGGTAATGGCTAGGCTGAGGCATCAAATAAGGTGATCCTCAAAATTCTTCATTGCACAGTCAGCAAATTAGGGAGAGACTGGCATCTCTAGATTAATCCAGCCCTATGGGCATATAGGACAAGCATCAAAACTCCAACAGGCACGACCCCCTTTTCTTAGGTGTATGGGGCAGATGTTGTGCTTCCAATAGAGGTCAAGATTCCTACCTTTAGAATCTCTATGAAGGGCCTTATTACTAATGATGACTATAGGATAGCTCAGCTTCAAGAGCTTGTGTTACTAGATGAATGTTGACAAGTGGCATGTGATCATCTATGAACATATCAACAATGAATGTCAAGAAGCTACAATTAGAGGGTCAAGCCACATGACTTCCAACTGGGTAATCTCATCCTGAGAGAGAACCCTAAGAATCAACATCAACAAGTCCAATGCTCCATCTCGCACTACATTTTTTGGCTCTTTGTATAGTTTCTTTGCTGCTTTTCCTACTTTCCACTCATGTATCCATGGATTAAGTCTTGACATAGTTCAGAGGCATTCCTCTTTAAGTGTCCCTCCTTTCAAGATTCTCCTCATAGAATCTATTTTGCAATAGTCACCGGTCATTTTGGCTGTGTCTACCTACTATCACTAGTGTCACTCCTTTCGTGATTCTCCTTATACTATCTCTTTCACAATAATCACCAATTTTTTTGGATGTGTCTACCTACTATTGCCAGTGTCTCTCTTTTCAAGATTCTCCTAATAGAATCTCTTTCGCAACAATCACCAATTATTTCAACTGTGTCTGCCTATTATTGCCCATGTCACATTTTGAGATTCCTTTATGGAAGATCTCTTTTGCATTAGTCACCAACAATCCTGGCTGTGTCTCTCTACTGTCCCTCAATCCTCCTAGGTTCTTCACCTCAAAGATTCCTCTTTGACCTCAATCACCAATCATTCTAACTGCATCTGCCTACTATTGTCACCTTACTAAAGAGATTTCTTTCAAACATGTTCTAGACATTGATACTTGACATCAATCCTATAACACAAAAATGAATGTAAAATGACATACTTGTTTAGATATGCTAAGCTTTTTCTTTGTTTGCTTCACTTTTTCTTTATCATGTCTCCTCAAGAAACTCGATGATGTTAATTTTGACTAGACAAGTAATATCTGGGGCATGATTTTTTTTTTGTGTGTTTTTTGTTTGTAGTTTAGTTCCAAAACATCTGAAAGATTCATGAAAGAGGGGTGTCCACTATAAGAGCCTTCATCTTGTGTTGGATGGCCATGTGTACCTCGACTCTTCTTAATTGGACAATCAATAAGATTGGTACTTTTCCTTGTTTATTGAAGTGAATTCTTCATGCTTTATTAATATCTAATACTTGTCCTACTAAGTGAACGTATGGGTCACTGCGAATAAAAATTATGAATGTTTTCCTAAGATATAGATGCAAACACCGTTGCAAACATACTATTTATTGATTGCTTAACATAAGAAGGATCTTTCGTGTGTTTGGCATGTCTCCATGCAAGCAATATTTTGGTCATCCTAGCACCTATGCTTTGATGCTTATGTTAACTTGCTATATTAAAAGGAACAAATGTTCTGGTCATTATAGCTTCTTTTGCCTCGAATGCTTACATTTAATCCTGACAAACCTATGACATATGTCCTATTCATATTTCCATGATTGCAAAGTTAGTGGTAATTGTAGGATGTTTAAGCTTCATTTATGTCCAGTGATGATAAATTGTCGAGGTTCAGTAACCAAACCTAGCATTGCATTTAATATAGTCTGGCATCACATAAATCACTTTCACAAGCACATGATTCAGTAGCAATTCTATCTCTATTCTTTGTGATGAGGGATTGGGAGACTTTTCCAATGTATCCGAATTCTCCATGACTACACACGTGTTTAACTCATTGGTTCACACTCCTTGATGAAATACCTATCATTGTCAAGCAAAAGCATGCAACATTGCATAAGATGTCAATTGATTTCCATATGCATTGAATCCATATACTCAAATCATCTACTCTACATAATTATAATCACATCACATCAAAGTGACCATTCATTCGTCACATAACACATTCATCTCATCGATATCTCATGTACATCAAAGTAAAATAGACACAGAAAATGACATGTACATAGGAATACTCAGCTCAAAATCTCGTATATATAAATCAAAAAATGTGTCAGTACAAAAAAAGGGCACTACTCGAGCACTATCGATCAAAATCATACAAAATGGTGCTGGCACACAAATGGATACATAGTGAGGATCAAAATTGGGTATCAAAGTAATTAGGAGCTAACTATGGCCTACACCATCACCCCCTACAGCTAGAGGAGGGGGAGGAGGTGACATATCTAGTCTCACTGGAGGACGAGCACCCCTAGAATCTCAGGCATACTAGGGAAATCAAGGAACCTACTGAGCCTCATCGGGCACAACTATAGAGTATGCTGATAAATAATCACATCTATCATGTAGGGATCTCTACCTACCTAATCCTCTATCTCACCTTTGGTAGAGGGCCCTATGCTACCTGCTACTAGGGAGCCTACTATGGGGGAGCCTTTTGGTGCTTGTTGTGGGCCTAGCACTGCTCCCCCCAAGGGATCTGTAAATCGTGGGACATGGTGACTAATAAGATATGCCTGATATGCTACTATCACCCCTCCATCGGCTACCTCTAGATGGTAGTCCTGCTATGTCACAACTGGTTGTGCACATTGATCATCGATTGCCCTGCATCTAGTCTTACCAACCATCCCTGTGTCAGATCCTTTGTGACTCGCGCATAGGCACAAAACTTCTGGGAGATGTCCTGCTACCTCCCATACTGCCTCCATACTCAACTAATGGAAAATTGCCCGATAATCTATGTAATCTTGCCTATCAATGGCTATGAGCTAAACATCTAGCCAAGCTCCATGAGAGTGTCATCCCATTCCTTGGTCTCTTGCCAGGGCCACCATATGATGGAGACTAGGTCATTGAGACGGGCCCTCCACTACTTTGTCTTACCCAGGTCTACCTAGGTAATATGTCCTCTATATCTGCAAATGTATGTCTCTGTAGGTTTCTGGGAATCCTCAAAAATTGGTCATGTGATTGGCAGATGCTCCCATGCCCAGACCTATAACACATACACACCAGCGGCCATACTCTTCTGCTCATGGTACACTATCTCATGCATCTCGTAGAACATATGGGAAAGCATGCACTAACCCCATTCAAATCTCTCTAGTGCATCCAACATCCTTCGCAACATGATCCCCCATCCACACTCTAGTCCATGCTACCCTCTATCAAGTACCAAGAAGCAGCTGATGAATATGGCCAAAACTGGGGCCAATCTGTGTGTCTTCCTATATGTGTGGACAAGCTCATCCTAGGTGATGGCCCGTCCAATCGCTAACTATCTCCCAAAAATGGTACACAATGCTTTTGTACCTAACAGGGGCACTATGTCATACGATACTCTCAGCCCATGAAATGGTATGTGCAAGATCCTGTATATGTCCTCGAGAGTCACAATCATCTCTCCCTGAGGAAGGTGGAAGGTGTTCATTTCTGAATGGAAACACTCCACCAATGCAGTCAATAGGTTGTGATTCACCAGAAATGCTAGGATCCATCATAGATACGTGAGCCCCAATCTATCTATATGATCCATGTCCTCTGCATCTAGGCTCCACAACAAATCCCCATACGATAGATAGTGAGATCTGAATGAAACATCACCAACGACCTCCTACACACATGAACAAACAACAACGAAAAGAAAATGGTCTGTACTCGATCAACAAATTAGAACAATGAAGAAAAAAATGTGAAGATCACACTAAAAACGTAAAAAATGCAATTGTTAAACATACTGCCGTCACAGGTTTTCGTACGAAGATGTATTTCCTTGTGCAAAAATTCATTTCTTTGTGCAATAATTTATATCTTCACATGAGAAATTTCATGTTATCGCACAAAAAAATCAAGTTCTCGCGAGTGCTCAAATCCCCACACAAAGAAAGACATTTTTGCACAAAATTAGACAATCTCACATGAAAGATGACAAATCAATGTGCAAAATTCTAACATTGTTCATGCAATAAGTGGGTATCTTGCTTGCGAGAATCCCCACTGACATGCACAAAGATATACTGGGTTGGTGAATCTTTGCACGAAGAAATAGAGCCTTCGTGCAAGAAAGGATAGTCTTGTGCAAAGACTGATGTTGACCACCTAAAAATGAGCTAAAAAGTGCAATAAATGACCCCAAAATGTGTGAAAATGAAAGTACAAAGCTCATATATTGATAACTCACTAGAGATCCGTAGTCTACCAGCCAACTATGTTGTTGAGAGTGCTAAAAATGATGGTATCTCACGTTCACTGCCATACCTCTCTTAGAGCTAAACCTCACTAAAAGACAAAATGCATAAATGAATTGAAAATGAAGCCTTGGGCTCTTATACAGGGGTTGACCTAGTTTTTAAAAGTGCTCTAATTTGCGTAAAAAACACCCACTGCTTAATTTGACCATTCTGAATACATTTTTGGGATCAAATTCAAAATTTGACACACTTAAGTGCCTCAAAAATTTGTTTTAAAAGTTTGGGGACTAACACGGTCGAACACTTGTGCAGTTTAAATTTTTTTAATATTTTGGGATCCCTGGAATTCTTTCAACTCAAAATTCTTCATATTTTCAAAATCCATTTCAAAAATAGCCAACTCAAGCCAATCATGGCCAATTCTGCTCAAATTTTGGTCAAATTTGGTCTTTTGGACCTCATAATCATGCCAAATTAATTTTAACTTTTCTTTTGATTGTTTTGATTTCTTCTACATTCTGTTGAATCTCAGATTTCTTCTACATATCTTTATCTACTACTTTATGTCACATTTTTGGTCTGTCATCTTTCAATTTCGCTCCTGAGGGGGTAGGATGATTACATCATTGAATACTTATTGCTTGGGGCATCTCGTTCCCATCCTCTGTCCTCATCATTCAGGGCATCTTATCACTAGGGGCATCTTGTTTCCCTCCTCCTGGTATCTTCTTCATCTATTTCATTTGGTAATCGGTTGATTATAGGTATTAGGACAATCTAAATCTTGACTCCTAAGGGTCAAGCCTTGTTGTGGGGATGATTCTATGCCTCACAATTCAATTTTGTTATCTACTGTTGCTCTCAGGTATCTAAGTGTTCTATCTGGATTCTTAAAGGTTAAGCTTCATTCTAGAGATAATCTTTTAAATGCTTTCAATTTAGGTATCTAGCTGTTCTATCTAGATCCTTAAAGATTAAGCTCGATTCTAGAGATAATCTTTTAAATGCTTTCAATTTAGGTATCTAGGTGTTCTATTTCGATCCTTAAAGGTTAAGCTCCATTTTGGAGATAATCTTTTAAATGCTTTCAATTTAGGTATCTAGGTGTTCTATCTAGATCCTTAAAGGTTAAGTTCCATTTTGGAGATAATCTTTTAAATGCTTTCAATTTAGGTATCTAGGTGTTTTATGTGGATCCTTAAAGATTAAGCTCCATTTTGGAGACAATATTTAAATGCTATTGATCTTAGGTATCTAGGTGTTCTATCTAGATCCTTAAAGGTTAAGCTCCATTCTAGAGATAATCTTTTAAATACTTTCGATTTAGGTATCTAGGTGTTCTATCTGGATCCTTAAAGATTAAGCTCCATTCTAGAGACAATCTTTTAAATGCTATTGATCTTGGGTATCTAGATGTTCTGTCTAGATCTTTAAAGGTTAAACTTTGTTCTAATGGAAACCTTTAGAATGCTTATTAGTTTGGGTATCTAGGTGTTCTGCTTGGATTCCTTAGGATCAAACTATGTTCTAGAGATGGTGCTTAAAAGCTTATCAATTAGTCTCCGGATCATCAACTTTAGAACCAATCTTATCTCTTGATCTGTGCATCATACTTTTTGATTTTCTTTGAATCGAACATGATGCTTGCACATTCATTCAAAGAGGGGAAAAATGTAATACCCTAAAATTGGCTCATTGCCATTATACCAATTCTGGTCTATTTGATCAAAGCCAGAGTCTTATCTCATTAGGAAAATTCTTGTCCTGACATTCACTACTTGACTTAATTGTATGATGCGGAAAACTCTAATCTACATTCATCATAATTATTATTTAATTCCTATAGTATTTACTCATATTAGTTGCATTGAAACCTATTTGACTTAAATTTAATTTAATCTAAAGTATTTATACTTTATTAAATTAAATTATCACCTAAGATTAATGTACCAAGGGATTAAATTTATTTATTTAATAATTGTGCGTATTTTAATTAATTGAATATGATTATTCAATTAAATGAAAAATGCATTTATGAGATCATATTTCACTTATTAAATTAAATAATATATTCAAAATCTTCTCTTCAGTTCTAAATGGAAACTTTGAGTGAACTACTTCTCTAAATTAGAATCAATCTAGTTAACTTACTCTCTCACTCATGGGAAGTTTAGTTAATTACTCATCGCATTTAGATCAGAAATAGTTCACTTCACCTGCATAAGGAAGTTTCCATCTTAACTAAATCTTTGCTTCAATCCTGTTAGTCGATTCGAGTTGATCTCACCTGCTGATGGATTCCAGGAATTCTATTTAAAGGACTCATAATTCCTCATCAAGGAGGTTGATTTGAATTGATATCGAATTGCTGCTACATTTCATACTAATTTAGCTCATACATTTTCATATCTATAGATTCTTAGCTTAATTTTATTTAGCTCTTAATATGCATACATTTAACATAGTTTCTTTTACAAGTTCTTAAATTAGTTGCATAATCATTCTAGATTACTTTGCACACTCATATAGATTAGTTTTCTTTAAATCCTTTGTTCTTAGAAGGTCTAGTTGCTTGCACCTTGAATCTAAGGACATTAACAGGAAAAATCCTTCCAGAGAGAAGGCAACAGGTCACACTATTGAGCATTTTGTATGAACAATTCAATGTTCATTTTAGGATGACTTCATAGGTAATGACCACGGTGAAGTGTGTGTGTTAACAAAGGCCACATTTCATGCATACAATCACTATCATCACTTTCCATAAAGGAGGAAGGAAGAGTTGAAGGAGCCAAACTTGGATAAGTTTCTTCAAAGTGAACACTCATCTCAAAAAAAATTTCATGTGTCTCTGGATCCATGATTTTGTATGCCTTAAGATGGTCAAGATATCCAACAAATATACAACGTTTACTTTGAGGTTCTAATGCCTTCATTTTTTGTGGAGGTATCCTTGCCCATGCTAGACAACCAAAAACTTTAAAGTCTTTTACACTTGGTTTTCTTCCACATCAAGTCTCAAAAGGTGTAAGTCCATCCAAGGCCTTATGGGGATTCTATTTTGGATATAATTGGCAAAACACATAGCTTCTAGCCAAAAAACTTGATAGAGACTTATGTTATAGCATAAAATTGGTCATTTCCTTAATGGTTCTATTCTTCCTTTTAGCAACACCATTTTTTTGTGGAATGTATGCAACTAAATGTTAAAGATCAATACCCTCATGAGTACAAAAGTCTATAAGCCTTGAGTTCACATACTCCCTTCCATTATCTATTTGAAGAATCTTGATGCCTTCCCCTAATTCCTTCTAAACTTGAGCTTTGAAGGTGATAAATTTATCAAACACTTCACTCTTATGAGCAAGAAAGAAGACCCAATTGTAGTGTGAAAAGTCATCAATGAAGGTGAGAACAAAGCAAGCCTTTCCAAATGATGCCACTAAAAATAGGCCAGCTACATCACTATGAACCAATTTAAGAACAACTGTAGCTCTCCAAGACTTCCCCTTGTTAAACTTCTCTTTGGGATGCTTGCTTGCTTCACAACCTATATGTACACCCTCTGAATACTTGACTTGAGGTAGACCTATGAACATATCCTTGTTGCTAAGTTGTTAAAGGTAGTAGTAATTGAGATATCCAAACCTATCATGTCATAGTTTACTTTGTGAATTTGAGTGGGTCAACAAGGCAAGGGAATTGGACTTAGGCACAAAATGAGAAAAAGAATAAAGTCTTGTATCATGATTAGCCTTTCCAATTGCCACCATAGTATTATCCTTTAGATTTTTCACCACAACTAAAGGAAGGAACTCCACTTTATTTCCACATCCATAGTGAGTGATTTTGTAGATTGAAAGGATGTTGGTGCTAAGGCTAGGAACATGAAGAACATCCTTGAAAACTCTGTTGTCCAACTCAACATTCCCTTTTCCTTAAACTTCCACTTGTGTGTCATTTCCCACATATATTTAAGGTACATGTGATGGTTTCAAAGAGGTAAAATACACCATTGAAGCACCCATATGATGTATAGCTCCTGAATCAAGAACCCATTCCTTAGAATTATTTGTACTTGCTACCAAAGCTTATCCCTTACATTTTGAAGTGGATGAAGATCCCTTAATCCTTATAGGAATTTGGCACATCAATTTTATGTTTCCTCATGATGTTTATAAACTCATCAATTTTCTTATCCTTACACTCATGTTCATCATGACCATTCTTCTTACAATAGGCACAAGTTTTCTTCTCCCTTTTGTTGAAGTTGTTTCCCTTCTTATTGTTTTTGGAAAAAGACTTGCTTTTTTGTGAGGAAGATTGTTGTGTGGAGGGAGATTTTTGTGTGTCATCTGGTGGCTTAGCCTTCCACTACTTTTGCTTCTTGTTGGAGTTTTTACCATCTTGATTCCCTTGATTAGCTACCAAGACTTTGGATTTGGAAGACTGGAGGATTCCCATACTCACTAACTTTTCATGTTCTAAGACCAACATTCCTAGAAATTACTCAAATGAAGGTTTAGTGAAGGCACCTCCCATTGTTAACTTGTGGGTATTATAACTTGAATCAAAGCTGTATATTCTGGAGGAATATGAGTCATCACATGTTTGATCAACTTTCCATCCTTGATGGGTTCACCACAATCCTTAAGTTGTTCCCTATATATGTCTACTTGGGTAAGATAATCTTTGATGGTGTCAAAATTCCAAGGATCCAATTTGAGAAGATTGTCCTCAATGGTGTAGGCCATATCTTTATCTACTATCCCATACAATGCTTCAAGTTTATTCCAAACTTCTATTGGATTGGTATTGTTCCTGATGTGATATTTGATGGGATCTGAGATATTCTTTAGCAAGGTTCCTATGGCCATTTCTTGTTTTTATGCCCAATCTTCTTTATGATACTCATCAAAATCATCATTCAATTTCTTTGCTACACTAATTACATAACATAGTAAACCTTTTTCAACTAATGGTTCTTGTACATTTTCTTTCCAAGTAGCATAATTATGTGGTGTTAACTTATAAAAAGAACCCATAATAAAAAAGAAAGAGCACAATATCAAAGATATGAAAGAACACAAGACACATCCCCCTTTTCACTCAATCAAAGAATCCCCACCCAAAAAAAGATGATTTGACACTTTATATTTAGTGTGGGTACGATAGCCAATTGCCAATTTTAGTTCAAAGTGGAACTTTGATTTTTGATATATACAACTGAAAGTATGAAGCTATATATGACTCAAAAAGATAAGACAAAAGACCTCTCAATGATCTAATTAATTACAAGCTCCAAAGTAGGCCAAAAATGACCAAATGCTGAAAGTATTATGTCTACTCACAATTACTCCAAACTGATACTAGATCTAGAAAGTAGACAAAAAATTATGCACTTTCAAAAAAAATAGCACCTAAATATGTGTCCATTAGAGCCCAAACAAAGCCTCTAAAGTTGTAAAAATTGGGATTAGCAGACAAATTCAAGAATAGAGATCACAAACAACTTGCACCAATGTGTAGATCATAAAAGTCTACCCCAAAACAAGAAAAATTGCTCAAAAAAAGGAATCTATATGAGGGAGATATTGCTCTTTCAAAATCACCTCTGTAATTATTTTTCTTGAATCATTACCATTGCAGCTCCAAAAATCAAATGACTCTAAATTTCACCTCATATGTCAAATTTTGATGAAACATCTAATTTGTACCAGCAAGCTCTAATCTTGACCTAGCACAAAAAAAAAACTCTCCAATGGCTATGCAATGGAACTCCTATGGCTTTGATAACATGTAAGAATTTTCCTAAAGAAATAATTCAATG
Source organism: Cupressus sempervirens (assembly GCA_028749045.1). Classification (NCBI taxonomy): domain Eukaryota; kingdom Viridiplantae; phylum Streptophyta; class Pinopsida; order Cupressales; family Cupressaceae; genus Cupressus; species Cupressus sempervirens. Next base: position 465,066,049 of record CM053788.1, on the reverse strand, counting down.
CCAAGATCAAGAAGCTCATTAGATAGCACAAGAGAGATAAATAATGATCAAATGAGAATGGATATCAGATGATTGGATATGAGATGAATACACACTAGAATTGCTTGTATATAAAGGCAACTAGAATGACTAGGAGTTAGCAAAGAGATAATCATCACAACTAAGCACATGTCCTCATCAATGATGAGAGGATAATTTTACATAGGTGTATCTCATAAAGAGATGTCGTAGACAACATGTGCACATTTAGAGTGCAAAAAACTAAGTTGTCTACATGACAACTCATATGAATATGAAAACTCCTAGGTGTCTTCATGACAAATAATATGCTAATGCACTAACCTAAGTAAATTTAAGTAAAGTGTAAACAATAAATACTTATTTACACCAACACCTTGTTTATTGCACTTGTGTTATTTACCTTCAAACTTAAGTTTCTCCTTGCATTCATTTGCTCTATGTCCATGCTTAGTAAATTTGTAACATTTTCCATTGAATTTTTATTTACCCTTACTCCAACATTATTTTGATGTATGACCTAACTTACCACAATGATTTCAAGTAGGCCTTTAATTCTTTTGATCTCCTTACTTGGATGATTCACCTTCTTTTGTGTATCCTATTCCTACATTTCCTTTCTATCTATATTGACTTTTCTCATTCAACTAATTCATGTCTATTTGATATTTCATCATCCTCTCATTGGTTTTCTTTTTAGTGTTTATATCATTTTGCAATCTTTCATTCTTTGATATTAGATTCATGATTTCTTCATTTGCATTAGTGAGTTGATCAGTGAATTCTATCTATTGAAGGGATATATATTGAATTTCATTGTTCTTTTATTTTATCTCTTCTTTGGATTGTATTTTTCTTCCACGACTTCACATAATCTTACTAACTAAATTTCTTGTTCCCTTTTTAGCTTTCTACCTTATTCTTGAAGATTGGAATTATTTTCTAATAGATCTTTGATTTTTTCATCACCTTCATCTAAATTTAATTCTAGATAGATGTCTTCAATTATTTCTTTAGTGTAGAGATTGTCATTTATTTGTACTACAAGATCCTTTCTTCTTTTCAATGATTAAGAGAGTTGCTCCTTTGCTTTCTTTAGTTTCCTAGTAGCCAATTCTAAATCCAACTTTTCACTTTCAATAGCCTTATGTAGCCTATATACCTCCATTGCCTCTAATCTTTGCTCAAGCTATTAAACTTATTCTCTAAGAACTCAAATTTCTCTAATACCAATTGTTGGAAATATAAGATAGGCTAGGTTACTAAGAGGGGAATGGTGAATCAAGAACCAATAAAACTTAATATTATTTTGCCAATTAATCCTTCATATATATTCTAATCTAATTGCATGCATGAAATGCTAAAAGCAATAAAAAATTCATAACACATTAACACAAGATATGGTGACCCAAAAGCCTTCCAAATAGAAAGTAAAACTAGAGTGGGGATGATACCCACAAGCTTTAGTACTATAGTATAAATTTGGTCGGTTAAGGCTTACAATTGACCACTTCTAATGATCTTCCCTGTTAGGAGCAATAAGGATTGCTAGATCTACCTTATGAAAGGATTTACAAAATATATAATGAAGTATACAATTTTTAAAGAGATTTGCAAAAGACTATTAAGTCTACCTTGTTAAAGAATTTAACTGATATAATTGTTAGGATGAACTAGTGGCTGATATCTAATCTGCAACTCTAATTTTTTGGTTGAGATTTCTTTGAAATGTAATGATCACAAAGATGAAATACAAAATACATCATGAAATGTACCATCATCAATGCCAACAGAACCTTTCCAACATATAGTCATAAAAAATTTGTTCCCCATCAAAATGTGTGGAGTAGGAGAAGCCTCAAAAGAATAGAACAAATATTGAGAAGATGCCATATGGTGTGGAGCACCTGAATCTAATAACCATCTAGAAGATTATGGAGTAGTATTTGCACATAGTGCATGAAACTTTCCTATATCTTTACCATCTTACTAAAATGATGATGATGAAGAAGATCTATGAGAAGTAGAAGGAATATCGATATTTCTCTTCTAATATGATGTGAGGGATAGAATCAATTTGAAACTCTATAGGATGTGATTATGTTTCTTTTCCTTCACCCTAGAAGATGGCCAAGCTACCAATGCATAATTTTATGAGCTTGTGAGAGAATCCAACTAAGAGAGCTTAGATTTCTCTAGAGTCAAATAATCACAAAAAATCTCAAAGGATGGCATGGTAAATATTTTACCTAAAGCATCTTTGGTGGAATAGAAGGTAGAAGCAAAAATCTTAAAGTATCCATGAAGCTTAGAAAGAATCAGGTAAATGCACTCAATGTCAGTCTTGGTTTTCCCACAACATTGTAATAAAGATCTCTATTGTTTGAAGTTCATCAATAAGTCCTCAATGGATGGAAAAGGATCCATTACAAGAGAGGTAAGCTCTACCTCAATTTGAATTTCCCTAAGCTCATTCATTGTACCAAAGAAGTCATCAAGCTTGGTCCACATAGCTAGAGGGGTATTGCACTCATTAAGATGAAACTATAGATTGTTAGGTACCTATAAATAAATCAACCCCATTGCCTCATCCATCTTGTTCCAATGTTGCATGACCTCAAAAGGCCTTTGAAAAACTAGTTGCACTACATCTAAACTAGACCATAACCCTTTTGACCTAATAAGTCATGTCATCAGCGACTTCCATGCATGATAGTTATGAGGGGTCAAAAATTCTAGACAAGAAGAGGTCTTAGCCATTATTTTAGAAGGTTTTGGATTTTTTTTTGAAAAATGTATGGTTTACTAATATAAATAATAGAAACAATAATACAAAACACCCCCCACAATACAAAAAAATGAACCCCAACTGCTAGAAGGAATGCATAAACAAGGAGAGAAAAAGATTTAGTTTGAGAATCACATGTAACTTTGAGAAATACTAATGAAAATAATAGAGAATCTAGATAGGGTTTAAGAATATCTTTCTAGCGCTTCTTTCGAATCAAACTATGTCTCTAAATCAACTTCCTATCACTTCTTTTGGATCAAAGAAACACCTTTGGATGCTCAAGTTAGAGCGAGAAGACTACTAGGGCCTCCAGAAGGTTAGATTTTTTTTTTTTTTTTTTTAAAAATAAATATATATATATATATATATATTGGATGGAGCCTGAGTAAAGCATGGGTGGAGTAGAGGTGAGGTCGTAGAATGGTGGCGGCCTAGTAATGTGAAGCTGCTAATGGGCAAGGTCATGATGATGCATTGAGAGGAGGTCACTGCAGTGAGTAGACCGACTACTAGCAGTGCTACTGTGGATAGTATAATTGTGGTGGTGGTCGATGTAGTTAGTTTACCATAATGGTGTTACAACACCACCTTTAAAATAAATAAATAAAATTGTACTTTCCTACATCATTTTGCATGCCAAAGGCCATACAACCATGGTATATAATTTTTTTTTCTTCCCCAGTCAACATTGAAGAAAATTGACAAATTTTATATGAAAATAGGGGTTTTTATGCCTTTTGAATCCAAGTATGAGTTTTTTTTGGCCTCAAAGTGTTCCAAAAATTAGAGACCCCCCCCCAATTTCATAGAAAATACTCAAAAAAACCTAGATATGTTCTTCAAACCCTCATTCTTCTTTCTCTACAAATAAGAACAAGCTATAGTAGGTTTGGCTCTGATACCATGTAGGATTTGAGCAACATAAATCCACAAAACCCAAAGAACACTTGCATACAAGAACCTATCATAAAGAAGAAAAGACAAAGAAGAGACAAGGGTTTTGCTTTGAAAATAAATAAAATATCATCAGACTAAAAAGATGAGAGATATTTACAAAATATCAATCCTTATAGAAGGAGACTGAAAAACCTAAAAGGGAAACCCTACGAGGTAAATGACATTTAATAATTATCAATTAATTATTAAATGGAAATGAAAGTGCATAAAGAGAAATCTTAAGAAGGGAGTAAAGATATTTTAATAAATGAAATGAAATTAACCTTTTACTCTAAAATAAAAAAACTAGCAATGTATTTAAAAATGATATGCAATAATCCATCTACCTAAATGTTGTGTCAGATTCTTTATGCTCTGTGCAGTTTTACCATCTTTCTCAATTTGATTTCACCAATATACCTTCCCTTTACTACTCGCTAGCACTAGTTACCTTATCTATGTTATTCATTCATTCCATCATTCACATGTGCATCAACATCAATAAGATCTCCTTCACACTCCATCCTTATATAGAAATTCTTTACATGACCTAATTCGGGGTTTAGATCCTTTTAGAATGTTTGGATAACCAAATTAATGATCTACATTCATTGTCCCTTAATAATAAATACAACTTTATTTTTATTGGTCTATACTTTTCTTAGGGATCCACAATGTACATCTCACCTAATCATCTCCTTGATCTTCACAAATATTTTCCTTAATAGGATTCAATCTCATAGTATTCTATACATTTACAAACTCCAATATTCACCATGTGTCACTTGGTAACACTAGCTGATTTTATTGATTAGCTTTTGGTCCCTTGAGTAATATATTTTCTCTATAACATACTTTTCTTGGTGATCTCTATGCTCATTAAAAATATACTACTTGGTATTAATATTTTTTTGGTAGCTATATTCTTTCTTAGTAATAAGGGTCATTGACCTTTCTAGCTTATATTCATAGACCTTACTCTTGAACATAATTTTGCACTAATAACAACAGTTAATGAATTTAGGAGTAACATTCTCAACCTTTGGAACTAGGGCATAAAACATATGTATCAAGTAAAAAATATATTTAAAATTTTGATAGCATGTACTTCTTAGTTCTTCAAATCCTTCCTTGAGTTTTTCAAAACCAATTTAAAAACTTGTATTTGGATCCTACTCTTATATCTACCTCATATAATCATATATACATCATTTTATCATAATACACATTTTTCATAATATGATACTTATCATACTTATTTGATACTATCCCCTATTTTTCATAGTAAAGCCAAAATTGAAAATGTTACACATGGTTTAGTTATAACTTGTCTAAAAAAAATTATGTGAACTCTTTGGACTCTCTAGGGTGGTTTTCCATGCTTCTTTGAATGTATCTATGTTAAAAGATCTATTGTGTGTTTAGCTATAGACATCTCAACAGTTACTATGAGTTCTCTAGCCTTCTTCACAATCACTTGTATGAATTCCAAATGAGGTATTAGGAGTGCTCAAAATTCAAGTATTTCTCTTTTTAACTTGTCCTCTTCTTTCCTCAATTCTACTTATAAACACATAAAGTGCTTTGTCTTTTGATAATGAATTTGGAATGACCAAGGTTCTTGGTTCACTTAGAAGCACTATTCTTCAAATCCTCATCAATTTTTTTCAAATTTTCTAGAATATCTCGAGTGAAATGTGATGCATCACATTTAATTGTTCAAATATAAATCTTATCTCCTTGAGAGTATTTCCAACTTGGTAACAATAACATTAAGTTTAGCTTGTTGAACTGCAATATACTCATTTATCTTCTCAATGATTTCATGTTCCATTCTATTCTCTTCTAATTGCATCATTTAATTAGAAGCATCAAAATTAGGTGTATTAATTTTTTCTACAAATGAACCTAGTTGATCAATCATTGGAGCTTTTTCATTGATTTGTGCATCAGGAAAAATTTACTGAAGGATGTCCTTTACATCTAATAAGAACCTACTTATATTTCACTTCCTATGTTCGTTTCTTCCATGCATCTTTCCTTTTCACCAACTCTCCATACTTCATCACTGCATCATTTGTAGGATCATAGACTAGAACTATGATCTCTTCATCTAATGTTATTTGATCCCTTCTACTCCTTTTCTTCTTCTTCTTGTCTTGTGATGTGATAGATCTTATAGTAGGTGATATCTTTGGTTTCATATAAGCCTTTTGATCCTTAAATTTCTTCTATTTCTCATCATTTAAAGGTTTATACTCATTCCTTTCAATCTCCCTTTATTTCTCAGGGGACTCGATGTTAGTATCTTGTGAAATGATTTCCTCCTGTTGAGGCTATTCTTTGGTATGATGCTCATGAATTTATTTTTCCTTCTATTTTTATTTTATTTTTATTTTTTAGTGCCTTGAATTTTTTATCATGTACCTCCAATAGACGTTCCTACTACATTCTTAGTAGTTTCATCTTTATTGTACTCAGAGTAACTATTTTCTTTAGTTGTCTACTCGATGGATTTTGATTCTTCAAGTTGATCTGTATCTATGAGTTGCTTAGTTTGTTGTTCAAAATTATCTCCATCAATTAGAACATTACTGGCATGAGAAATGATATAAATTTTTACATTTTTATTTGTACTAGTACAGACTATATACATGCATGAATTCATTGTATAACTATTGCATCTATCATTAGTTTCTTAATGACCAACTCGTCTAGTGTTGTCAGTTCAAGTGCTTTTTCAGTGCTTTCCTTTACATATTGATCCTTATTGATATATTTAACTAGATCATTCCTAGTAATATATATAATTTCAATACTTTCTTCTCTTTCCTTCACCATCTAAGTTTTACTATCTTCTAATTCATTTATTATTTCCACAATATCCTCACTATCCAGTTGTATATGTTGTTCGATGTTGGCTCATTTTTAGTTCCCCTACTTTTAAACTTTCAAGGCCAAGTCATGAAGATAATTTCTCTTTACTTTATTAGATTTATTATTGATTTGTGTTGGAAATAGTTTTGTAAGAAGTGGTTTTAAGTTGAACTCTTGAATCATGAAGTGAAAGATTCAAGGTTCAAGTTCAAGTTTTGACATGTAGGTTCAAGTACCTTGGTCCAAAGTTCAAGGTTCACTGGTTGTTAATATAGAAGTAAAGATTCAAGGTTCAAGTCCAAAAGGCTTATGATTCATATCCAATTTCTTATATTTGAGTCCCCAATTTAATTTGGAAAGTCTACATTGTCAAAAACCATGCATCAATCCAAAGTTCAAACCAAGTTCAGACACTTTGAGCTAAAAGTTTCTTAGTTCACAAATTCAATGGTTTCAATCAAGATAGTAGTTTCAAAGGGCTAATAAAGTCATTTCAAGGTCATAATTCAACATTTAATGACTCAAATCTCTAAGCATATAATGCATAGAGATTTAGTCATATGATAAGTATCTAAAAAAGTGGGTGCTTCCAACATTTCATAATCTACCCAATTGCTCCCTTTGGAAAATAGAGGCATTCAAGTCAAAATTTCTCAACTCAAAAACATACTTGTTGATTGGAGGTATAAATAGGATAACAAAGATACCAAGAGGGGTGTGGGGTGAATTATAATCTTAAACACTTTAACTTTTTATCAATTTACTCACACCTATCAATAAAATTGTGCATGTAGAACTTGTAATGTAAATTTTTTGTAACATATAAACTTGATCGATCACATGCATGAAAATAAATATGTAACACAATATTTTTTTACCTAAAAATCCTCCAAGATGAAGGTAATGACACTCACAAATCTTCACTACTATAGTAATAAAGTTAACTAGTTAAGGTTATAGTTTTTTTATCATAATATATGATCTACCTTGTGAGGATTCTTTCATGTTAAAGGCTTAAGAGACTACTAGATCTCACCTTGTTAGAGGATTTAACACTTTAAAAAAAATATGAAATTTGTTAGGATATTTACAAAGATATTTTAAGACCACTCTATTAAGAGATTTACCTTGATTTAAGTCAGTTAAAACTGATTTAGTACCTAACTCTTAGTTTTCTTTGTAAGATGATTTATAGTCTTCTCCTTGCTAACTGATCTTCTCCTTTGATATAATATTAGTTCTCTTTCCCTTTCACTTCACTTCCATGAATAGGTCACTTGTTATATTAGATGATAACATAACCCTTCACTAACTTCTGATTGGTTCTTAATCCTTATCTTGCATAATACTTCTAGATCACATGCATACACCTTCCTACTCTTTGTCTTAGGCCACATGCTTCTCTCACTCTCTCTGATCTAGGTTAAGATCATCTATATTTAAAATATTTCATAAAGAGTTTTCTAGATCCTTTAGTAATAGCCTCTCCATTTGAATCATTGATCACAAAACATAGGGATATGTGATCCACATCATTTTAATGTTCAGTAAAAAACCTCTATGATCTTTAAATAATCCTTCCATGTCAGTTGTAAAATGTGTTACCTCAAATTATGTTCTATTTCTGGCTTTTATGTAAAATCTTCATTGCTCTATCTTTACAATTATTTTATGTTTGGCATTACTATTACTTAGCATATATTATCCTTCTAATGCTTGGCATGTATTGTTCTCAGTAGACACAATGTAACTCAAAACTTGTATACTTGGAACTTTCTTAGTTGTTGATGAGCTAGCTCATATTGAAATACTCGGTGACCATACATTTATCCAGATCCAATAGAGCTCCTTACATACTTTCTTATGTACATGTGTTAGCCTATATAGAGTAGCTCGGTTATAGTGATGACCATCTAAATCTACATTGTAAATAACTAAGTGATTGACACTAATAGACAACAATGGTTAGAGATACCAACAATCTCCCCCTTTGACATTAGTGGAAAAACACTTGGTCATATTTACAATGTTATAATACAATCTTACAAATGATCTCTCCCCCTTAGTCTTATGACTTATGCCAATGAACAATGAATAAACAATAAAAAAAGGAACAAAAATTTCATTTCACATTTATTCACATATGTGCTTCTCCCTTTGACATCACATGTCATTCTCTCATTGAAAACCCTTATTCCCCCTTGTTTTTAGACACTATATGTCATTGTTGTTGGGGTTGAATAGGTGGAAGTAATCCATATTTTTCAATGAATTCCTTATGAAATATTCTAATCATGGATAGTGCATGATCCCATGTGGTTCTTTCTACTTCCAACATATGATTCTACAACTCTAACTTTCAACCAAATCAATTAAACTATTAGCCACTGAAAGATAAGATCCTTGGTTATTTTTAGTTCTCTTTGCATGACCTCCAAATGAGCTATTGTCATTTCCTAAATAGAGATTAATTTTGATCTCATATTTCTATCATCTACCTAAAGCTCGGCCAATGTGCCTTGAACATTAATTAAATTATTGAAATGATCAATGCTTGATTTTGTTGACTCAAAAACAATATCATTGGATCTCTTCATCTCATCCTAAATTTGATTTACTTGTGCCTAAATATTATCAGTGAATCTTGGTGCATCTGAAAAAATTGTGTACAAATGTTGTACCTTTTGTATTAGCTCAATAACAATCTATGCATTTTCCCATAGTTGCACTTTCTACTCGGTAATGGTTATGGAAACTTTGTTCACAACCTTGTTTTCAAATCTTTTGGTAGACCAATCCATTAGCTTCTCATTTGATTCCATATTTCCAACATTTACTTAATCATCTATATTTACAAGCTAGTTGATGATGGTGCATCTTCATTAAAATTTTGAATATTAAAAGCATCAACAAAAATATTCTTTACATCATGTAGTACATGTTTCTGCTTGTGCTCTTTTTTGAGATCTTCTTTTCTCTTTTGTTGGAAATATAAGAGGAGTAACTAAGAGGGGAGAGGTGAATTGGTTACCACTGAAATAGATCCTAGATCCCTTAGATGTCAACATAGAACACAAACTTCACAAAAAATATTGATGCTCGGTAAACACACAAACACTCAATTTACACTAGTAAATGTTGTAACTCAAAAAATTCTTAGCATGTAAATATTAAGATATTTTTTGTGATTAAACTTACTTAACTTAGTCTCATACACATGAAATAAATAGCATGAACACAAGTGATACCAAGATTTAATGTGGAAACCCAATTTGGGAAAAACCACCAATTGTAACTAGTTACTGATTTTCACTATTCTGAAGTGAGCCCTATTAAGAGCCAACCCTATTAAATATTACAAAAAAAACTATTAGGTGTGATCCTATTAGAGGTTTTAATCAACCTATTAGGAGTGGCCTTGTTAGAGGTCTTTAGACACTTCACTCTAGAAATGCCACCTTGTTAAAGGATTTACAAATAGTTGTTAAAACAACTCTGTTAAGAGATTTATATCACTACTACAATGGTTAGAGAGTAACAATGAGATGACCTAATTTTTGATGCAACTAAATTTTTGATTACATATCTCAATTCTGTCTTGTATACTTGATCCTTTCTGGTCAAATGTATCTTTGTAGCTCCACAAGGATATTCTGCTTATTCTTCTAATTTTCTTCCTCTAAGCATCTTCTATTCTTCAATATATTTCCACACATTAAATCCTCAACTTGACCTTATATTTATACCTTACACATTGTGTGATGTCTCCGATTAGGACATTAGTTTAGAAATCTCGACTCTGCCTGTATTTTCTTCTCATCTATTCCTCCATATCCCCATTTGTGGGATTTAACTACTCCTTTATATATTTTGAAATAAGAAACATTATGTCTTTTCAAATTATATTTAATTATATTTATATATCATATTATATTTCTTATTTATATATATTTTAAATAATAAATCTTTTTACTTTTTATAATTTCTATATTATATTTCATATTAAATATATGATTATAATATTTATATTTATATTTTATTATAATCATACATTGATGATATAATTATGTATACATTGATAATATAATTATTAATATATATTTAACCATTATTATACTTATCTAAGTAACATATTATTGTGCTACTAATATATTCTTATTTACTTAAATAATCATTATATCATTTTTATTGATTCACAATGAACTAATATAATTTTTTATTTACTCATATAATGATTAAATAAATAAATATAATTTATATAATCTATTCACTAATAACTATGTATTTCATTCACCTATATTATCATAATTAGGGGACATGACAGTCCACCCTTCCTCAAATTGCTTGTCCTCAAGCAATGATTGTTTACAACTAAACCTTCCCTGTGAAGTCCATGTATCAATTATACACTAAGATGCAAGAGTACATTAGGTATGCATATAGTTAATATAATAATGCATGAAGTAAATATTTAGTACTTGTAGACACAAAGCATACACAAAGAAGACACATTAATGCATGAAGACATGAAGTAGACATGATGAAGACACACAATACACATGATATGCAATTCCTTGATTATGAACCTACAACCACATAGTCATTAATACATATCCATATACCTATACCAAGGAATACAAGTTAATACATATAAATATACTTTCAAAAGAAGCTAATAGTTTAATTAGGAAAATTTCCTCTACTATAATGTTCCTACTTGTAATGGTTTATAATATTGTCAACGAATCAATTATTGCATATTTAATCAAAAATAATTCTTCATTCTTGTCCTATCCCTTATATTGTAGGTATAGGCTAGGTCATTCAGAGATTGGACTAGGATACCACATTAAAGGCTTGATAAGACCTTGGTCTCTGCCTTTCAAATGTGAGCCTTCCATCTCTCACCACGCTTGATTCATTATGTATGTATATTTTCCCTTCCCAAACTATTACATTGTACATATAGGCTAGGTCATCCAGATATTTGACAAGGACAACACATTAAAGGCTTGACAAAACCTTAGTCCCCGCCTTTCAAATGTGAGCTTTCCCTCTCTCACCATGCCTAGATGTTATACCATACCTCAGTCCTTGAACATTGTGGTGGGTCCCATAGCTCGATAAACCTAAACCCAAGAAAGGGTATTTCCCCCCTCTTGTCTTAGGACTCAGATCTACCCTCTTACCCATCTAGCTCTTACTGAATGTAATTCTTGGGAATCATTATTTAATCAACTATATCATTTATTTGTTCATTTCTCTCTTTCTTTTTTAGGAATGTATTCATCTTTGTTTCTATAATAATGTGGCAACTTAATTGATATTAAAGCATTTATATTTTTTTACATAATTAAGTTATTTATTCACATCAAACATATAATTAGTTTGTTTATTTAATATATAATTAAGTTGTTTATTCCATATCAAAACATGTAATTAATTTTTTTATTTAATAATCCATAGATATAACTATCCTTCCTTCAATATTAATTACTCACCAAAATTCAAAAATTATGAAATTAAGCTCACCTTCCTTACCTTGACATGAAGGTGGTGGCTTTATTCTCTTTATGAGTTGAGAATGGGTGACTTTCCTTATTCACCCTTTGTCTTGAGTTTAATCATGAGTGATTTGTACTAAAAAAAATATATGTCCACCATAGTATCCCCTCTAAGTTCCTTTATGATTGAGATTGATTTATTTAAGTTCAAATATAAAACTCCCTCTATTGAGTCTTATACTCAAAATAACTTGGATAACTAAAATATCAAATGCCATGCAAATATAAACTCTCTTTCTTATATTGCCATGATAGAACATGACATAAATGATATTTTCAATTTTTTCAATATCCTATTCTCTATGGCCTATACATTCATTAACTTCTCCATGCATGCAATCCACAAAAGGGATTTGCATTCATCATATCTTCTTATATACTTATTAGTGCTTTCCATTATTTCCATTATTTCTTTGCACTATATAAGAAAATACATTTCTTAATTTTGATTTCTTTCTATATCAATGGCCATGTTTTCTCTCTTATTAAACATTTTAATCATGACTCACGACATGAATTTATTTTTGTTCCATCTAACTCCTATGTGATTCACTATCCTTAAGTAGTTATTATGACTTATCACCTTCTTATACTAAATTCATCTTTTCATATTCATTTTCTCTCTGAGAATGAGGACTGGCTTTTGTACACTTATCCATGGCAGTGTCTGTACCATTGAATATGCACTCAGAATTATTTGTTACACCATGTATTACTGGGTCAGCCTTTGTATTATGTTTTATTGTTCATATATTCTCTCATTCCTCCAATATACTCCATGCTCTAGACTGAGATACTAATGAAAAACTTTGATAGCTTATACTATGATAAATTTATTTCTTTGTCTGATAATCTGGATTGAGATACTTAGCATCATTTCTTTTGTATATGGCTTGTATGGGAGGATGTTTAGAGAAAACTAAAATGTGCATCTTCCTTTAAGTTCAAATACTTCATAGTATTGTCTATCCTTTCTTTGCCTACAACAACAAGGAAAAATCTTATTCGTAACTATGGGTGGTGATGAACAAAATGCTTGTAGTTATGTTCTAATCAAGAAGGGATTTCTAGCTTATATTATTGCTTCATTCCATCTACTATTATTCAATTGACTATTAATATTTGAATTAAACCCACTATCATGCTCACAATATTAAAACATAAACAATTTCCTTCAGTTTCCTTCAACATTTTTATGTTTGCAAACACTATTGTTGTTGATCGCTTGATATTCCTTTGCTGAGTGCTGGATAATACTGTCGATTCCCTTCTACATTTGTCTGAAGACTTCTTCCCACTGTAGTCAGAGAGTACTTTCTTCTCACTATTCTTTCTATATAATCCATTTCCTCCCTTTAGTTGGTAATTAATTCACTGAATGTAGAATGTGATAGGAAACTCTTTCTTGTAGATATACACTTAATCAACATTATTTCCCATTATCTATACCAATTGAAAACAACCTTCTATAGTTTTTATTTGTATTCATACAACAAGAATATTGGTATCTATAAATCTTTACTAACTTGGGCCACATGAGTATTGATTTAGAAGCTTGGCTAGTGGGTTAGTTGTGTATATGTTTGGAACACAATTTGTTTGGGTGACTTTCTCACCCTTTTGATATACTCTGCTTGGATATTCAAACATGGATGCCCACCTTAGTCTCTAACTATGATGGCTTACTCGTCCTTGCTCTGCCTATCAGAATTAGTTAGATATCCTTTTAGTTTGTCATTCCTGGTAGAGAATTAAGTTTGTCTGGGTTGAAATTCATAGGATAGCAAGATCATGCTCTGATACCACTGTGATGTCCCCGATTAGGACAGTAGTTTAGAAATCCTAACTCTACTAGTATTTTACTATATTTTCTTCTCATCTATACCTCCATTCCCCCATTTGTGATATTTAACTACTCCTTTATATATTTTGAAATAAGAAACGTTGTGTCTTTTCAAATTATATTTAATTATATTTATATATCATATTATATTTCTTATTTATATATATTTTTAATAATAAATCCTTTTACTTTTTATAATTGCTATATTATATTTCATATTAAATATATGATCATATATAATATTTATATTTATATTTTATTATAATCACACATTGATGATATAATTATGTATACATATCTAAGTAACATATTATTGTGCTACTAATATATTCTTATTTACTTTAATAATCATTATATCTTTGTTATTAATTCATAATGAACTAATATAATTTGTTATTTACTCATATAATGATTAAATATATATATAATTTATATAATCTATTCACTAATAACTATGTATTTCATTCACCTATATTATCATAATTAGGGGACATGACACATTACCAAGTTAGCTTGAATACAACCTATAATAATTAATATTATCTTCTCAGTCAGCTAGAACCAACAAATGAATCTATAGAACTCAATATGCCAAAACAAGAAAATCCTCCGTTAGTCAACCCTGCTTGGTAGACACTAACTCATAAATAATTTTCCCATGTTAACCAAGTAAACTCAATTAACACTACATTTTCACAAGCTTCCTTTGGTAACTGGGTGAGCTTGGTTAACACTGGTTCCATCCAACTTTTTCTTTAGTTATCGAGTGAGCTCGGTTAATACTCAACTTCTATGAACTTCTCTTTGTCTCCCAAGTGAACTTGGTTGACACTATCATTTGAACTTGGTAGACATTGGAATGCTCGATAGACACAAGAAACTATCTTCATCACCTTAGTGAGCTTGACATACACTGAATAGCAAAGATATGACATTTTGTGTAACATCAAAGACAATACATAATTAATCAATTCTATTCAACATCTTCTTCTTTGCTAAAACTTCTTGCAACAAAATAGTTTGCTCCAAGGTGAGATTTTCTAGGTCCGATTGTGGCATCTCAATGATTTCATCCATACTAACTTAAATATTTGGTGAAATGTCTTTTATTTCTCTCCTCTTTCTATTAGGTGAATGAGTGTTGTTGCTTGACACTTCCTTGAGAGTTGGTAAAGGGGTATCACCACTTAGTCTTTCTTGTGTATTTATGCTTAAGAAAATAATAATTACACTTAGTTCAACTTCATTTCATTCTTTTCCTTCCTCAATGCAAGATGTTGAAACAATCTTACTGTCTACTCCTGTTTCCTTCTCTTTACCATCTACCTTTATATTTGAGAGCCTTGATTGCTTGACCTCTAGAGTGTCAAGGGCGTCTACATGTATAGGGGAAATGATGCCTTGTGGACTTGGCACACTTGAGATTTCTCCACTACTGTAATCATCTTCAATATTTATAGTGCATGTCACTCTTATATTTGGTGTTAACCCAAAAATGTTCTTCTATAGCAACTTACTTTTTTGTTGTACAACTTCCTCTTTATTTAGTAAGGTAAAAAATGTTATATATTTTGGAACAAATCTACTCCTATGTTGCTCCAAAAATGTGTCCTTTTGCTCCTAGGAAAAGTCAATCATTACTCTGACTAATGCATCAGTCCTTATATTTTTTTCCTCCTTCTCTACTTGTTCCCATATTATGTTCAATCTATCATACAGGTCTTGAGGTATTTTCTTCTCTATTTCACTAGGAGCTAGTTTGAGATTTGAGATCATTTCTACCATAGGCTCCTCAATTTTATTTCTATCATCATTATATCTAGTGTATCATATTTGACAAATCTAAAACAAGATAAACCTAGGGAATTCCTTAAGTTTGCACATACTTCATTAGTAGAGTTAGGTTTCCTCTAAGGTGGTCCTTTGACAATTCTCCTTCTTTTGGTTTTGAGGGCAATGGGCTTTGTATCTTCTACTACCTTCTCCTTTATAAACTGCTCAACACTAGCATCTACCCTAGTCCTTGGCTTATATGGTGGTGGAGGAGAGATGGGTGACACTATTGGCTTCTTCTTTGTTCCTTGAGCTTTCTTACTTGGTGGCATGACAAAACTAGGGATTTTCCCTTGTCACCTTCTTCTTCTTCCTCTTCCTCATCATCATTGTCTTGTTCTTCATCTTCACCAAGAAATTGCATCAATTGTAATGGTTCTTTTCCCTTGCCTAGGGTACCCAGCTATTCTTCTAAATATTCAATCATTTTCTTCCTTTTCTTTTCATTAGAAGCTATCTTTATATTTGCATATATTTTTTCTTTAGCTTCTTCATATCTTCCAAAAGGTTCAGTCTCAACATTTATCTCTTCTTTTAGTAGTGCATCAATGTTTGCACTCACTACATCACTATCTATCTCATAGTCAAAAATTTGTAACCAAACCTTTCTCATCTTTACTGCCTATAAAAAAGTGTTTTCCATATCCATAAGAAAAAATATGTCACTATAATATTTCATGACAAACTCTTCTGGTATCCTCATTCTCCTTTTCATCCTTTTCTTAAATTCATCAAAATAAGTATCCATTACATTCTCAAAATTTTCTCCCAATTGAGTGATATACTCATTAATTTTTTTTGTCACTGGCTTGTCTTTCTCCCATACAATATTATCAATACTAGGAAAATACTTCTGGATATAAAAGAAAACATACAAAATGAGGGAATCAAACTTACACATTGAATTATTCACTTTTCTTATGGATGACATATTTTCTGCAAGTTGTGACCTCAATAGCTCGACAAGATCATACACATGATATTTCATTACAATATTCTACACTTGATCTACAACCATAAAAGGAACACTATTCAATCTACTCGATTGATATAATTTTTGAGCAATAACCCTCACTAAAAATTAAATTAGTGGATCAAAATTATTCGCGATGGACAAACCGCGTCCATTCTACTCGGCTCCTATGTTTGCCTCAATTTCTTCATGACTTAGGCTTCACATGGTTTTCTTCCTATCTAGGGTTAGATAGCCTATAACCCTATGAATCATTTTTTTTGTAAACTCCACTAATCCATTCTATAACTAATACTTCATGTCATGAATTCTTCTCAAAATAACTTTAATCCATTCAACCTTGAAATTCTTTGGGAATTCTAGGGAACAAGTTAACCCTTTCCTTTCAACAACTTTGAATTTGTCCTTCAGAATTCCTTCATTGCAAAACTTCTCATATGCTTCCCTAATTTCATAATCTCCTACTTCTCTAATTATACACATATAAAAACTTATGAAATCATGGCTCATAATAAATTTATGTGGTATCAAGGATAGAACACTCATTAAGTCTCCTTTCATAGAAATCTTTCGAATAACACAAAACTTTGGTGGAAGACATGCATCACTCTTCATCAATTGAATTCTACTAACTTCTTTCCTCATTCCAGTGGTTGATGAAGTTTCCATATTTGTAGTTATTTTTTGGAGTTCTTTTCTTCATTGGATACTTGACTCTATTCAGATCTTCACTCATTCAAGCCTCTTCATCCAAATTGCTCTTGAAATCTTTGCTAGTCACTAAAATTGCCAAATCACTTTGTTCTCTCAAAAATTTGAGTGGTATGTATGTAATAATGTCTTTGTAATTTATTATACACCTTCCTTTGATCAATTAGGGTTCTCCATTAATTTTGTGTACTTAGGTAGGTGGAAGCCAACTATCTTGATTAATGTTGATGCCTTTCAACTAGGTCTTTTTATTACAACTTTCTCTCTTCCATATCACTTGATCTCTATCATTTCTCTTTTTAAGTACTTGGTCTATGCTACAATGCTCAGTCAACATAGATAATTTTACTAACACTTGGAAACTATTCAAAAAAAATTGTTATGCATCTTCACATATGTAGATATGAACTTTTGGCATATTTTCATGTAAGAAACTAATGTATGATATATCAATTAAGTATACAGTTCCATACATACCTCTCTTGCTTAGTTTGAGGTAACATGATCACCTTCTCCATTGGATTGGGTGGCCTCAGCTCCATTAGCTCCACTAGTTCCATCTTGTATTTTCCTTTTCCATTTCTAGGTAAAAGTACAAACCTGTGTCACCCTTTTACAAAGGAAAAGGCTAACAAAAGTGTAATTGTTCACCTTCAATGACATAAAAGTGGTATGATTATTTAGAATTTGAAAATGAAGAAAAATAATAAAATGTGTAGAAATGGATGAAGTTTAGGATTATAATTTTTAATAATTATTTGGACTAAGAAATGATTTATTTTCCTAGTTTTAATGATAACTTTTTAGTTATAGAAAAATGCTAGAAATCAAGGGTCTAGTTCTCACCACAAAACTACATGAAAATAAACTTATTTTCCTTTGATCTCATATTATGTTATAGATAACATATGTAACTAGAATAATCAAAAATAAAAATTGGCTTTAGAACTATATTTTCTATTTTATATAATGATTCAAACTTCAACTTATTCAAATTGATAGTTGTCATCTCCCACCACATTTTTCAAAATAATTGTATTCCAACCAAAAGAAAACTTACATATTTTGAAAGAGGACTCTCTCATCTAGAACATCATATAATTTTTGAATTTTATTGATTTGATTTAATATATTTTTCTTTCTCCAAATCGACATCTTCCCGAGTGTTAAAATACATACTTGCAATTTTTTTAATTACAAAATACTATATCTAATTAAAATACTATGAACTTTATATATGAATATTCTTGACTTTGAGCTCTATAAAATGGTGTTTATATGTTATTAAAAAAAAAATCATAAAAAATAGTAAGATTTATTGAATTATTATTTTTATGAAATAATTGTATTTCTTTAGTAATTGGATACTAACTAGTATAAAGCATGCATTTAATAGACATTTCCAATTGGAAAAGTGTGAGACCATATATAACTTAGCCAGAATAAATTTATCAAGATCATATGCTTGAACAAAATTGAGTTTTAGATAGAAATACTCAAATTCAGTTGTTCTGATAAGTTAGCCTAAAAGGTGACACAACTTTGTACTTTTACCCTTCTAGTTCATCTTTCCCAATTTTCTCAATGTCCACTTTGCCTTTTCCTTTGTTTTTTCTCTAATTTGTTGAATGTGATTAAGTTTTGAAACTATTTCTTTGATGTCCAAGCTTGCGACATTTGGAACATGCATTATTAGGTACAAAATTATTCCTCTAATTTGTCCAGTAAGGTTTTGTCTGTGATCTACATTCATATGCTCTATGCCCATAGTTCTGAAAGTTATAGCAATATCCTTCAAATTTAGGTGTAGCAGTTGTATTCCTTAGTCTTGACCTACACTCATGTATTTGATGCCCTTGTTTCTTGCAGTAAAAATAGAAATCAATAAACTTAGGTTTATAATTTTTCATACCATATTTTCTTCAAAAGATAATTGAAGTATGACCGATTTTTCCATAGTAATAGAATTTTGGTTTGTCCTTTGATTGTACATTCCTCATTTCTCTATTTCTAGATGATTCTCCTTTATTAGTGTATGAATGTCTTGACCCATTAGAATAGCTTGATGACTTCATAAGTTCTTCAAACTACTTCATTGCCTCTTTAGGTTTGTTGAATTTTCCATAGATTCTTTCTTAGCTTTTAGTTCATTCTTCAATATGTCCTTCTATGATTTGAGATTTACAATTTCTACATCCTTGTGATTAAATTCCTGATTCGCAAGAATTAGTTGATTCATCATGTCCAGTTGTGTGTTTGTGAGCTTCTACGCATTTGATATCCAAATCTAGGAGCCATTACACTTTTGTCTTCTTCAACCATAGTCATATCTTCTTCAACTTTCTTCTTTTATTTAGTCACTTCACATAGTCTAACTAATTGGATTTCATGTTCTCTTTTAAGTCCTCTTATTTCATTTAAGAGTTTGTTCTTTTCAAGTAGATTAGCAAATGCTTTGTCATTTGGACTGATTGATTGAAATAGTCCTTCAGTCTCCACTTCTACATAGGAATTTTTTTTTATCTAAATGGAAATTTTCTTTCTCCTTTTTAGGGAATCCTTTAGATCTTTTCTTACCATCTCAAGTTTGTATGGTGTGAGTTAGATGTCAATCACTAGATCTTCAATAACCTTATCCAATTTGAATGCCTCCATCTCCAAGCTATTTAAACTTCCTTTAGAAAACCAATGCTCTAATACCAATTTTTGACTGATGGAGATATAAAAAGGATAACCAAGACACAGAGGGGGGGGGGGGGGAGGTGAATTAGAATCTTTAACACTTGAACTTTTCATCAATTCACTTACACCTATCAATAAAATTTTGCATGTAAAACTTGTAATGTAAATCTACTATAACATTTAAATATGATTAATCACATGCATAAAATTAAAACACATAACACAATATTTCTTACCTAGAAACCCTCCAAGATGAAGGTAAAACTAGTGTAGGGATGACACCCACAAATATTCACTACTACAATAATAAATTTAACTAGTTAAAGTTACAATATTTGATCATAAGATATGATCTAACCTATGAGGAGTCTTCCTTGTTAAAGGCTTAAGAGACTACTAGGTCTCACCTTGTTAGAGGATTTAACACTGACAACAAAGTAAAGACTCTATTAGAAGATTTCAAAGATCTATTAAGACCACTCTATTGAGAGATTTACCCTGATTCAAGTTAGTTAAAACCAATTTAGTACCCAACTCTCAGTTTTCTCTACAAGTTGACTTTGAGTCTTCTCCTTGCTAACTAATCCTCTCCTTTGATCTACTATTACTTGTCTTTCCCTTTCACTTTACTACCATGAATAGGTCACTTGATCTATTAGATGATAACAAAACCCTTCATTGACTTCTGATTTGTTCTTAATCCTTCTCTTGCATAAAACTTCTAGTTCACATGCAGACACCTCTCTACTCATGCTCTTACCCCACATGCATCTCTCACTCACTCTCATCTAGCTTAAGATCACCTCTATTTAAAATTTTTTGTAAAGATTTTTCTAGATCCTTTCATAATAACCTCTCCATCTGAATCATTGATCACACAATATAGGGATGTATGATCCACATCATTTAAAGTTTCTATAACAACCTTTACAACATTTAAATGATCCTTCCATGTCTATTGTAAAACATGTTACCTCAAATTATGCTCCATTTATGACTTTTATATAAACTATACATTGCTTGGTCTTTATTGGTTTCTAATGGTCAACATTGTTGTTTCTCAACTTGTATTACCCTTCTGATGCACAACATGTATTGTGCTCAACATACACTATGTAATTTGAAACTTTTATACTTGGAACTTTCTTGATTGTTGATGATCTTAGCTTGTATTGAAATAGTCATTGACCATACATTTTCTTGGCTCCTATAGAGCTCAATACATGCTTGCTTATGTACATGTCTCGGCCTATATAGAGTAGCTAAATCACAATAATAATCATCTAACTCTACCTTGTAAATGAAAAAGTGATTTACACTAATAGACAATAATGGTTAGAGATACCAACTATATTGTTATGCATAAAACACTATTAGTGATACCAAGCTTAGTATAAGCTCATGTCCAAATTGTTTGTTAGAATGGTAATGATATGGGAAGTAAAGCATTATTTGTAGAAAAAAATTATGTTCTCATAGCAATACAAAAATATCAGAATGGTGAATAAGAAAATTCATCATGTGTTCAACACCTATCTATGGGATTTCAAAGCTCTATGAAGAGGTAAATATTTGAGGCATTCTCTGAGTTCAAGCTCTAAACATGCAAGCTTCATTACAATAATCATTACTAGTCATTCCAAGGCAAATACCCAAGCCTATTAGCAACTTCGATGCTAATTCATCTGAAGAAGTCAAAGGAAGTATTGGCCTTGATGAACTATATGCAAGAATGTAGAGATATTCATATTGAAATTACTAGTTTGGGCTTTTTGGTTATTCCCATTTGTTTATCTCATGCTTAGTGACTTATATGCCTACCACATATGAAGAAGGTTAGAATTCTCCAAGAAGCCCAATATGATTGCAAGGAATCTCATTGTATTTGGCACCAAAGAATTAGGTAGGTTTAGATCCAACATTTAGGGCTTCCCAATAGATAAAGTGATGAAGGGTGCTCCCCTTTGTACCATAAACACATAGCAGAAATAAAGAAATAACAACAATTTGTGAGAACAAATATAGGCTTCTTATTATTGCTGCAAATGTGGAATTGAAAAATTCATAATTACAATATGCTAAGCCACATGGGCTCCTTCATTATAGTAATCTACAAGACAAAGATGTGAACTATCACTCAAAGTTGTCCTAAACAATGTGTGCACATTTCTTAAATAGACAATTTTATGTCACTCAGGAAGGTTCTAGACACTAAAACTTAATACATAGGACCAACAAATCCTAAAAATACATATAGAAAGTCAAACATATTTTTGAAATTTATTTTGGAGATTTTGATCAACCCAACCTTGAAAGGCCATAACTTTTGAACCATTGCTCTGATTTTCTATTATAACGACCTTTCAGAATCCTCAGCTTTTGATCTATAAGCTCAGATACACATAGGCACCCATTTGTCAACTTTTTTGGCTTCCTCCCTACACATTTAGGCCTCCAATGGTAAGCATGAAGTTTTTATACCAAAATTTCACACAATAAATCTATGAATACTCATGATATTGCACTGAGCCTTAACTAGTAGACTGATATATCCATGATGAATATCCTATTAGAAACAATAGTCCACCAAGATAACTAAGGGTAGGGGGGTGGGGGTGAATTAGTTATCCAACAAATAAAACATTTATCTTCTTTAAAAAATCTTAACCATTCAAGAAAAGTTTAAAAAAATGATACAAAGATGCACATAGACAATTATACTAGATATATTGACAAGGGAAACCCTTGATCAGAGGGAAATCCTTGATGGGAATGATGCCCACAAGATGATGTACAAATATAAATATTCCTTGTTAGAGGATAGACCCTATTAGGAATCTATTATGAAATTTAGTACAATGAGTCCCTATTAGGGGACTTCAAATATTTGTTAGGAGATTCAAACCCTACTAGGATTTTTGCCAACCCTATTAGGAGTTGTGGTATAATGTATGCAAGAAGAGCCCACTTACCAAACATGAAATTTCAACTACAAGAAGAGCTCACTAGTCAAGCAAGTAATTCATTGGTATCTTTTTCTTTCCTCTGTTCTTTCCTCTATCTTGTCAACTAGACCAATTACTTTCAAACCTTTTAGACCATGTCACAAACCTTGGATCTAAATACCAAACCTTAGATCATTCATCAAAACATCAGAAATGAAGTTTCCTTCACTTCCACACTACTTTTCTCAACTTCACATTCTGTACTCTCTACTAGTTTTTGAACATTCACAATTTACATTCATTCATATCATTCCATACCATGATAAAGGAAAATTTCCTTCCTTTATACTAAGTCCATAAAACAATTCCCTGAGTCAATTTTTAGTCCTTTTCAATTAATTATTATAGGACCATGCTAAGAAGTGATAACCTTAATCTTTCACCTTGAAACTTGAATAACTTTCTATACACACAATATTATAATGAGCAAGCTTAGCCATGTCATTGTCAACATTTTTTCTTCATGTCCTCAACCTTCATCCTCATGATATCAACTCTGCTAAGAGATATAACAAGTTTATTAGAACATGCCTCTATAAACTCTATCTCAAAACATACATCACCAAAACTTACATAACTTCTTCTAGACTTCTGCTTTCTACTTTTGATGTTAACTACATATACCAAATACTCCAAAGTATCTCCCATAATCTTAGGTGGTTATCATGCTCAACTAGCCATCCATACCAACTTAATCTTTTTGATGTTCTTTTATCAAATACCATAGAAGATATCAAACATGCTATGTTGACATCAATAACAAACTTAGTCATGAATGTAACATATCATCAAACCAATCTTTCAACAATCTCTTCAATCTTCCAACAATCTCCCCCTTTAGCATTGATGACAACATGGATGAAAAACATCTAGTTCTAAGAATACCAACAAAAGTCAAATCCTCTTCATCAATCATAATCCCCCCATTGATATACCTCAATGTTCTCTATACAAAATTGTCATTACAAATATTGTGCTTATGTTGAACATCTTCCTTAGCATACCGCCAAATTTCTCCTCTAGTATAATACTTTCCTACAATAATTCTCTCTTATTTAGCATAAGGTTTTTCATGCTAAACTCTCCTTGATTGACATCAATGTCAAAGATTTCTACAACCAACATCTTTGCATCAAAATCTACAACAACTGATACTTAGTCAACTTGAGTGTCAAGACACACTATTCAAAACAACATGAATAAGAATCCTAGATGACTCTATCCATCTCAAATACTCCCCCATATAGGAAGCATCAACATCTAGTCTAGACAAACAATGGTTCTTTGTTACCCTAGACTAATGCACTCTTGCATCTTCTACTCTAATGTAGGAAGGGGCATAACCCCAAGCATACCTCGTAAATGCTCAAAAGTCTCTTTGGGAAGAGGCTTAGTGAATATATCTACAATCTACTCTTTTGTGCTCACATACTCCAATCTAATTTTCTTTTCTGCAACTTTTTCTCTGAACATATGATACTCAATATAAATGTGCTTCATCCTCAAATACAATACTAGATTCTTAGACATAAATTTACCATGCTTGTGTTGTCACAATGTATCACAATAGGTTCATTGATTTCTATCATTATATCCTTCAACATCTACTTCATCCAAATTACTTGATTGCAATTATTTGTTACTACAACATACTCTACTTCTATTGTACTCTGAGATGTATAATCTTACTTCTTGCTTAACCAAGCAATC
The DNA here is from genome assembly GCA_028749045.1 of Cupressus sempervirens. Lineage (NCBI taxonomy): Eukaryota > Viridiplantae > Streptophyta > Pinopsida > Cupressales > Cupressaceae > Cupressus > Cupressus sempervirens. The sequence goes on along the minus strand of CM053788.1, from coordinate 465,041,106 downwards.
AATCTTCCTCTAAGAAATAAAGCTCCTCCACTAGTGCTCTTTCTATCATCCATACTTCTTACCCAATCTTTATTAGTATAAGCACTTAGAGTAAATTCATTAGATCTATCATACCATAATCCAAACTATGATGTTCCCTTTAGATATCTAAATATCCTTTTCATTGCTATATAATGTGCTTCTCTAGGATCAATCATATATTTGTTAGATATTGCAATCCTCCAATCATATATTTTTACTTCTTATGTTAAATAATAGGTGTCTCATCCTTAGTAGATAACTTGTGTCTAGTTAATATAGGTGTTCCAATAGGTTTACATGTTTCCAAACCAAATCTTTTTAGTAAATCTTTCAAGTACTTAGTTCGAGAAATAAAGATTCCTTCTTTATTTTGTACTATCTATAATCCTAGTAAATATTTCATCTCTCTTATCATACTCATTTCAAATTATTTCTTCATTTCTTTTGCAAACTTCTTAATTTCTTCACCATTTCCTCTAAATATGATATCATCAACAAATATTACCAAAATCATCAAACCATAATCAGTTTCTTTCCAATGTAGATTACCATCTGCCATACCTTTGCTATATCCAAACTTTGTCAAATGCTTATCCAACCTTGCCTACCATGTTTTGGGTACTTGCTTCAATCCATACAATGATTTCCTCAATCTGCATACTATGTCCTTTTCATCTATCAAAGGGCATCCTTTAGGTTGCTCAATGTATACCTCTTCTTCAAGTTCTTCATTTAGAAATGTTGACTTGACATAGATCCAATATACTTTGAATTTCTTTTGTGCTGCATAGGCTAAGAATAATCTTACAGCTTCTATTCTAGCTACTAGAGCATAAGTCTCCTCATAATCTATTGCTTCCTACTATGAGTAACCTTTACATACCAATCTTTCTTTTTTTCTCACAACTTCTCCTTGCTCATTCATGTAGTGCCTCTCATGATTGCAGTCTGTACCTTGTCTATTTTTGGTTCGAGAGATACTTGATACTCTTTTGATATTTGTACCTTGAGATGACCTAAGGGTCGAATGTTATACTTTGATTTCCGTACCATAGATGTTTTGTTGCTATGTTGTTCAGTTTATCATATTTGCATGTTGATGCAATTTTGAGATGACAGTAGATCTATAATGATATCTAGTTATATGATTTATTGGACATATTTGTTGATTATGTTATGAGATGGATTTTATGCTATGGTTATTTACTTCATCTATGTTCTTTATGCATTTTGCGAACGTGAGTGATGTAAATGGATTAATTAGTTAATTAATATTTTAATTGCTTTGGCTATTATATTATATGCAATTGCACTTGATCGTGTGTTCTAGTGTGCAGGAATTACATCCCTGATAGTGGCCTATGGAGTTAGTGATCCAGTTGTTCATATTTTACCAATGTCGCTCCTATATGGTCGACGTATCCTTATTTAGTTGTTTTATATTAAAAAACCTTTCAGTGATTAGTAAATCTAAACTCATTGCATTATGTGATTAGACCAGTGAACATGTCTGTGCATTTAGAAGTTCGCATTCATCGTGAAAGTGTTAAGTGATTTTCTATAATTTTTGGGTTTTCGGGTTTTTAATCTTTTGGATTTAATTTCTAGCAGCTTTGCCTTAGGTGAATTTCCATTACGAATAATAACCTATTTTTGTTTGGGTTGTTTCGGAGTTTAACTACTCCAGCTAGCTATTTTCCATATTCAGCTATTCACTCAAAATGAATAAATATTGGAAAAGTGAATTCATTATTCACTTCTCACATTTTGGAAAATTGAGTTTGGAGAGCAAATTTGGAAATCCTCTTCTGAAGGATTATTGTTTTGCTCGTTGCGAGAGCTATGACCATGGGATCTTTATGAGGTTGGTCTTGTTCGATTCGGCTCGAGGAGTTCTCAGTTTGCCGACAGTTTTAGCAGTTTCAACGGAGTATTTATTTTATTCTATGGGTTTTAGTTTCGGCCCTTTTTGCTATCAAGTAGGGCCTTCCCGTTTTAATGGTTTTCCTCTGTTTCTGCTTCCATTTCTTGTAGCAATATGTTAGGAGGCTGTGAACTAGTGTTCCCCTCCGTTTCTATTTGCTAGTTCTGCCCGGTTGGTCAGGTATGAACGTTTTACCTGTTTTTGAAATGGGGGTTTGGGTTTTTGGGCCATTATGCTGGCCTTTTTTGCATATGGTGTCCGTTCTCAATTATTTTTGGATTTTTGGGGTTTTTGAACCCAAAGGCCAAATGGGTTTTAATTTTAAAATTTTTTCAACATTTGAGATTTTTACCTCGATTTGCATGCCACCCTGTTTTATCGAGTTTTTTTAGCACATTGTGGTTCGTGGACCTGGATGATCTGTTTGGATACCAGTCAGAACACTTTTGCATTTTTTTTTGCATTGGGATGCGTGTAGCATCTGTCATCCTGATTATGTTTTTAGTTGATTAACTTTTGTTTGCATTCTCATCCTATCCTTGTGTATGATCTTTGTGATGGTGGTGCGCCACACACATGTATATTGTCGGGTGACCTACGGGGCTCGATCTTCCATGGTACTTCCAAAAGTTGTGATCATTGGGGTTAGGTTGGGAGTTTGCATGCCTTTAGGCACTCATCATTGGATGAGCATGGGTAGGGTAGGGTAGCATATGGAGGGGGCTTCTATCCTGTAACCTGGTGACTACTTCCTGGTTGGCAGAGGAAGTTTTATATAAGTGATAATTAAATTAAAACTTTGGGTGGTAATAAATACAAGATAATTAAAATGTGAGGGTTGTGCGCCTTCCGTCATGAAGAGTAGCTGCCCTAGGTTGTGCGCTTTCTGTTGAGAAGAGTAGCTACCTATACTAGCTTGGGCTTGTCGATGCCAAGCGACTCTCCATGATGTCAATCCCTATGTAGCAGCCCATTGAGGTGTCTGACCAAGACCTATAGTTTATGCATTGTCTTTATCTTGGATTCAGTCATCATACTGCTTGGCGTGTGTGTTAGCCATGGTTGTTCTTTTGTGTGTGTGTGGTTGGATCATTATCTCCATCAGCACGGCGGGTGTGGACCTACGGGTGCCACGTAGTTGGGAGGCATAGCTACCTTCACCACTGCTAGGGATCGGTGTATAGAGATGGTCTATTGTCCTAGTACGACTGTAGCTGGATGTGTCACTTGGTACTTCGGTATATAGAGTATGCTTTTTGTGATTTATGCTCTCATTATGATGTTATCATGTTTAGATGATGTTAATTTTAACGCATTCCTCATTATGATGATTAGTGTGTAGTAGATGATGTAATCTGATTACAGTTTTATCTTATGCTTATTACTAGCATGTTAGATTTTATTTACTTACATTGTAGCATGTTTAGTAGTGACATCCCTATTACGACAGCACCAATGATTTGATCGGTTGCTTGGGATGTTATGCGCGGGGGATGGCTAGGGCCCACAATGGTCCTCTGATGCCATTGATGGTTGGGAGGAACCGTGTACCTAGTTTGGTTATTTGGTTTATCGCTTTGATATATATGCTTAAATGAAAGAGGTTATTTTCATGTTCACTGTGATGTTACTTTAGTTTATTGCAAAGTTTCCTTCTATTCTTCCCTTGCTATAGTTTTAGATGGTTAGACTTTACTTCCAATTGTCCATCTTTTAGCTTGGATTCGAGTGTCCTTACCTCGAAAAGTGGATCCGGTACTCCCCGGTGTGGAGGAACTTTGTTTCATTTCTTTCTAGCCTTGTTTTTGTGTTTTTTAGGTGCATGCTAATTCAAATCTTCGGGAGAGGATGAGAATCTTCGTGCGAGGATGAAAATTCCTCATGAAAGTGGTGATAGGCTTCACGGGAGAAGAAATACTGGTGCTCTGTCTTCGCGCAAAAAATAGGGGCTAGTTAGGCTTGTCAAAATAAAGTTTGAAAGTTGGTTTTAGATACCCTTTTGGTTTTCTTACCTTCCTACTGCTTTTTAGATGTTATTAGGGGCTTAAAATATATCATTTAAGTATAAGAATTCTTATACTTAAGATATATTTTAATATATGCGACGATTCATTTGAGATGGGTTTTAGACCTCTACGAGCTAAGGTGTAGATTCTAGGAAAAATCAGGGCTTCAAAAATTCAGACATAGCCAAATTTCAGGGCTTCAAGATTTCAGACTTAGCCACTTTCCAAGATTCATCTTATATCTTTCAGCTTGGTAGGTCTTTGTGGTTTTCGTGGTTGTGTTCTGGTTGGTAGTGGCATTTGGAGATCCGTTGGTGCTTGGTTGTCTTTCTATATTCCGTTGCGATCTTTTGGTTTGTGTAGGTTGTATCATGTGCACTTACACTTGTTTTAAAAAAAAAAAAATTGTTCTGGCTTATTTTTTATCCTTGCTTCCAAGGATCTCTGGGCGGGGCATTACATCTGGTATCAGAGCCCATGTTGCTACATTGGGATCTCTGTGTTATGCTTCCACTATAGTTTTGTTTATTGTTGCGTGATTGCTTTATTATGTTTATTTATTTGTTATCTTGCTCGTTCATGGTTTTCACTCTTATGCTTATGATCTGATTGTTCTAACTTTGTCTTGTTGCTTCCTTTCAGTGATGCCTCCTGCACGTAGATCTAGTGGCCGTGGTGGTACTCGTAGTGGTAACCGTGGAAGTGAGCATCGTGAAGAGGAACATCAAGGAGGAGGGGGAGAACATGGTAATATTGGTGATGAGAATGGTGGAGGGGTAGTGATGCTTGTCCTCTAGCAGATTCTTGCTCTTTTGGGCCCTCATGTTGAGGAGCGCCAGCAGAATCAGAATCAGGAAGAGGGATCTCATCATGGAGATTCCCATCACTCTAAGCATAGAGAGGAGGAACGTGAATGTGAGCATTCTCTTACTCCACCAGGTGGCAGAGGACATCATCGAGGTGGTAGAGACTACAATAGTGAGGACTTCATCAGGTTGGATATCATGAAGTCCCTTCAGAGTTTGAAACCACCACCATTCGATGGTAGGGGAAGTGGCCTCAAGGCTGAGACTTGGTTGCTAGACATGGAGCGTTGCTTCACCATGTATCCATATTCAACCAACATGAGGGCCCGTTGTGCAATTATGCAGTTGAAGGACCACAGATTCGTTTGGTGGAATATTGAGAGTCAGAAGCTTCAACTTAGTGTCGTAGATCTCACCTGGGAGATTTTTTAGGAGAGATTTCAAGAGAGATTCTTATCTCCTCAATACAGGGAGGCCCGTGCTGATGAGTTCCATGCAATTTGTCAAGGGAACATGACTGTGGATCAGTACGAGATCTGGTTCTTTGAACTTAGGCAGTATTCATGCTACAACAATGATGATTTTCTCTTAGTGCATCATTTTATCCGAGGCCTTAAGGATTCCCTCATTGGAGAAGTTTGAGTGCATCAGCCCAGGACTCATGCTCGTGGTAGAGAAGGCACGTATTGCAGAGGAGAATTTGGCTAGAGGATTCAGTAGTAGATTTGGTTCTCAGAACCAAATTACAAGGTATTCAAGACAAGATTCTTAGTTTACCCAGTCCACGGGAAAGGGTCAAGCCCAATCAGAACCCCCTCAAGGGGGTAAGAAAGGTCGTTATCAAAATAGGGCTAAAGGGGGGCAATATTTTGGTACCTCGGGGAAGAAAGGAGATAATCAGAACAGAGGACAGAAATCTCACCAAGATTGTCCTCCTTAGTTCAGTCAGCAGACTTCCAGCAGAGGTAGTGCACCATATCCTAGTGCTACTCAGAGTGGTCGTGGGACAGGACCCAACTTTTCTGGGAATTTTTATTCTTGTGGCCAACCTGACCATAAATCTTATGATTGTCCCATCAAACCATCTACAGGACCTGGTAAGGGTGCAGCGAGATCTGAGCCTACTGTAGGAGATGCGGGTCAAAATCATAGAGTCTTTGCAATGGTTTACAACCGTCAAGCTGAGCATCAAGGTACGGTAATCGAGGCTACAGGTATGTTGAATGGTGTTTCAACTTCAATTTTGTTTGACTCTAGTGCCACTGATTCTTTCATTTCACCATCTCTTGTTCAACGATGTGGGCTAGTCACAATGCGTCAGGTTAATAGATGGCAGGTTGAGTTAGCCACGGGTTCTAAGGTGGCTATTGACTCATTGGTTAGGAGTTGTTTGGATTTTGGAACCTTCACCACCACAGTGGATCTACGTATTCTACCTCTGGGATCGTATTCCATTGTGTTGGGCATGGATTGGTTAGCCGCCCATCAGGCCAATATTGATTGCCATCGTAAGGTGGTACAATGTGTGGATGACACAGGTGGGTAGGTGGAACTTTTGAGAGTTCAGTGACCAGTCTCGCTTCGTATGATCTCAGCTAATCAGCTAAAGTAGAATGTGCGAAAGGGTTGTTAGATTTTCCTTGTATCTCTCAGTGATCTTGAGGAAGCCAAGAGCCATATGGTAACACTCGATGATCACCCAATCCTTCGTGAGTATGGAGATGTGTTTCCTAATGAAATTCTAGGTATGCCACCACAGCGTGACATTGACTTTTGGATCGATCTTGTACCAGGAGCAGAACCAATTTCACGAGCTCCTTATCGCATGACTACTCAGGAGTTGAGTGAGCTCAAATTGCAGTTGGAGGAATTGTTGGCCAAAGGCCATATTCATCCTAGTGTATCCCCATGGGGTGCACCAGTCATCTTCGTGAAGAAGAAGGATGGTTCTTTGCGTTTGTGCATTGACTACCAGCAATTGAATAAGGTGACGGTGAAGAACCGTTATCCTTTACCAAGGATAGATGACTTGTTTGATCAGATGAAGGGAGCACGAGTGTTCTCAAAGATTGATCTAAAGTCAGGATACCATCAGCTTTGTATCTAAGAGGCTGATATTCATCGAACAACATTTCATACACAATATGGGAATTATGAGTTCACAGCTGTACCTTTTGGGTTAACCAATGCGCCATCAGTGTTCATGAGTTTGATGAATGGGGTATTTTGCATGTACCTCGATCAGTGTGTCATTGTGTTTCTGGATGACATATTGATCTACTCAAAGACTGGAGGAGCACGAAGTCCATTTACGTCAGGTATTCCAGTGCTTGAGAGACCATCAGTTGTATGGCAACCTGAGTAAATGTGGGTTCTTCCAGTCAGAGGTAAAGTATTTGGGACATATCATCACTGGTGATGGAATTGAAGTGGATTCAGAGAAGATTTGTGCTATCATGGATTGGTCGGCACCCACTAATGTCTTAGAAGTTCATAGTTTCATGGGATTAGTGGGTTACTACCATCATTTTGTGAAGGATTTCTCATGAGTAGCCCATCCCATCACTTCTCTTCAGAGGAAAGGGAAGAAGTTTGTTTGGTCAAACCAGTATGAGGTAGCATTTGTTGCTCTTAAGGAGTGTTTGACTAGTGCACCAATCCTTGTAGTGCCTAATCCTTTAGGTGATTTCATGGTTTGCATAGATCCTTCGTTGGAAGGCGTGGGTGTGGTGTTAATGCAGGATGGTCGAGTGATTGCTTTTGAGTCTAGAAAACTCAAGGACCATGAGCTAAACTACCCCACTCATGATTTGGAACTTGTGGCCGTAGTACATGCCCTTTTCTGTTGGAGGCATTTTCTTTTGGGACAGGTTTGAGTTGCATAGCGATCATAGGAGCTTGCAGTATATCTTTACTCAACCAAACTTGAATGCACGACAGTGTCATTGGATGGAGTTCTTGTGCGAGTATGACTTTGATGTTCATTACATCAAAGGGAAGGAGAATGTTGTCACAGATGCCTTGAGCAGGAGGCAAAATGAGGTATCAGTGATGTCATTAGGAGTGGACTTGCAAAGCCGTATTTTGGAGGCTTTACCTAGTGACACTTGGTATCAGGAGGTGAGGGCAGAGATCGAGTCTGGACGCACCCTTGTGGGGAGATTTTCAGGTTATATGCTCGAGTCTAATAGACTATTGTGACACTCAGGGCTTATTTATGTACCCTTTTCAGGTGATCTTCATACCTTAGTTTTTTCAAAAGTGCATTGTGCACCATATTCCGCACATCTCGGATTCAATAAGATGCACGCTGATCTCAAACAGTTGCACTTTTGGGCAGGGATGAGATGCGATGTTGCTGATTTTGTTGCTAGATGTCTTGAGTGCCAGAGAGTGAAAGTAGAGCATGAGCATCCAGTGGGTCTTTTGTAGCCACATACCATTCTAGAGTGGAAGTGGGATACAATATCTATTGATTTTATCATAGGGTTGCCTATGTCATCGCGGAGACATGATTGTATCATGGTGACAGTGGACAAGTTGTCCAAGGTAGCACATTTTTCACCCATGAGAGAATCCTACACTGCTTCTTCCATAGCGCATGTTTTCATGGTGGATATTGTTCGTTTGAATGGGATTCCTCATCGTATCACTTCTGATAGAGATCCAATGTTTACTTTTGCACTATGGATGTCTCTACAGCATGCGTTGGGCGCTCAGCTCAATTTTAGTTCAGCCTATCACCCAGAGACTGATGGTCAGACTGAGAGAGTAAATTAGGTTCTGGAGGATATGCTTTGCATGTATGTTATGGATAGGCAAGTGAAGTGGGAGGACTATTTATACCTTGTTGAGTTTGCATACAACAATGGGTATCATAGTTCTCTAGGCATGTCACCTTTTCAGGCCTTGTACGGTAGACCATGTCGTACCCATTTGAGTTGGGATCATTTAGAGGACCATGTTCTTTTGGGTCCAGAGATGCTTCAGGATATAGAGCAACAGGTTGTTCGCATTAGGGAGCATTTGGTTACTGCTCAGGATAGGCAGGAGAAGTATGCAAATGCCCATAAGTTGGATTGTCACTTTTTTGTTGGTGACAGGGTGTTTTTGACAGTGCGGCCGAGGAAGAGCCCTATCCATTATGGGAAAGGCTCTAAGTTGGCGCCACATTTTTTTAGAGCTTTTGAGATCCTTGAGAGGATTGGTCCTGTTTCTTATCGACTAGCGGTACCACCTAGCCTATCGCGCATCCATGATGTTTTCCATGTTTTTGTATTGAGGCAGTATATCGCTGATGTGACCCATGTTCTTAATTGGGATGCTTTGCAGGTAGCGGATGGGCAACTTACTTTTGAGCCCATTCGTATCCTATAGTAGCAGAGGCTGACCTTGCGAGGTCGAGACATAGAGTAGGTAAGGGTCCAATGGGACCCGAGCAATGAGACCTCTGTGACTTGGGAAGATGCTACACGATTGAGGGGATTGTACCCCTACCTTTTTGTTGGCTTCCAGGAGTAAGCCTATGCTAGTGGGGGAGGATGTAGTACCTCTCGTGATTGCAGTCTGTAACTTGTCTATTTTTGGTTCAAGAGATACTTGATACTCTTTCCATATTTGTACCTTGAGACGACCTGAGGGTCGAATGTTATACTTTGATTTTCGTACCATAGATGCTTTGTTGCTATGCTGTTTAGTTTATCATATTTGCATGTTGATGCTATTTTGAGATGACAATAGATCTATAAAGATATCTGGTTATATGATGTATTCGACATATTTGTTGATTATGTTATGAGATGGATTTTATGCTATGGTTATTTACTTCATCTATGTTCTTTACGCATTTTGTGAATGTGAGTGATGTAAATGGATTAAGTAGTTAATTAATGTTTTAATTGCTTTGACTATTATATTATATGCAATTGCACTTGATCGTGTGTTCTAGTGTGCAGGAATTACATCCCTGACAGTGGCCTATGGAGTTAGTGATCCAGCTATTCATATTTTGCCAATGTTGCTCCTATATGGTCGACGTATCCTTATTTAGTTGTTTTATATTAAAAAACCTTTCGGTGATTAGTAAATCCGAACTCATTGCATTATGTGATTAGACTAGTGAACATGTCGGTGCATTTAGAAGTTTGCATTCGTCGCGAAAGTGTTAAGTGATTTTCTGTAATTTTTGGGTTTTCGAGTTTTTAATCTTTTGGATTTAATTTCTGGAAGCTTTTCCTTAGGTGAATTTCCATTACGGATAATAACCTATTTTTGTTTGGGTTGTTTCAGAGTTTAACTACTCCAGCTAGCTATTTTCCATATTCAGCTATTCACTCAAAATGAATAAATATTGGAAAAGTGAATTCATTATTCACTTCTCACATTTTGGAAAATTGAGTTTGGAGTGCAAATTTGGAAATCCTCTTCTGAAGGATTATTGTTTTTCTCATTGCGGGAGCTATGAGTGTGGGATCTTTACGAGGTTGGTCTCGTTGGATTCGGCTCGAGGAGTTCTCACTTTGTCGACAGTTTCAACAGTTTTCGATGGAGTATTTATTTTATTCTACGGGTTTTAGTTTCGGCCCTTTTTGCTGTCAGGTAGGGCCTTCCTGTTTTAATGTTTTTTCTCTATTTCTGCTTCCACTTCTTCTAGCAATATGTTAGGAGGCTGTAAACTAGTGTTCCCCTCCATTTCTGTTTGCTAGTTCTGCCCGATTGATCGGGTATGAACGTTTTACTTGTTTTTGAAATGGAGGTTTGGGTTTTTGGACCGTTATGTTGGCTGTTTTTGCATACGGTGTCCGTTCTCAATTATTTTTGGAATTTTGGGGTTTTTGAACCCAAAGGCCAAATGGGTTTTAATTTTAAATTTTTTCTAAAATTTGAGATTTTTACCTCGATTTGCATGCCACCCTGTTTTATCGAGTTTTCTCGACACATTGTGATTCTTGGACCTGGATGATCCGTTTGGATACCAGTCATAACACTTTTGCATTTTTTTTGCATTGGGATGCATGTAGCATTCGTCATCCTGATTATATTTTTGGTCGATTGACTTTTCTTTGCATTCTCATCCTGTCCTTGTGTATGATCTCTATGATGGTGGTGTGCTACACACATGTATATTGTCGAGTGACCTGTGGGGCCCGATCTTTCATGGTACTTTCGGAAGTTGTGATCATTGGGGTTGGGTTGGGAGTTTGCATGCCTTCGGACACTCATCGATGGATGAGCATGGGTAGGGTAGGGTAGCATATGGAGGGGGCTTCTATCCTGTAACCTGGTGACTACTTCTTGGTTGGCAGAGGAAGTTTTATATAAGTGATAATTAAATTAAAACTTTGGCTGGTAATAAATACAAGATAATTAAAATGTGTGGGTTGTGCGCCTTCCGTCGTGAAGAGTAGCTACCCTAGGTTGTGCGCTTTCTATTGAGAAGAGTAGCTGCCTATCCTAGCTTGGGCTTGTTGATGCCAAGCGACTCTCCATGATGTCAATCCCTATGTAGTAGCCCATTGAGGTGTCTGACCAAGACCTGTAGTTTATGCATTGTCTTTGTCTTGGTTTCAATCATCATACTGCTTGGCATGTGTGTTAGCCATGGTTTTTTTTTTGTGTGTGTGTGGTTGTATCATTATCTCCATCAGCACAGTGGGTGTGGACCTACGGGTGCCACATGGTTGGGAGACATAGCTAACTTCACCACTGCTAGGGACCGGTGTACAGAGATGGTCTATTGTCCTAGTACGGCTGTAGTTGGATGTGTCACTTGGTACTTCGGTATACGGAGTATGCTTTTTGTGATTTATGCTCTCATTATGATGTTATCATGTTTAGATGATGTTAGTTTTAATGCATTCCTCATTATGATGATTAGCGTGTAGTAGATGATGTAATCTGATTACAATTTTATCTTATGCTTACTACTAGCATGTTAGATTTTATTTACTTACATTGTAGCATGTTTAGTAGTGACGTCCCTATTACGACAACACCAATGATTTGATCGGTTGCTTGGGATGTTATGCGCAGGGGATGGCTATGGCCCATGATGGTCCTATGACGCCATTGACGGTTGGGAGGAACCACTTACCTAGTTTGGTTATTTGGTTTATTGCTTTGATATTTATGCTTAAATGCAAGAGGTTATTTTCATGTTCACTGCGATGTTACTCTAGTTTATTGCAAAGTTTCCTTCTGTTCTTCCCTTGCTATTGTTTTAGATGGTTAGACTTTACTTCCAGTTGTCCATCTTTTAGCTTGGATTCGAGTGTCTTTACCTCGAAAAGTGGATCTGGTACTCCTCGGTATGGAGGAACTTTGTTTCATTTTTTTCTAGCCTTGTTTTTGTGTTTTTTGGGTGCATGCTGATTCAAATCTTCGCCAGAGGATGCTTCTCTTTCGCACGAGGATTAGAATCTTCACGCGAGCCGCAGATTTCTTCGTGCGAGAATTCAAGTCTTCGCGTGAGAATGAAAAGTCCTCGCGCAAGCCGTTGAGAATTTTTGCGCGAGTTGGTGAAAGTCTTCGCGTGAGAAGAAATATTGGTGCTCTGTCTTCGCGCAAAAAATAGGGGCTAGTTAGGGTTGTCAAAGTAAAGTTTGAAAGTTGGTTTTAGATACCCTTTTGGTTTTCTTACCTTCCTAGTACTTCTTAGATGTTGTTAGGGGCTTAAAATATATCATTTAATTTCTTATACTTAAGATATATTTTAATATATGCGATGATTCATTTGAGATGGGTTTTAGACCTCTGCGAGCTAAGGTGTAGATTCTAGGAAAAATCAAGGCTTCAAAAATTCAGACTTAGCCAAATTTCAGGGCTTCAAGATTTCAGACTTAGCCACTTTCCAAGATTCATCTTATATCTTTCAGCTTGGTAGGTCTTTGTGGTTTTCGTGGTTGTATTCTGGTTGGTAGTGGCATTTGGAGATCCGTTGGTGCTTGGTTGTCTTTCTGTCTTCCGTTGCGATCATTTGGTTTGTGTAGGTTGTATCATGTGCACTTACACTTATTTTAAAAAAAAAAATTGTTCTAGCTTATTTTTCATCCTTGTTTCCAAGGATCTCCGGGTGGGGCATTACAATTCATTTTGTTCCTGGATACCCATTTGGTTCCTATCACATTCTTATCTACTAGTCTAGGGACCAATTTTGATGTTTCATTCTTTACTATCTGATCCAATTCCTCTTTCATAGCTTGCTTTCAATAATCATTTCCACATGCTTCATCTACATTCTTGGGCTCAACTTGAGATATCAAGCATAGCTCTTCATTCACTCTACTTCTTGTCATCACATCTTTCTCTTTGCTTTTGATGATTTGTTTGGATGGGTGATTCTTCATTGTGTTCTTTCTTGAAGTAGGAGTTGCTATCTCAACTCTTGGCTCTACAAAAGGTTTCAAGCATTTTTCCTACCTTTTCTCTTCTTCATTCTACAAATCATTGGTAGTCTCAAGAAATACCTCAATATTCCTTGGCTTAGTAACAACATCATCATTTGAATTATAATCAATTATTCTCTCTTGTATTCTAAATTTCTCATCAATTCTCATATTTGCACTTTCCATAATAGTCTTAGTTCTCTGATTATAACATCTATTAGCCTTTCTTTTCAATGAATAACCAAGAAAGCTGCCTTCATTACTTCTAGCATCGAACTTACCAATGCCATCATCTCTCTTTATGTAACACTTCCAAATATTCTAAATTACTTAGGGTGAGTTACCAAACCATAGTTCATAACGTGTCTTGTTTGTGTCCTTCATGACTTGTACTTTGTTCATAGTGTAGACTACTCTATTCAAAGCTTCTCTCCAAAATGTTTTGGATACATCATTCTCTACTAATATAGCTCTTGCAACTTTTTTAACAAGCTTTTTCCTTCTCTCTACAATGCCATTCTGTTCAAGGGTTTGAGGAGCTGATAGTTTCCTTTTAATTCCATTTTCCTCACAAAACATATTAAACTCATTTGAAGTAAATTCTCCTCTTCTATCTAATCTCGAACATTTGATCTTTACACCAGATTCATTCTCAACTCTATTCTTAAATATCTTAAACTTGTCAAATGCCTTAGATTTCTCTTTAAGGAATGCAACCCACATCATTTTAGAAAAATCATCAACTAGAATTATAAAATACCTTTCACCATAGAATCCTCTTGTCTTTGTAGGACCGTTGAGATCTGTGTGAATAATTTGCAACTTTGCTATAGTGGTAAACTTCTTGCTAGGAAAAGAAGTTCTATTATGCTTTGTCAAAACATACTCCTTGCAAATTGTGTTAGTAGGTTTTAAAATCTTTGGCAAATCTCTAACAAAAAACATTTTACTAGTCCTCACAATACTATCAAAGTTTATATGACAAAATCTCTTATGCCATAACCAACTATCATCTACCTTTGCAACCAAACATGTCATTTCAGTAGGATTCAACTAAAATACATTACCTCTAGATCTTGTTCTTGTTCCAATTACCTTTCCATCTTTATCTCTAATCATGCTTGTCTTTTCTATGAACTGCAAATGATAACCTTTGTCTACTAGTTGTCCAACACTCAAAATATTGTGCTTTAAACCATCAAAAAAGTATTCATCCTTAGTATTAGTTTTACCATCAAGAGTTATAGATCCAATACCTTTTATTTGGCATGCTGCATTATTACCAACTCAGACAATTCCTCCATCTTGACTTTTGAAGTGAAAAACTTGTTCATATCACTAGTCATACGATGTGAACAACCACTATCAATTATCCAATAATATTTCTTCTCAACTGGTGATACAAAAGCTACTTTCTCTATAATTTCTTCTTTAATTACCAAAAATTTAATTTCATCATCACTAGCACTTAATGCTTGATCATCAGAATCATTATCTTCATTTGCATATAAAAAATCTCTATCTTTTCTAGGCTTATGATTTCCCTTATAATTTTTCTCCCTTTTATGACACTTAGATGCATAATGACCATATTCATCACAAGTCTAACACTTAAATATTTTCTTACCTCCTTTTCCTCTCCTTACCAGAAGGGTTACTGCTTCATTAATCTTTATGTCTTCCTTAGATCTACTGCTACCAAAAAAATATCCTCTAGCACTTGTGCTTCTTGATAGGTTAGGTCAAATATTCAAGGCACTGAAATTTGTCTCTACTTTGGTCAATTCTCCAGATTGTCTAAGTTCATTTTCAATTTTGTTAAGTCTTCCAAGCAATGTCTCCTTAGTGAAATCTTTGGTACATGATATCAAAAATTATATCATCTAAACTGTTGGCTTGAATGGTGGTGTTAGAGTCTTCAATATCTTCCATATAACTTCATCATTTTCTTTGTTTCCTCCTTGAGCTTTGAAACCTACAGTAATTTATGATGTTCTACCTATATAAGTTCTTACAGATTCATCTTCCTTCATTTTAGCATCTTTAAATGCACAAATCCAACTTTGTAGCCTTAACTTCTTAGAATGTGCATCACCTTCAAAACTATTTTCCAAAGCTTTCCAAATCAAATGTGAAGTAGGAAGTGATTTTACCTGATTGTACTCAATCTCAAGAAGTGTAGCCAATAGTGCTTCCCTAGCTCTCATGTCACACATGAAAGGATCTCTTCTTGTCTCAGAGCAACTTTCCAACTCATTTTCTTTAGTGATTGTCTTCACTAATTTTGTCAAGATCCAATATCCTATACCCATACACAACAAATGTGTCTTCATCTTTTCCTTCTAGCTATCATAGTTTGTTATATCAAACTTCAAACTATCTTTCCTAAACACATTTTCCATGGATCTCCCAAAGCTATCAAACTTTATCTTCAAGGACCCGAGGTTCTGATACCAATTGTTAGAAACAATAGTCCACCAAGATAAATGATGCAAGGAGAAATTAAAACATTTATCTTCTTTAAACAAACTTAACCATTCAAACAAAGTAAATAGCAATCATACAAAGATACACATAGTCAATTACACTAGATATGTTGACTAGGGAAATGGGAAAACCCTAGCGGGAATGATGCCGACAAGATGATGTACTAATATAAATATTCCTTGTTAGAGGATAGACCTTGTTAGGAGTTTGTTACAGCACTTAGTACAATGAGTCCCTATTAGGAGACTTTGAATCCATGTTAGGAGATTCCAACCCTATTAGGAGTTGTGGTATAATGTATGTAAGAAGAGCCCATTGCCTAAAAATGCAATTTCAAATACAAGAAGAGATCACTACTCAAACAAGTAATTTATTGGTATCTTTTTCTCTCCACTGTCCTTTCCTTTGTCTTGTCAATTGGACCAAATAATGCTAGACCTTATGGACTAGGTCACAAACCTTGCATCCAAATACCAAACCTTGGATCACTCAGCAAAACCTCGGCAATAAAGTTTCCTTCACTTTTGCACTACTCTACTCAACTTCTCATTCCATTCTCTCTGCTACTTTTTGAATATTCTCAATTTGCATTAATCAATATCATTCCATACCATGAAAAAGGAAAATTTCCTTCATTTATATTGAGTCCATTAAAAATTCCCTAAGTCATTTATTAGTCCTTCTCAATTAATTATTATAGGACCACACTAAGAACATGCTACACTTAGTGATAACCTTTATGTTTTGCCTTGCACCTTGAATAACTATTCATAAAAACAATATTATAATGAGTGAGCCTGGCCATGTCATCCTTAACATGTCTTGTTCATGTCCTCAACCTCAATCCTCAAGATATTAACTCTGCTAAGAGATATAACAAGTTTACTAGAACATGCCTCTGTAAACTCTATCTCAGAACAAACATCACCAAAACTTACATAACTTCTTCTAGACTTCTCCTTTAATCTTTTGACATTAACTGCATATACCAGATTTTCCAAGGTATCTCCCATAACCTTGGGTAGTTATCATGCTCAACTAGCCATCTATACCAACTTGATCTTTCCACTATTCTTCTTTTAGACACCACAAAAGATATCAAACATGCTATGTTGATATCAATGAAAAACTCAATCATGAATGCAACATATCATCAAACCAATCTTCCAACAATCTCTTCAATCTTCCAACATATCCACCTTTGAAATTAGGACATTTTAAGCTTGTATGAATGACTTACTAAGTAGAAAGTCTTCAGAAACAAAAACTCTTCACTAAGACAACCCTTATTCAAGAAACAAAAATAAAATATTTTTGGGTAATGCAAGATTTCTCTTAGACCCAGGATGCTTTTGCATCAAACACCTGGGGTGATTTGAGAAGTCACCCACTCATGTCTTAGGTGTTCATAGGAAAGCCAAGATGGTTTACCTACTCCCTTTCTATCCATGATGAATCTTCTACTAGCCTCCATTT
Organism: Cupressus sempervirens; assembly: GCA_028749045.1. Taxonomy (NCBI): domain Eukaryota; kingdom Viridiplantae; phylum Streptophyta; class Pinopsida; order Cupressales; family Cupressaceae; genus Cupressus; species Cupressus sempervirens. The sequence goes on along the minus strand of CM053788.1, from coordinate 465,024,002 downwards.
CCATTTGACTGGGTATTCTTCATAAGTTTTGTTCTTTGTACTTTTTCCAACACTACTATCAAGTATCTCCTTAATCTCCTTTATAGCCAAACTAGTTGCTAGAATACTCCACTACACTTCTATAACTTCATCTCTATTACCTCCTTCATAATACTCTATCAAATGTGAAATGTTAAATACTAGTGAAATATTCAATTTAGTAGGCAACTCTACTTCATAGGCATTTCTAGAATCATGCCTTTTCACTATCTTGCATGGTCCCAACTTCTTCATTTTTACCTTATTATATGTACCCACTATAAAATGCTCCTTTGTCAAATGAACCATGACTTCATCTCCAATATAAAATTCCTTATATCTCTTTTTTACGTCTACCTTAGTCTTGTAGTGTGTATTAATCTTGATGATGTTCTTCCTCACCTCCTCATAGATATTATTCAAATATTTAACATGCTATTGTGCTTCAACACTACTTATTTCTCCTTTATCCAATTATCTCAATTCAGAAGCGTTTTTGGGACTACTCCCATATACAATCTAAAATGGTAATTTACTAGTGCTCCCGTTGATAGAATTATTAAATAAAAATTTTGCCTATGGTAAAATCTAATCCCATCCTTTTGGCTTATCACTTAACAAGCATCTCAGAAAATTTACCAAACTCCTATTCACCACTTCTATCTGTCCATCAATTTCTAGACTATGTGATGAAGAACTTCAAATTTGCCTTCAATTTTTTCCACAATCTATGCCAGAAATACCCAACAAATTTGGTATCTTGATCTAAAACTATACTCTTTGGGATACCATGTAGTCTCATGACTTCTCTAAAAAAAAACTCTTCCACATGACCATAATCACCATTCTTCTTGTAGGGAATGAAATGTACCATCTTCAAAAACCTTTCAGCCACAAAAAAATTAGAATCATGCCCTTGCTGAGTCCTTGGTAATCCAAGAATGAAATCCATGCTAACATCCTCTCACAACTTCTCTAGTATAGGTAATGGCTGATACAAAATCATATTATGCTTCACTCCTTTCACCACCTGACATGCTATGCGACTCTATACAGACTTCTTCACAACTGACTACAATCATTGTAAGTAATAATTCTTAGCAACCAAACCAATAGTCTTATGTCTCCCAAATTGTCTGGCCAATCCTCCAGTATGCTTCTCCTTGATTAGATTCTCTCTCATAGAGCTTCTATGAATGCACAAATGACTTCCTTTGAACATTATACCATCTTGGATTATAAAATCCAACCATTTTGTCTAGTCAAGTGTAACAAGTTTTTTACAAGCCTTCCACACTTCACCAAAATCTGAATTCTATGGATACAAATTACTGAGCTCCTTAAACCCAATGACCTCAATTTGTATCTCTGTTAGGAAAATTTTTCTTATACTAGGAGCATCTACATCTTAGTTATACTTCCCACTCCTATATTTCAAAACAAATGTATAACTTTGCAAAAACTTAACTCACTTCAAATGCCTTTGGTTTAATTTTCCTTGACTATTCAAATGTTGAAAACTTTGATTATTAGTATATAAAGAAAAATCCTGAGGAATAAGATAGTGTCTCCACTTCTTCAATGCCTGAATTAAAGCATATAATTATTTATTAGAAAAAATATATTTCTTTTGGCATCATTCAACTTCTCAATGAAATGAGAAACAAGTTTATCTTCTTGGCTCAAAACAACACTTATTGCAGTACCAGTAGCATCACAATCTACTTGAAACACCTTGTTAAAATATAGAAGTGCTAAAACAAACTGCTCTATAATTTTCTATTTCAACATATTAAAACTCTTATCTGCTCCTACATTTTGTTTAAATTCTTTCCTATCCCCTCTCATTGTTCTAGTCAAGGGTCTACAAATACTACTAAAACCTCTTATGATTTTTTTGTAAAAACTAGTCAGTTCATGAAAAAAATTACCTCTATAACACTCTTTTGAGTAGGCCATTAAACGATAACCTTCACTTTGTCTGGGTCTATTTTCAAACCTTCTATTGAAACTACAAATCCCAAGTACACCAACTCCATCTTCACAAAACTACAGTTCTTTAGATTTATCAACAACTTTTCTTTCCTCAACTTATCAAATACCTATTGAATATGCATCACATGCTCCTCTAACATCTTACTAAAGATCAAAATATCATGTAGGTAAACAATGACAAAATTACCCAGAAACTCCTTTAGTACCTCATTCATGAGCCACATGAAAGTGCTTCAGTGTATTTGTTAGCCCAAAAGACATGACTAACCACTTGTACAATCCCTTCCTTGTCTTGAAGGAAGTCTTCTACTCATCTCCTTATCTTTTTTGAATTTGATGGTATCCACTCTTTAGATATATCCTTGTGAAATACATACCTCCACTCAAACGATCCATAATATCATGCATCCCTAGCAATGGAAATTTTTACTTTATTGTAATCTTTTTAATAGTGTGAGAATATATGCACATCCTCCATTCTCCAATCTTCTTTGCTACTAATACTATTGGTACAACACATGGACTTTGACTCTCCCAAATCAATCCCTTCTACAATAACTCATGCACTTTGTCTAGTCATCTTCCCACTTTCTATTTGTATTATTCTATTGTAGCAACTAGAAAATGGGTTAAATGCATAACATAATATGAGAAATCACATAACTCAATCAACATACATTAGCACCCACTAGTCTACCATGAAAGTCAAACTAATAAAGAAAGCAATAAAAACCCCCTCTTTCGTTTGTAGCTCCCATGTCCTTCTTTCTTCTCCAAATGATTGTAGCTCCAAAAGTGCCTATAGTGCACACAAAATTGAAGCAAAAGCCTATGATATGGATAATTCCATGAGAATACTTGAAGTTGTGATTTAAGCTTTGAGAGAAAATGGTGTGAAAATTCAAAGAAGCTAAGGATCTAAGGACTTCCAAGACAAAAACTTCCAAGGACTAGAAATGAGAGAAAGAGTGTCCATTTTATAATTGACATGGAGGATGAGAGCATTGGATTTGTCACCCATAGATATGTGATGTGGCAAGAGATTCCTTTGAGAATCCATGACGCATATGAAAAAATATGCCAATTGTAAAATTCTATGATGCATGAAAGTCAAACTTGGCTAAATGTGGAAGAGAATCTATGACATGTCATAAGACACCTCAACCTACTTAAAGCCAAGAATCTATAATGAATAAGCCAAATAGGGACATGCATAAGAAATAAGAATATTTAATTATGACAAATCTTAGCCAAGTGTCAAAGGAGAATCCACGAGATGTCATATCCAAGTGTCATGATGATGCAATATTTTATGGAATATTTGAATTAAAAATCCTTTTATTCCACAAAATAAGAATTAGTAGAAAATGGAATCAATGATGGAAAATGGGACTTACGAAATTAAGAATTTCCATTGTTTGTAATTGATCAATAAATTAATTAATAAAATTAATTAATTGATGATGATAATTAGGGAGAATAATCAGCAAGAATGATAGGAGTAAATTATGGGTTACTTAATCCTATAGAGAAAATTAGTAGATGATTGGCCAAATTGATTAAATGAATGCGACTATATCCTTTGATGAAAATGTAATGATGATGAATATCAAATAAGATGATGAAAATTAGACCAAAGCCATGGTCAGATTGATTGATTGAAGTTGATAACATGCCAAGGACACATGACATGAATTGGTTGATATGTAACATTTAACCACCATTGTAAATGCTACAGGTTTGAAATTGATTGAAAAGGTTTGATCATAATAACAACGATGGACACTATCAATATGATCATATTATTAATAACAATGACGGACACTATGAAAGCCTCAACAATGTTAAATATTGAATGACATGAATGATAGTTTGACCTAGCACTGAGAGCCACAATAGTACTAAGGTCAGATTGATAAGATTGATAGGTTGATAGGTTTCCAAGGCATTGAAAGCCAAAAAAATGCCTAGGATTGGATAAATGATGATTGATTTGGGATGTTTAATATTCTTTGTGATGATTAGGACTAATTCTGAGTTGGTTTGATATGATTTGAGAAAGGATACAAATGATGAAATATGAACGATTTGGCCAAAAGATCAAAGTTAGTAGAATGAGAAAATGGGAAAAATTAGTAAAAAGAAGTGATGAAATTGTAGATGCAAACCATTTTTGAGCATCTACATTTTGCCCCTCTTTGATACAATGTGATTTATAGTGTTGTGTCAAAGAATAACTAGTGAGAAAGCCAGAACATGCCCCAGTAGGGATGATGTATATGGGTGCCCCCTCAATAAATTGACTAAGATAAGAATATGATAAGTCAATTTCTCGACAGGAAAAAGAAAAAACCATAGCAACTAACAGAATGAAAATTAGAGCTAAAATGTGAAAGTTATGAGGCCCAGAGTGTAGAACAGGATCAACTAGGAGCTCGAAATTGATTGCATGGGTGACCACTCAAGAGAGACACAAAATGATAAAAATGATATTTTATTTTTTCTGCAATGGAGATATGAATCCAATGCAACTGACGGATTGCAAATCCTAGTTAAAACACAAAAGTTATGTGCTCCGAGTGCAACATAGGGGCTCAAGGAGTAGTTTTGGACATCCTACTATCCCAAGTGCACCCAAAAATCAACCAAGTACATCAATGACATAGTTGGTAAGCCCAAGTGCATCATGATAGTACCAAGTGTATCAATGATGCACTTGGGAAGCCCAAGTGGACTCGAAGAGAGCAAGATGTTCCCGAGAAGGGTCTAGGAGCCAAAATCAACATGATGGGGGACAACCAGGAGCCCAAGAGTAGTTTCAAGGATTAAGACTCCATACAGTGACCAAATAATGAAAATGATATCTCATTTTGTTCACAACAAAGGTAGAAGTCCAATGCAATTGACGATTTGTATATCGAAGTTGAAACACAAAAGTTATGGCCTTCAGAGTGAAACATAGGGGTTCCAAGAGTAGCTCTAGGGATCTTAGGTCCCCAAGTGCATCAATGACAAAGTTGGAATTCCCAAGTGAATCAATGATGCTTTTGGTATGACCAAGTGCATCAATGATGCAGTTGGGAACCCCAACTATGCCCTAGGATGCTCTGGGGCTCTGATCGGGGTCTAAATGGTCCCTGATCAAGCTGAACTTGGTATGGGTTAGCATGACACTAGGGGGATGTTAGAAACATGATGAAATTTAGCCAAAGGTTGTCAAAATTCTTAGAATTTGGTCAAACATAGGATATATCTAGGTTAAACTTGGGTAAATGTTGACAAAAAACCATGCAAAGGGCTCAAAAGGGTGCAAACGGACTCAAAATGACTCAAAACTTTGTGTGCATGCCCAAAATGATGGAAAGATGCATAGCATGATTGAAATCATCAAAAATGGTCAAATTAGGTCAAAGTAAATCAGAAAAATGTTAGACTAAGGTTGAACCAGGTGGAAAGCCACAGAAAGTTGATTGACAGTGTAGGATGATGTAGGAATGCATGAATGCTAGATGAAGATGATTTGGTGAATCAAAAGACATGATCATGGTGATGAGATGAAGAATAAAGATGAGATGAGGAGATGTTAGTATTATGGAAAGACTCTTACTTCTAGAAAGTGCACTATATGTCAAATGGAGCTTTATTTTGATATGGCAAATGGAATGCAATGCATCATGGCATAAAGGGCCAGAGCACAAATGCAAGCCTTTTGCATAAACAAGCATGATGTAGACAAAAAATGACCTTGTCCTTCCTGAGGCATATATGCATGCCCTAGACTCTCAAAGGTACATTATAATAGAGAGAAATAGAAAAAGATGACCATGAACCATCCCAGCCACTCTCATAGATCAATTTATATCATCGAGTAGCATAGGAACATGATCGAAGAAAAACAAAGCAAAAATTAATCACTCACTAAACAAAGTGAGCCAACAACTATTCTTGTCCATTATTGTGTTTTTTTTAGGGTTTTAGGTGTTCAGATGGTGTTTGACATGTTAATGATGTGATAGCACTATTTGTGGATTCAGTTGAGAGGTTCATAGTGATATGTTGGATTAGTTGTTAGTGACGTTGTTCAGATAGAGTGATTGTCTTGAAAGTGTAGTGCTTTGAGTTTCAGTCTGCAAAGTGCAAGTGTGTATGCAAAAGGGATGGTTATGTATAATGGATATGTACAAGGTTTATTGCAAATTTTTGATGGGTTTTGTGATTTTTGGGGTTTTTGGGGATGTTCAATTTTTGTGATTTTTTCAGGATCGTATTTGAATGTTTAGGTTTTTTTTAGGACATTATGTGATTTTTAGTGATTTTTTAAGGATTGTATTTGAATGTTTAGGATTTTTTCAAGACATTATGTGATTTTTAATAATTTTTTCAAGATCGTATTTGGATGTTTAGGATTTTTTTAGGACATTATGTGATTTTTAGTGATTTTTTCATGATCGTATTTGAATTTTTAAGGATTTTTCAAGATCATAAAAGCATATACAGGTGTTAGCTCCAATTTGTTATATGATAGGTCCAATGGAAAAAAATTCCTTAGGGATATGCCCCCAGTTCAAATTCAAACTCATGCACTATGTAGGTAATATCCCCCCAGATAAGACACAAACTATGTACAAAGGCCAATGACAGAGTGTGTGCAAATTGGTTATGCTTAGGCAAGGTAACAAAGGAAATTAGCCGGTTCGTGAGCCATGGTCAAGGAGCCAAGGATGTCTTGCAATAGAAAGAATATGATCAAGGAATGATAGAGGGGAAAAGACCAGATGGAATCTCGATAGATGGAGGAGCAATAACTAATTACACATGGCACTTGTTTACGAGGTTTTCACCATGGTACTTGCCCAAATTGCCTGTTTGCCAAGTTTTCACTTTTGGACAGGATTTTTCTCTTGACTCAAACTTTCATGCCAAGATGCCTGTTTTCCACGTTTTCATCAAGGCATCCATTTTTTTCATGACTTTTTTCAATTTTTTCTTTTCTTTTTTCATGATTTTTTGCTATTTTTTTGATATTTTTTAGGACTTTTAGATGGAATCAAGAATGTCACTAACAAATGCTGAGAAGATATCTATTATTGGTGCTTCTAGCTAATAAGCTTTGGATCCATGAATGACCATAACTACGCAGGATTTGTTCTAAGTCTGTAGCTAAAATCAAACCACCAAAAAGGCCTCAAGATATACCATCGTGTACCATATGTAAGACAATTTCTATCTCTTACGAGTCAAGGCATTTGAGAATAATTGGGTGAAAGGATGTTGTGTATAGAATATCACTGATGATGACATATGTAAAGGCTTGTTGGATAAATATTTGATCTTGGGTGTTGGGAAAATTAGGTAGCTAGATGTGGGGATAAACAACTAGATATAAGGGAGGGTGGGGAGGGTTGAGACCATTGACCTTCCACATGAATGCTGATTGAGAGAGCTCCAAAAGAATATGTGGCATGTTGAACACTGGAACACTGATATTCATGGCATCATATTTTCATTTTGTATCCTTGGGAGCTATTTAGCTTTTGATTTTTCACAGGCTAATGGTGCCTTTCGGTTTTCACCAAGAGACCTATGCTTATTATTTAATGGAGTTGACTCCCAATTATATGCCAATGTTTTCTCTTCAGGAGAAATTGCTTCTTTATGATTATTGTCCGTAATGCCTCCATATATTTCAAAGTCTATTATAAGAGTGTCATCATCGTCGAATTGATCAAAAATTGGTGATCCACATTGGTCCCAATCCAATAGTTTAGGATAACTTGAGGGGATGTCATCATCAGTACTGAATGGGCTTTGGTTGAAGGTAGATATATGGGTATCTGATTCAATTGGGTCATTGGGGTTATGCTCAAAAGTTAGAGGATTGTTGGTTTCAAGTGGGATATCCTCATATGCCTTTTCATCATTCAAAACATCCATAGTATTACACATAGGTACTATAGTACTAGGAGGACCTATTCATAATGGTTTAAATCCAAGCCCCAAACTAGGAGGTTGTCCTTTTGTAGTGATAGGTTCAATGATTCCTTGTTTCTAAGATCCAGGACCACTATAGCCATCATAGCCTTGTTTTTGCATGATATTAAACCCAAGTCCATACTTGCTAGGAGATATCAAAGTGGGTTCTCATTCTGCTTTTGCTTTCTCCATACAAATAGAAGTATTCTCATTGCTAGAAGTGGTATTCTGTGTTCTAATGGGAGAAAGTGGCGACTCCCTGATGTAGGATACACGAGAAAAAAATTATTCTCCACACCCATTGTCTTCAATCTTCATCTTTTCCTTCATCTTATTGAGGAGTATATCAACAGCCATGTACTTAGAGGAATTTGTGGGTTGTGTTTAATTGTTTATTGGGATTTGGTATGTAGTAGCATAGCTTAGATTAGCACAAAATTGGAAAGGATCTAGATCGCCAGGGATGGTAATCTCCATGTTATTATAGGAAAATTTTTGACATTGATGACATGTAGAGGGCACTACTTTCATAGCATGAAGCCAAGGGCATCCTAGTATCATGTTGTAGTTCATTTCGATATCTAGGACATGGAACAATGTATCTTTAGTAGCTGGACCAACTCTAATAGGTAATATGATGATACCCTTGGAGAAGTGTTCATCATCATCATAGGCTTTTATTGTGATTATTTAAGAGGGATCCACATTGTCTTCAGAATAACCCAAACTATTGACCACCTTAAGAGTACAGATGTTCACTCCTTCTCCTCCATCTATTAAGACATGTCTAAATTTGGCATTATGGATGAAGACTTTGAGGTGGAGGGGATCATTGTGGTTGGTTTTGTCTTTAGGAACATCCCGAGGGGAAAAGGTGATATGTTGTGTGGCGGATAAGTTGCCAACCATGGCTTGGAACTGGGCAACATCCATGTTATCTAGGACTATTGACTCTTTAAGGGCTTGGTCCAAGATCTTTTGATGTTGGAGAGATGCATGCAGTAGGTCCAAGATGGATATTTGTGCAAGGGTCTTGCCAAGTTTTTCAACGATGCTATAATCAGACAAAGTAGGGGTAGTAGGTCTAGCAGGGGGTGTAGGTCTAGTAGAATCAGTAGGTCTAGATGGGGCTCCAAGTAGGGTGATCTTCGTATGTCATGTAGTGAATACACAATGAGGGTCCTCAGCCTTCAAAGTGAATGTGGATATGTGGGAATCTGACTCATTAAATTAGTTGACAGTGTAGTCATATCATATATGCATGTAATTCACATTAGCTTGTGAGTTTGAGTTTGAACTAGAGGGCTTCTCTTTTTCATGATTACCTGAAGGATCTTTGAATATGGTGTGGTCAGAGTTGGATGCTAATAGTGATGGATCAACCATGATTACACCATCATCAATAAGGTCTTGTATTGCATGTTTCAATTGGAAGCATGATGAAGTCTTATGTCCTTTGGTGCAATGGTAATCACAATACTTTTTCTCATCCCACCAATCTACTTTAGTCAATGGTTCATCTTTGATTGGGGTAACTACAGGAAGTTATTACTTAGTAATTGTTGTAATTCAATCTCAAGAGGTATCCCCAATGGTGTGAATTTTCTGTCCTTGGTTCTAGAATGTCTTCGAGGTTTTTCTTGCATGGAAGTCTCAGTTTTCTATTGTGGAGCTGATGTTTGATTAGATGTTTGTGAATTTTTAGGGTTTGCACCTTTCAAAGTCAATTGAGGTTGTGTTGTGCTAATCGTGCAGACATCCACAATGTCATCATCAGTCACATTCTTATTTTTGGAGAAAAATTTTTCCTTGTCATTAGATGAGTTGGTGTTTGTGTTTTCTTTGTTTATCTTGATGATTCCCTTATAGATAAGAGCATCTTCAATACTAAACCCTTTTTTCATTAAATTAGAAATGATGCTTGGACTCTTGATTTTGAGTTCATACATTAAGTCTGAGGCTAAGTTTTCAATGCACAAGTCTACTTGTTGTTGTTTAGGAATGTCTAGTGAGCATTGACTGACTAAGCTTCTCCAATAGAGTAAGAATGTGATGAATGGCTCTCCTATCTTTTGTTTAGTTGAGCACAAATTGAAAAGTTTCACCTCATTTGTAATGTTAAAGGCAAAAGGAGATGAACTTGTCTGCGAGTTCCAACCAAGATTTGATATTACCAGGAAGTTTGGATTACCATTCAAGTGCAAGCCCACCTAGAGAATGAGGGAACAATCTCATAAGGTAAGTGGGATCATCACTGAGTTTAGTACATAAAGCACAAATTTTTTGTATATGATCAATAGGGTTTCCTTTTCCTTGGTATTTTTCAAACCTTGGAGCCTCAAAGTGTTTTGGGAATGGAGGTATATACAGACCTTTATCGAATGGATTAGGACATAGGTCCGTTTCTATATATAGAGCATGTTTCTTTTGGACTCCTAATTCCTTGACTTGTTTGGAAAGTTGTTTGAATTGTTGTAATAGTTCTTCATTGGGGTTTTGCATGATGGTCTTTCCTTCAGGTCTTTTGTGTCTGTGAGTAGACCGTTTGCTATGGTGGGAGCTATGTCTACTTAGTTCTGACATTTTTGTATCTAATGAGTCTGGTGAAGTGTCGCTAGATGGTGAAGGTATGTTGGCACCTCAAAGATAGAAGGGTCCTTGTTATTGGGGTACTTGTTGTGGCAGTTGATGTGACACTTGTTGTAGGATTGACTATGATTGTTGTACCATGTGTTGTTGTTGTGCCATGTGTGGTAGTTGCTATTAGGATACCTTTATTGGTTGTATGTGAGACCATGTATGTGAGTGTCGTTGTATAGGTATCTGTTGAGGTTGTTGTGGCACATGTTGTTGTTGTAATAAATATTGTTGGTATGCAATTTTTTACTCAAGGCATCTTCAATATTCCATTTGTTGTTTGGGTTGTTCTTGTTGTTTAGCAAACATGGTTTTTTCTTGTTGGAATTATTGCTGAAATTGTTGTTGATAAATCATGTGTAAGTCAAGTGGGTTCACATGGGATTTCATGTTAGGAATGTTGGATGTTTGCCCCACTTGAGGTTTTTGTTGTTGTGGTTGATGTTGTTGTTGATATGTGGGATGTGTGTTAAGTGGATGTATACTTGGTTGAGGGTTGGAAGTGTTAAGTCCTTGCACCACCATAGGTTGATGTTGTTGTGGGAGTTGACTAAGTCCTTGGGAATTGATCATCATGTTGGTATTGTTGTTTTGGCTCCTTTGTATTTTGGAGGTTTATGCTTGGGACATCATATTGACTTGACAATGAGGTTCATTCCTTTTGGGAATTGGTTTAATTTCAATAAGAATTTTCCTTTGTATGTCAATAGGGATTGGTGTAGATGATGTTGCACATAGTGCACTCGTGGGAGGCTCCGTAACACTTGATGTCATACCACTTGGTAGGGTTAGGAGCAAAGGTGTACTTTGTTGATTTGCCTCAAAAGAAGGTATGTCTAGCATCCCTAGAGCACAAGTCCATTTAGGTGCATCTTGTTGTTGCGTCATGTGACTAAAATAAAGTCTCAATTTCCTTTTGTGGTGTTTAGGAATTGGTGGTATTTCATCTACCAAGGGATTAACATTGATGTGTTCAAATGTACTTTGGAGGATTTCAATTGTTGGTTCTTGATGGGACCTTATAGGTGCCATTATTGCATTTAAAAACCCCAAAGGTTGTTTTCCCTTATCTAAGTCCAAATATATCATGGGTTGTAGGTTTTCAATGGCTGTGTTGGTTTGATGTTTGGACTTAGGTCCTTCCATATTTGGGTTGAATTTGAAAATTTCTTGGGCTATCGAAAGTTTGAAGTTTTTACAAAAAAAATTTCTTGACATGCCCTAGCCATTTCTTCATTAGTGATGTCATAATCAATGTCAGAGTCATCACTTAGGTGTACAATACCTTTGTGTATGTTTGATTTGTTATATTTGAAGGTACTTGTGTTAGGTTGGCTAAATTTTGTTCATCTTTGGGTGTGGTTGGCACACTTTCTCCTCTTGGTGGTATTGGTAAAAATATAGGTTCAAAGTCAGGACTCCAATGAACCATCCCATGTGTGGGGGAAGTGTTTGGAGGAAATCTCATAGTAGGTGCATTGTTTAAGGTTTTTTGCATCATAGCTTGATTATGAGGATCTTGTGGATACATGTTCAAGGGGTCTGCTAGTAAAGGTTGTGATGCCTTAGTTTGTTCTTCATCAATGGTTTGTTGGGTTCTCTTTCTTTTCTTCTGTCTTGGATGAGGTTTTGGTTGTGTTTGTGCCTCAGAAAAAAAAAGGTTGATAAATTTCCTCGAGTCTTTAAGCTGATTGTGTCCTAGTAAGTGCTAGCATGATACCTAAGAATGCAGATGCAATGGGGAGAAAACTAAATGGACTTTTCTGCCTCACAAGTGCAAAAGAGGTCAAAACTTGATAATTAAGATGTGGGTATGCAAGATATGAGTGTTTTTGGGATTTTTAAGTGTTAAGGGATGTTATGCAATGTGAGTGAATGCTAAATGAATTATGGTTTTCACATGAAAAGTGAAAACGTGTTAGGGATATTATGCAACTGCAAATACAAGGTGTCATTTTGAAGTTTGACTAAAGGGGATGAAAATGACTCTAAGGTATGCAAAATGATAATTAGGGTTAAGTTTTGGACTTGGTAATGACACTAAAGGTATGTATATGCAAGGTATACTATGAAAAGGATGGTTTCCAAGGGTTGATAATGATGTTTGGGACATTCAAATTGAGGGTAAATGATCAAGAAGGCAATTTGGTTGATGGACACTTTAATAGGGTTTGGTAGTGAAAATGATGCTAAGGTTTGAACCATGCAAGATGAAGGGAATATACCACTAGGGCAAGACAAAGTGACATTTAGTAATATGATTATTCTGATGATAGAGGTATATGCAAGGTTTTGAACCTAGGTAAAACCTTTAGAAAGTATTTTATCTAGGAGTTTAGCCTTGTGATAAAGGACTTTGGATCTTGACCAAAGAGTGATAAAAGATGAAAAGATCAAATTGATAAAGGATGACAAGGTCAAATCTATCAAGACATAGATATATTTTGACCAAAGAAAATGATAAGAAAAGATAAAAAGACTAGTCAAGATCCATTATCTGTCAACACTAGGAGATACTCTAAGACTAATACTTTGTCTAGATTTTTGACTAAATTCAAAGGTTTTGGCGGTTCAAAATGATGTTACACGGACTTGAAATGGTGGTGATGCTGAGTGGATACATAATATGGACAATTCCTATGATTTAAAATGGGATTTTGAGTGCAAGATGTGGTTTTGGGTCAAGTGCAGAATGGGGAGGTACAGAGGCTCCTAGATATAGTTTTTGGGGTCCTGAAGTGCAGTTTGGAGGCCCAAAATGGTCATGAAGGTACCCAAGTGTGCCCTAACAGTACCAAGTGTGCTCAAATAGTACCAAATACATAATTTATACAATTTGAGCCAGTTTGGATGTAGTTGGTAGTTTTTGGGCGTAGTTGGTAAGCTAGGAAGAATGTTTGCTGATTCTGAAAGGTATGGTTGCCAAACTGATATGCTAGGAAGCTAAGATGTTGGGATTGATGTTAGGATGGGTTGGAAGGTGAAAATTAGAGGTTATGACCTAGGTAATGATGTCTTAAGTGGAGGTAATGAAGACTAGGTGATGCAAAATGCAAATCTGGGCAAGCTAATGCAAGGGGAGCTAACCAGGTACCTAAGGACATTGTTGAAGCCCCAAAATGCTATCTAGAATCAAAAACTAGTTCTGAGGACCAAAAAGTGTGTCCAAATAGTGCCAACTAAATCAATGACATATTTGGTAGTTTTATGATGTAGTTGGTAGTTTCAGGGTGCAGTTGGTAAACTGGGCTGCAACTAAGGCAATTTTGGGAGCTATGATTTCTAGATTGATGTTACAAAGAGGTAAATAGTAGGGGAAAATGTTAAGACCAGTATGAATGCTCAAAATGATGGTTAAGACACCCAAAATTATGGATAAAGTGGTCAAGATGATGAATAGGTATGCAAAGATGGAAGGTGGTGAATGCAAAGTGCTGATTTTGAGATGGGAATGCAAAAGACTAAGGGAGGTAAACTAAACCTAAATGGATGCAATATGAAAGGTAATAGATACTAAGTGAGGACTAAAAGGAGAAATGTGAAGTCTATATGATGCATGAATGAGGCCTATACTAGGGTGAATGCAAGTGAAGTCTATGCAAGTGTTAGATCTACGTTTTGCCAAGCACGTTGAGGAGCACAAGTCACCATGTTTTCCAAGGTTTGAGTGTGTTGAACCAAAGTTTGAAATGTTTCGACAAGGGCTGAAATTTTTTTGCAATGTGTGATGTTTTGACAAGGTTCAAGGTGTAAATTTGAATGTTGTCTATTAACTTGATTATGTTTTACACACAGGCAAGACACATTAAGACAAGAATAGTTGTTGTTAAAAGTGAACAAGCACACCACAACCTAGGCTTTTAAGACTGTATCCACTAAATTCCTACTTGAACCAAAGTTCATCCATGCTTATCCAGAGTGGAAAACCTAGGATCTTGGCACCACAGGCTCCCCCTTATAGTGCACTCACTTCTCAAGGCTACCAAGATCTACTTCCCAAGGGGCATGACTTCCAAAGGGACTGTTGTCTCTACTAAGGACCGTGAGAATGCAGGATGTGTTCATGAGCATGGGTGACCCCTTGAGCCAATGGATAGAAAGGATTTTGGCCACTAAAACATGGTTTTTAGTAAGGGCATTATTTTTGGCAAGTGAATGATAAAATTCTACAGAAGGTATCCCAGCCTCGAGAATTGGGGTTTGATGTACCACAAGGGTACTAGAGGAGAGCTATCATGCAGAAATACCACCAAGATGGCTTTCACCATAATCAAATTTTATATAGTGGCTAGAATGTTGACCTAGATTTGTCCCATTACAGCTTTGATGTCATCCCCTAGCATACCCAATATCGAGTATCTTGGTCCAAGACAAGCCTCCTATAGAAGTTACACGGATTTCTCTTACACCCAAGATCCATGAATGGCGAGGGGAGAGGATAAGTCCAATGTAACCCCTAGGGATTTAAACACTGTAGACATGCCAAGTAGAAAATAAAAAGTTCATTTTAAGCACCAAAAAAAGTGTTATCTAAGCTAGGAAATCCACACACAAAATTTTGAAAGACACACAAAGTCTTCGACAACATCCTGCAAAGCACACATTAGTAGTTTCTTATGATCATTTTTTTATCCCACGATTGACACATGCTACAAGTAGACCATTAGTAACACAAAAATCATCTAATCTAAGTTCTAGAAGGAAATGGGAACCTTATGTGTAGACTCTGATTGATGTATGTGCACACTTTGAACCAGGTGTGCTCTGAAGGAGCAGATTGCATCCCAAAAGGCCAAAATGGCTTAGAACATCCCCAAGTGCACCCAAATAGTTTTGACTACATCAATGCTATATTTGGGGCCTATTTGGGTGTTGTTGGTAGTTTCTAGGTGCAGTTGGGAGCCCAGGTGCAAACTATGGGGAAATGGTGCCTAATGAAGACCCAGAAACTAAATTTTTTTGACACCTATACTACCAAGTGCACCCAAATAGTACCAACTATGTCAATGATGTAGTTGGTAGTTTTATGATGTAGTTGGTAAGTCAAAATAGTAGAAAGGGGTTTTGGTGGCTTCCAGGCTCCTAAAACTACTCTTAGGAGTGCCAAGTGCACCCTGATAGAGTAGAGTGCACCCTAGGATAGGAAGCTGATAAAATGCATAGAATGAAAGGATACAACCATATTAATAGACCTCCTAATTAATCTAGGTGTGAAAAGGAAGAGAAAATAGTTGTTATACCCTTCTAAGTGAGCTCCTTCCTTGCACCTATAAGCACAAAACAAGAAAACCCAAGTTAGGTATGCATGATTCACGTCGGGTTCACCAAATGTAGAAACTAGAAAATGGGTTAGATGCATAACATACTATGAGAAATCACAGAACTCAATCAACATATGTTAGCACCCACTAGTCTACCATGAAAGCTGAACTAATAAAGAAAGCAATAAAAACCACCTCTTTCATTTGTAGCTCCCATGTCCTTCTTTCTACTCCAAATGATTGTAGCTCCAAAAGTGCCTATAGTGCACACAAAATTGAAGAAAAAGCCTATGATATGGATAATGCCATGAGAATAATTGAAGTTTTGATTTAAGCTTTGAGAGAAAATGCTGTGAAAATGCAAAGAAGCTAAGGATCTAAGGACTTCCAAGACAAAAACTTCCAAGGATCAAAAATGAGAGAAAGACTATCCATTTTATAATTGACATGGAGGATGAGAGCATTGGATTTGTCACCCATAGGTATGTGATGTGGCAAGAGATTCCTTTGAGAATCCATGACACATATGAAAAAATATGCCAATTGTAAAATTCTATGATGCATGAAAGTCAAACTTGGATAAATGTGGAAGAGAATCTATGACACGTCATAAGACACCTCAACCCACTTAAAGCCAAGAATCTATGACGAATAAGCCAAATAGGGAGATGCATAAGAAATAAGAATATTTGATTATGACAAATCTTAGCCAAGTGTCAAAGGAGAATCCATGAGGTGTCATAACCAAGTGTCATGATGATGCAATATTTTATGGAATATTTGAATTAAAAATCCTTTTATTCCACAAAATAAGAATTAGTAGAAAATGGAATTAATGATGGAAAATGGAACTTAGGAAATTAAGAATTTCTATGGTTTGTGAATGATCAATCAATTAATTAATAAAATTAATTAATTGATGATGATAATTAGGGAGAATGATCAGTAAGAATGATAGGATTAAATTATGAATTATTTAATCCTATAGAGAAAATTAGTAGATGATTGCCCAAATTGATTAAATGAATGCGACTATATCCTTTGATGAAAATATAATGATGATGCATATCAAATAAGATGATGAAAAGTAGACTAAAGCCATGGTTAGATTGATTGATTGAAGTTGATAACATGCCAAGGACATGTAACATGAATTGGTTGATATGTAACATTTAATCGCCATTGTAAATGCTACATGATTGAAATTGATTGAAGAGGTTTGATCATAATAACATCGACGGACACTATCAATATTATTAAAATGGTTGATGATGCCATGATACAACATCGAAAGCCTCAATAACATCAAAGATTGAATGACATGAATGATAGTTTGACCTAGCACTGAGAGCTGCAACAATGTTAAGGTTAGATTGATAAGATTGATAGGTTGATAGGTTTCCAAGGCATTGAAAGCCACAAAAATGCCTAGGATTGGATAAATGATGATTTATTTGGGATGTTTGATATGCTTTTTGATGATTAGGACTAATTCTGAGTGATTCTAAGTTGCTTTGGGGTGATTTCAAGTTGATTTGATATGATTCGAGAAAGGATACAAATGACGAAATATGATCGATTTGGCCAAAAGATCAAAGTTAGTAGAATGAGAAAATGGGACAAATTGGTATGAAGAAGTGATGAAATTGTAGATGTGAACTATTTTTGAGAATCTACATCTATGTACTGCCCTATTTGGGAAATTGGCTCCTAGAATCAAATCCATCTGTGACTGATATTCTTTACTGGTGGTAATCCATCGAGTACATTATCAAATATAATGTCTTGAAATTCTATCAACAAATCTACAACTTCTATAAGTACTTACTCTATTTCTTGTTTTCCATATTTTCTAATTATCACAAAACACATATGCTCATGCCTCATACCCTCTAGAAACTTCTTTCCATCAACAAAACAAAATCTAGAAACAATACATTCCTTTTCATATGTATCCTTCAATGGTTTTAGCTTATGTTTCATTTTTATCAGAGGTAGGTATTTTCATGCCCATCATGTACACCATGCCTATCAAACTGCCAAGGCCTACCAAAAAACATATGAAATATGTACATAGGTATGATGTCACAAAACACCTCATCTTGGTAGGTTCCAATCTTGAACTTCACTATGCATTGCTTAGTGATCATGACCTTGTGATCCATCTTGCACCTAGAAAATATGATATGGACGTAGGTTTTATTGCCTCTTCAAATTCAACTTTTATGACCATCTTTTTTTACCATAAATTTTTGATACTTCTACCATCAATGACCACATCACAACACTCATCTTCACATTTTCACCTTGTGTGAAACAAGATCCTTCTTTGGTTAGGTTCATTCTTGCCATTCAATAGGACTCTTTTGTTAACTAGGACTTATCCTCTTTCAAAATCTTTATAATGTGATGATCTGGCATCTTAATCAACATGTTTAACTCTAACCTATCCTTCTATTCTTCTATTAGTTCTTCCTTTTCATTGGGAGCATTCAAATTCTCTATACCTTTCTTCTCTATAGTGAAAGAATTTTCCATGAAAACCTCCTCTTCTAGATCCTTTCCCTCTGCCTCTTCCTCTTTGACTCCTATTGTTTTGGTCATGGAAATGATTGGAATGATTTCCCCTTTTTTTCCAAATTCTATTTGTGGCCTTTTCCTTGCTCTTCTAATCATAATTTAGGCCTCCATAAGACCATCCACTAGATCTTCCACCATGACCTCTTCCATTATTCATGTTATCATATTTCTTTGTCAAATTCTTCTCAACTCTTAGGAAAATTGGTACACCTCCTTAATACTAGTCATTCAAACCAAGCTCAGCTCCTCTTGAATTCTTGGCCTAAACCCAATAAGATAATGAGCTACTTTCTCCTTATTAGCTTCTACATGGTAAGTTCTTATGAGAACTCAGAAGAACTCCTTGGTATACTCTTGAATAGATCTTCACGCTTGCTACAACCTTTGCATTTTCTTGAATAGAAAAAGATCATACTCCAAAGGAAAAAAGACATCAATTTAACTATCATCTAATCCCATCTAGTGATTTTGTTCTTTTATCTTCTATTTCACTCCAACTGAATTTCTTGCCACTAGATCTTCACATGTCCCTTCAGTTTTGCCTTTGAAAATTTGACCCTTTCAAGATCCTCAATATCTTCATAATCAAAGTATTCCTCCAATTCATTGATCTAGTTGATCAACTCCTCTGTGTTAAGATTTCTAAAAAATGAAGGAACCTCAAACTTAGGCCATTTTTTAATCTTGGAGATGACCTAGAAAATTATTTCTTCTTCTAGATTTAGAACTACCTCTAGTTCAACATTTTTTTCTTCTTCACCTTCATCCTCACTTTCATCTCTTACAGCAAGATTTATTCCTCTTTGCATTTGTTTTTCCAATGCTTGCATCTATCTCTAGATGGCTCTAAAACCATTAGCTATAACACCTATACATCTTCCACCACACTCTCTTTGTGGAGGCATTTTCATGTATCCGTTGAATCCCTAGTGTAAACTACCTCACTGTCATCGACTAGTCTACATGCTTAGCCCAAACCATGGTCCTAGTGTGACCTAACTCATAATTAGTGATCTATCCACACACTCATGAACTCTATCTCTAATACCACTTGATGAAGAGTGCTCCCTTAATACCATAAACATATAGCAAAAGCAAAGAATTAACAATAATTTGTGAGAACAAAGTATGGGCTTGTTATTATCACTACAAATGCAAAGTTACAAAATTTGGGATTGCAATGTACTAACCCACATAGGAACCTTCATTACAGTAATCTACAAGGAAAAGCTATGAACTATCACCAAAGTTGTCCTAGACAATTTTATGCCTCTCGAGAAGGTTCTAGAGACTCAAAATTAATACCCAGGGCTGACAGATCCTAACAATACTTATAGAGTCAACCAAATACATTGTTGACATTTATTTTGGAAGTTTTAGTTTTCCCAACTCTAGAAGGCCATAACTTTCAAATTGTTTCTTTGATTCTCCATTATTATCACTTTTGAAAATACTCAACCCCTAATCTATAGGCTCAAATGCCCTCAAGTGCCCATTTGTTGAGTTTTTAGGCCTAATATAGGCATGTTTAGGCCTCCAACAATTAGCCTAAAGTTTTATACCAAAATTGCATATAAAAAATATGCAATAAATCCATAAATACTCGTGATATGGCATTGATCCTCAACTAGTAGGCTAATTTATCCAAGATGAATATCCACCTTTGAAATTAGAACATTCAGAGCTCATATGACTAACTTACTAAGTATAAATCCTCCTCCAACAACAACTTTACACTAAGACCCTTATTCAAGAAAAAAAAGGAAATATGTTTGGGTGATGCAACATTGCTCTTACACCCAGGATGCTCCTACATCATAAAGAGGTTTTGTCACTCACTATAATAGGAAAAACACACAAAGGGATACAAGTTTGGATAAGTGACAACATATAATTATTCATGGGCTCAATCATTACAATCCTTGGTTTGAAAGATTTGTGAAGGGGACTTTAAGCTCCCTAATGTCTTGTTCTCCATATTTTTGGTGGCCCATGATATGGGAAGCATCCTAGTGAGTCAAAAATTGAATGTGGGTGTCATCAAACCTGATATATGAAGCCTCGAGGTGATATCCATCAACTTCTTCACCAAAATTTTAGAGTGACCCACAAGCACCAAATGCCAAGGTTCTCAAATATTCCTAGCATGATATGCAATAGAATTTAAAATTTTCACAAGGGTTGTTGTGTGTTATATGCATATAAATGGAAATAATGCCACTTAGTCTTAATATAGAGAATGAATTAACTTGATAGTGGTAGTAATTCTATACCAGGGCACCAAAAACCCGATTTGTCAAATGTATGAGCCTTTGTTTAAGGTCATGAATCTAGGTAGTCAAGCCATCAAAATCACATTGATTTATTTGAAGGTAATAATCAAGCTATATTTTCATTGAAGTTTTCAAATTTGTAGATGAAGAATTGGAGACCCAAAAGATTATGTACATTTGATGGAGGGGCATGGGTATTTAGTTATGTTAGAGATACATGTCATATGTTTGACAGAATTCTATGGGAGATAATGAGAAGAAGTGTGCATGGAGAATGCACAAGTTTCTTCTACACAAATGATCATAGGAACATATAACCCTCTTGTACCAAATAAAATTGGTCAGATTTGAATACATGCCTCCTTTGTGATGTAGGATCACTATAAAACCCTCATTGTGGTTGATAGGACTTAATGAGTTTTAAAGACCTTCTTGAATTCTTCCACCAAACTTGGCTAATGGATCATAACCACCTCTTTTATTTTCAATATACACTTTATGATATGATATAAATATTTCACATGTTGGCACAAGTAGCAATAATCTTGAACAATTTATCTCATGGTGCGTGATAATGTTGCATAACTTTTATCTCTGCAATGATATCTATAGTGCCAAAAAACATCAAATTAACACTAAATATTATATCTAATGATAAAGAAAAGAGAAAAGGTGATAAATAGGTGGAGGATGTACATTTCCCATTTTGTAAAATGTCAAGTATCATTACATAATATTAGTAAAAGTGGAACACTATGTACTCCATGTTGAAAGCTTCCTAACTAATATTTAGAATTTCATAGCAATAATAATGTTGATGAAAGAGTCCATATATACAAAGGAGAAACTAATTATATTAACCAAGGAATGGTGATGGTATCTAAAAGATATTTTATAAAAATCTAGAGTTCAATGCTTTCAAGAAATGGTTATGCCAAGAACCTGAATATGATAGATTGTTTATTAGAGATATTTTCAATGGATGGAGGTTATTCTTTTGGTAGTCCTAAAGCTATTGCGGGGGGCATATTTTCTCAATGTTATTGTAACAAGGGAATATAGGGGGATTATTTTCTTTTATTTTTTCTAATTTAATTGTAATAGAAAGGACAAAGGAATCTTTTTTACAAGCTACAATTGTTGTTGCACCAAAAGATCAATCAGTTAATGATTGATACAACCACCCGACTTATAGAATACAAGAGGTGGTTAAGCCATGTCACAAATATTAAAGGGGAAGGCTGATAGTTAGTCCAACAGTTCCCCCCTCGACGTTACCTAAGGAGATTCGAACCTATGACCAAGCTTTGATACCACTTGTTACAAGCTAGAGTTTTTCGTTGCACCAAAAGATCAACCTGTTAATGCCTAATACAACCACTAGACTTATAGAACATAGGAGGTGGTTAAGACATGTCAAAAATCTTGAAGGAGAAGGCTAGCAGTTATTCCAACAATCTTATGGTTATTTCATTATGTTTTTTGGAAATCAAAAGGAATATTTATTTTGAATGTTTATTTTCTTGATCAAGCAAGATCTTATGGTCTTTTATCTCCTATTTTGAATGAAGTCCTATTTTATTGCCTTTTGTGAGATAAGATGTTTGATTCTTTTATATTTCCTTTGTAATTTGAAAGCCTCAATAAGAGGTGTTATGGCCATATGTTGATCTCTCTTTCATTATATCTTTGTAAATCCAATAATGACATTCATTCCATATTGATGGGTGAATGTTAATACACCTTTGTTTCTTCTGGTTAAACACATACCAAGTCCTTTTATTCATTGGAAATTTGAAGAAGGAATTTGATCCTTCATATCAAAATTTAGATAGCATTTTCACATATAATTACAAGTGACTCAATTGTTATTTCAATTTATCTTCTTATTTGGGCATTCAATGGTTATTTGTGAAGGTATTTTTGAGAGGACAAATCTATTTACTAAGATTAGGTATTCATGAAAGTATCTTTTTCCTATTCCTCATCCAAACAATAAATCATTTTTCATATTTTCTCACTCTCATCCTCAACCCCTTGAGTCCTTCCCATCATGAATTTCAACATAGTACCAATTGTAACTTCTTTAATTTTCAACTTATCTTTATCATGTGGCTTATAAAATTTCAACACTTGCATGGATACAAAGATTCATTGTTTTCTTATAACTTCTACATGTTCATCAATGGTTATTGCCAAAAAAATTCTTGACAACTCTAAATTAATCTTTATCTTATTCATTTTTCTCACTATTGTCACCTTGTACAATTTTTTTATTCTTTGTTGTCTTGTTCATCAACTCTTGAACATTTTTACTCTTTTGATATGTTTCAGTCTACATTTTCTTGGTTTTTTGTGTCCTTTCCTTTTTCTCTATTGGAAATGGGAGTTGTTATGGTATCATTACTCCTAGAATGGGTAACCATAGGAATTTTTGGTTTTGTAATTTGTGCTCTCACACCCTTCTTTTATTTTGGTTCCTCTACCTCTATTTCTTCCTTGACTTCTTCTTCACTAACTTCTTCATCATTACCCTTGATTTACTCTTCAATCAACTCATATTTCTCTTCATTGGATTTCTCCTCATGTGTGTTCTTATCACTTTCTTAGAATTTTTCTCTATCTTTAGAACTAGGACATCAAGTCTGGTTCTTTTCTTTTCTTCCTCAAAAGTTTGAAACCTTTTTTATTTCCTATATATTGGTTATTCAAGAAAATATTCTATGTTATATGTATCTCAACCAATATCAAGTTCATAGCTTATTGACTCTAACCATGTAGTCCTTGGTTCTACTTCTTTAATCAAACATGTGTCCATGTCCACTAAAAATTAAATTATTTCCTTGTAATCCTTAAATAGTTAAGGGGAAATCCTAAACATTTGATGCATTCAACACTTAAATTGTTTAAAGTATTCAATCATCACTTTATCAAAGTTCTCACCCAAACTATTGATGTAATCATTAATTTTTTAAATCATAGGACCATTGGCATCTCAGTTTACCTAACCTATTGTAGGGAAGTAATTTTGTAGATAAAAGAAGATACATACCAATAGAAATCCATACTTCATTATATTGGAGTTCACTAGTCATATGGTCTTCATTTTATATTCAAACCATTTCACTAGTAGCTTGACAAGATCAATCTTGAGCCCTTTTTTCACAATTTTGTATGCTAAATCCATAGCTCCACATGGAACACTATTAGGTCTTCTTGATTGAAATATTTGGTAGGTAATAAAATAGTGCCAAATACTTAGACACATCTAACATTCGAAGTTGCATTGATTTGATTTTCTATCTCTACCATTTGTGTAATTCTCATTGTCTTGGCTTTCTTAGTGATGGGGTAGCCTGCAACTATATGTATCACATCTCTAGTGATCCTTACTAGACCTTCCACACACATAATTTTCTCACAAACTCTTCTTAGCATAATATGGATCCACTCATCCCTAAATACCTTTGGGAAGAACAAGGCACAAATCAATCCATTAGTTTCTACATGATTATACTCATCCTTCATTGTCCATTTATGCACAATGCTTTGTGACCTTCTCACAACATGTATTCGTAGATTTCCCCAAATATCTTACATTGGATATTATATGTTCTAATGTCATGAACCAAAAAAAACCTTAGAGATAATGAAAAAAAATCTTTGATCTCATCTTTTTTTATTGCAACCTTAGGATACAATTTATATTTGGCTCTTGATAATCATCATTTTTCATTAGATTGGATTTTACAATATTGTATGTCTTGGATTGTGCAAAGATGGATGCTATTCGGATAGTTTTATGGTTAGGAATTTATTGAATAATGTTTATACTACTTTGGCATGTTTAAATCCTTATACCAATAACTTGGCTAAATCAAATCTCTGACAAATGGACTTATTTTAGTTTATAATTCAACTTCTCACATTGATCACTTGAAATTACTCAGAAATACACTTTTATGCATGATAAATGCTATTTTTCTAATGTTAGTTTCATACTAATGAACTTCCTTACTAACATCAATATTTAAGCTTGGTTCATAGTACATTGACACTAACTAACTAATGTACTCAGTTGAGCTTGCTAACCATACTAGCTGTCAAAATTATGTGACATGTTCCATTGCATATTTTCTTATGAAATTTTTGATATTATTAAATTATTATAAGGAGCTAATAAATGATCTAACAATTCAAATGTTGTTCCCATATATACCTATATGACTTAGTTTGTGATTTTAGAGTCACCCAATCTAGACAATGAGGTGTCCTTGACTGATCTAGTTGTTGTTCCACTATCTTTTGTTTTATTTCTCCATGTCAACTTGTTCATATAATTATGAATCTCATCAACACTTTGTTTTCCTTTGGTGTCTTTATTATTAGGTGCATATTTCTAGGACCTAAAGTTCTTGCTTGAGTGACTAACCCGATGATAATGAAAATATGCCATGCTAGAATTATTATAAGTAATAGATCTTCTTCTCATCGCCATCATCATGTTTTTTTGCAATGTGACCATATTTTATGCATGTTGTAAATGTGTAATCCTAGTTTTGTAATTTTACTTGACAACATTTCACCATCTACCTCATTTTTAGTTTTTCTTTTTTTGTGATTTGTAATCTTTTGACTTGTGTCTATACTTAGTGCATGTGTAGCTTAACCATAAAACTTATGGTTTCTTAAAGTATTATTGAGTTTAGATCTTCTATGAGATGCTTGATGGCCATACTTTTTGTAGTTATAAAAACATCCATTAAATTTAGGAGTAATAATAATATTACTAACCTTTCTCCTACATACATTGGTTATGTGACTAGGTTTACCAAAATGATAGTATATTGGTTTCTTAGGTTTTGATGTGGTATACACATTGTTCTATTCTATTCTCTTTGATTATTCACACTTGTCAATTGTAGATTTCTTAGTAAGGATTAGTCCAGTGGTATCTCTTGATCTTCTATGATTTCTCAAGTGCTCATCCAATTTTCTTATGCTTTCCTCAAACGTCTTCATCATTTCTTTGGTTTCTTTCTCATTTTTCAACTAATTCTTCAATTATTCATTTTCTAATTTCAATACATCAATCTATTCTACCTTCCTTGCAACCTCATGATTAACATTGAATAATTATTTTGTCATATCATAGTGATTTTATGTTAACCTCTAATTTCTACATCTTTTTTCTTCTATTAGTACACTCATTTTTCTTCTCTCATCTTCTACCAATCTCTTTTCATCATAAAAATTTCTATTTTATTCCAAGAATTCATACATTCTCACCACATGATATTCTTGTTCCCTTTTTAGCAAGTTTATTTTCTCAATTAGGATTTTGCTATTTTCATTATATCTGATATAAAATCTTCGAATCCATCAGACAAGTTTGTCTCTAGTTGGTCTAAAAGACACTCAACCCGATCTTGATTATCTCTTCATTGATGAGATAACTCTTCCTATTTCTTGGCAAAATATTCAAATTTTTGGTTAGATCACTAATATATTATTTTGTAAATTTTAGTTCTAGTTCTAGATTCTCAATAAAATTTTCATGCCTATAGCTTTCCATCTCTTCATATCTTTTCTCTCAAGTGGTTAGACTTATAATTAAGAGACTGAGATATTATTCCAATTACTAGAAAGTTTTAAAAAGCTAAGATATTATTCAATTAAAAAAAACCACATTGCATGTAAAAAAAATCTTGATGAATAGTTTTGGAAGCATAGAACCCCTTTGTTAGAGGGAAATCTACGATGTGGATGACACCCACAATCCTGTACTATAGCAGTATGCAAGTTTCTCAGCTACAACATATGATAATGCCACTTCTACTAACTTACCCTATTCGGAGTAATATAATAAGATCTACTAAATTCAAACTTATGAAAGGATCTCACAACACTTGTGAGGTGTGTAGTCAATTACGATATTTTAAAAATAAAGGCTTGCCAGGGCTTGTCCAAGACTATGGATTTTAAGAATACAATATAAAACTATCAATTTATTCAATAATGATTAGGTATAATACATCTACCTCAATTTTGTGTCAAATCCTTTATTGTCTATGCATTCTCACCATCTTTCTAAATCATATTTTACCAATATACCTTCCTTCACTACTTGGTACCATTGGATGCATAATCTCTATTCTCTAGTCATTCGTTCTTTCAAACATGCATAAACATCAATATGATCTTTTTGATCATCCATCCTTCAATCAAAATTATTTACGTGACCTAATTATGGCTTTTGATCCTTTTGGGATGCTTGAATAATTAGATCAATGATCTTCATTCATTCTTCCTTATTAACAAATATTGCTCTATTTTTGTTGGTCTATACTTTTCCTAAGGATCCATAAAAACATGAATCTATCTTAATACATCTCACCTAATCAATTTTTTAATCTTTGAAAAATATTTCCTTTCTTAGTATGATTCAATCACATAGTATTTTTTGTATTTATGATGCAAGGAGGTGTTAGAAACTAAGGCCAATTAGCACACTTAGCTACACAAACCACCTTGCAAGAGTTAACACAACAGAAAAAAATACAAAAGAGAACAATACGAAAAATAGAGAGGACAGTATTCTTTATTGATTCATGAAAATATTATCATACATGCCCATCTATAAGGCCTTCTAGGTTACAGCTCGATACAAAATACATTTCTAGACACATGCAAATTTCTAGCTCCAAGCTGCTCCACCTAAGACTCATCTACAAAAAATTATTGATTAAGACTCTACCCAAGATCCCTACATATAATAATTGAAGCCACAAGTTGGCCTATAATTCTAAAACCAAACATTAAATACTTGATGAGCCACAAATCCATCTACAATAGAAATTAAATGTCCAAAAATTGATACCTACGAACAATTGTGATATCTCCTAGCTTTGATTGAATTAGAACTTCTTCTTCAAACTGAAGGTATTACTTCAAGTCCTATACAATCCCCTAATCTATATAAGGCTGATTCATTAAGGATATATTTGGATTCCCCTTGGAAGTCACACATAGAAACTAGTCGTACAAACTACTAGAAATAGATACTCCAGGAGAATTTCCATATCTCCCAACTTATATTGAATTAGGACTAGTTAACTTAACCAAATATGGTACTCTAGGTCCTCTAGAATCCCTAAAATTCATATCCTCTAACTCATTTCAAAAAATTAGTTACACAACACACAGTAGGCACCCAAAAACTAGAAAACACAATTCCACCAGCAAGGTAAAAATGACTATAACTTCAACTCAATCCATCCAATCTCTATGAAATCATGAGGGAAAGGTTATCCAATGTTTCTTGAATTTTTGAAAACTAATAAAAGCTAAAAAATGAAAGACATTACAACTTGACAAAACTAGGAAAGAAAAATTGAGAATATGTAGGATAGCAATGCAACCTAGGATGCTCCTACATCAAACAACCAAGGTTTATTCTCCTAAATCATTGAGATGTCACAATTTGAGCTAAATCCAACTTAGATTAAGAAATCCATGTAGCATCTTCAACTGCTTTATTCTTCCACTTCACCAGATATTCATAGTAGTCTTTTCCTCTTGTGCTTTTACCCACTCTCTAATCCAATATATGTTCAACCTCTTCAATTTACTTCTTAGGATAATCATCCATTATAGCAACTTCAACATCTAACTCATGGTATTTATATAGATCAGCAATATTTAATATAGGAGATTTAACCATGTCATTAGGTAACTCAATTTCATAAGCATTTCCACTATCAAACTTCTTTAGGATCTTGCAAGGTCCAAATTTCTTCATCTTTAGCTTACTGTATGTTCCAATAGGAAATTTTTCTTTCTTCAAATGAATCATCACCTCTTCACCAACTTGAAAATCATGATGTGTTCTAGAATGATCAACATTCTCCTTATAATTTTGATTACTTTATTCTAACCTCAACTTCACTTCCTTATGTAAAGATTTCATAAAATCAACAAATTCTTCTCCTACAACACTTCTCTTCTCTTCACCAGCAACATCTCTTAAATTTGATACTCCTCTAGGATTCATTCTAATAATAATCTCAAAAGGTGTCTTTCCTATACTTCTATTCACATAATCATTATATTCAAATTTTTCTTGTGTGAATACCATCTCCCAATTACTTGGCTTATTCCCAACTAAACATTTCAGCAAATTACCCAAGCTTTTGTTCACAATCTCTATCTATCCATCTATCTATGGATGGAATTTAGAACTAAACTTCAATTTAATACCCATCTTGTTCCAAAAATTCTTCTAAAAATAACCAAAAAACTTACTATCTATGTTAAAAATAATACTTCTTGGGAATCCATGCAATCTAACAATCTCTTTGAGAAAAGTTCAGTAACATGATCAGCATATGATGTCTTCTTACATGGTATGAAATGAGCCATCTTAGAAAATCTATACACAACAAAAAATATGGAATCATACCCCCTTCAATTTCATAGGTAATCCAAGAACAAAATCCATACTGATGTCACTCCAAGGTTTTTCAAGAATAAAAATAGGTGTATACAATCCAGTATTCTGACTTACTCATTTTTCAACCTAAAAAACTCTGCAACTCTTTACAAATTTTTGAACATGCTTATACATTTGTGGCCAATAATACTTCTCTATCAGAAAACTCAAATTTTTATCAATTCCAAAATTTCCAACCAATCCACCACTATGCTTTTCTTTAATCAAATTCAACCTGATAGAACTTCTATGGATACATAACTGAATGCCTTTGAAACATACCTTCTTGAATGAAATATTCATCATACTTGCTATTATGATCTTCTAGATTTGGTGCTTTGCACTCTCTCCATGCCTCAAAAAAATTAGGATCAACATCATACAACTTTTTCATTTCATCAAAACCAAGAACTTCAACCTTCATTTCAATCAATAGAGAACATCTTCTGCTCAATGCATCAACAACTTTGTTATTAACTCCACTCTTATGCTTGATGATAAATATGAAACTCTGTAAGTACTCAACCCACTTCATATGTCTCTAATTCAATTTATGTTGACTTCTCAAGTATTGTAAAGCTTTACGATCAGTATACAACACAAACTCCTTAGGAATCAAATAATGTCTCCACTTCTTTAAGGCTTGAACAACAACATAAAACTCTTGATCATACATAGAATACTTCCTCCTAGCATCATTTAACTTTTCACTAAAGAAAGCAATAGGTTTTCCTTCTTGACTCAATATAGCTCCTACCTCACTACCACTAGCATCACATTCAACTTGAAATACCTTATTGAAATCAGGCAAAGCCAACGCATGCAACTCAACAACCTTTTGTTTCAAAGTCTCAAAACTCTTATCAACTTCATGTGTCCACTTGAATTCCTTTTTATCTCCCCTCATTGTCTCAGTCATAGCATTACAAACAGAACTAAAATTCCTTATGAACTTCTTGTAAAAAATAGCCAAACCATGAAATGATCTTACCTCACCCACATTCTTAGGTTTAGGCCATTCCAAAATTTCTTTAACCTTCTCAATATCCATCTTCAAACCATCATCTAAAATCACAACTCCCAAATACACAATCTCCTCTTGCATAAAAGAACACTTTTTTAGATTAATCATCAACTTCTCCTCTTTCAACCTCTGCAATACTTGTCTAATATGTTCAAGATGTTCTTCCTTAATCTTAATGAATATCTTTGAATGTTATCCAAATAAACAATCACAAACTTACCCAAAAATATTTTTAGAACTTCATTCATCAACCTCATGAAAGTACTAGGTGCATTAGTCAAACCAAAAGGCATAACCAACCATTCATACAAACCATCTTTTTCCTTGAAAGAAGTCTTCCATTCATCACCTTCTTTGATTCTAATTTGATGATAGCCACTCTTTAAGTCAATCTTGGTAAAATACTTTTCTCCACTCAAACAATCCATTATGTCATCCATCCTCAGCATAGGAAACCTATATTTCACTATGATCATGTTAATATCTATAGAATCAATACACATCCTCCATTCTCCATTATTTTTTAGTGGTACTACAATATGTGCAACACATGGACTCAAAATTTCTTTAATTAATCCCTTTTGCAACAACTCATGCACTTATCTATTAAGTTCTTTATTCTCTATAGGTGTCAATCTATATGGTGCTTTGTTTGGCAAACTAGCTCTAGGAATTAGATCCATACAATGAATTATACTTCTTACCAGTAGTAAACCATCAGGAGTATCTTTAGAAATGATGTCTTTATACTTGTTCAAAATTTATTTTTCTAGAACTCAGCTCCCACTATTTTCTATCACTCTATCATTACCAGCAATGCTCGGTTCTATCTAGACTTTCAATCAAAGGCAGCAATATTTGCTTCTTCCCATTTACCCAAATAGAATGTTGATTCAATCTTCCATCATGTACAACATATTTATCATATTTCCAAGGTATAACCAAAAAAAAATGACAATAATCCATGGGCATAATATTATAGAATACTTCATCAAAGTAATGCCCAATCTTGAACTTCAAAATACATTGCTCACTTGGTAATCAATAGGAAGGAATTTGTCATTTACCTTGTTCACCATCTTCAGCCAAGTTCTAATGTTTTCCTTTCCTCTCCTTTGTCTATCAATTTGAAAATACTCCCATCACAGTGAGGCATGACCTTTCAACCTAGTAACTACAATCTTCACCTTCTTATTATCTAACACAACATTAGTATCCAATTTTCCATCATAAGGAACTACTTCTACAATAGGTTTTCAATTTTCCCTAGACAAGACTCTCAACAACCTTGCTTCATCTTGGTCTTCTTCAGGTTCTATATTATGGTTTTGTGTTATTGCTTCATCATCACTTACATCATCAAGATTTTCTACTCTCCTCTTGGCTATCACCGCAACATCTAATCTGGCTATAATTTGTCTCAATTGATCCAATATAGTATTATCGACATTTCCTCTACTATGAACCATCTTTGCAAATTAGGTTCCTAGAATATTGTAACCCTCTAAAAGTTAGAGGTCAAATTTGTAGATCTTCAAGCCTAAAACCAAATTTGAAATAGGGTTCTACACAATCCAGTCACCACAAGGATGAACCTCAAGCTCTGATACCACTTGACATAGGGAGGTGTGAGAAACTAAGGCCAATTGGCACACTCAGCTACCCAAACCACATTGTAAGAGTTAACACTATGAAAGAAAAAAAAAAAGAGAATAGAACCATAGATAGAGAAGAAAATATTCTTTATTAATTCATGAAAATATCATCATACATGTCCAACTGTAAGGCCTTCTAGGTAATGACTAGATACAAAATACATTTCTAGATACATATGTGAATTTCTACCTCCAAGCTACTTCACCTAAGAATTCTCTACCAAAAATTATTGATTAAGACTCTACCCAAGATCCCTAATTATACTAATCTAAGCCACAAGTAGGCATAGAATTCTAAAACCAAACATTAAATACTTGAAGAGCCACAAGTCAGCCTCCAATAAAAATTAAATGTCCAAAAATTGACATTCAATAAAAATCATGATATCTCCTAACTCCAATTGAATTAGAACTTGTACTTCAAACCAAAGGTATTAATATATGTCCTCTACAACCTCTTAAGCTTTATAAGGCTAATTCATTAAGGATATCTTCATATTCATCTTGGAAGTCATTCATAGAAACTAGTCACGCAAACTACCACAAATTGATACTCTAGGAGAATTGTCTTATATCCCAACTTATAATGAATTAGAACTAGATACCTTAAATAGAGATGGTATTCTATGTCCTCTTAAATTTTTAAACTTTTCATCCTCTAACTCATTTTAAAAAATTAGTTACATGGCTCACAACTGTCACCCAAAAACCAGAAAATACAGGTCTAGCAAAAAGGTAAAAATGACTCTAACTTCAACTCAATCCATCCAATCTCTATCAAATCATGAGGGAAAAGCTCTCCAATGTGTCTTTAATGCTGTAAAACTATTGAAATCTTGGTAATGCAAGATAATGCAACCCAGAAAAAATAGGAAACAAAAACTGAGAACATGCAAGATAGCAGTGCAACCCAAGATGCTCCTGCATCAATTTAAAAACTTTGATATTCTTCACATGTCACTTGGTAACACCAACTAATCTTTCTAATTAATATGCTTTCCCTAATTTTCTTGGTAACGTACTTCATTTGGTAACATATTTTTCTCATTAATATGATATGCTTGGTGATCTTTGTGCTTGATAAAAATACACTATTTGATATCAATATTTGTCAAGTAGTTATGTTCTTGTTCAATAATAAGGTTCACTAATCTTTTTGACTTGTATTCACCAACATTACTCTTCACTAGAATTTTCTACTAATAACAAACACTTAATGAATTTAGGAGTAGTATTCTCCCTATTTCACATTAGTGACAAAATGATCTATGTGTAGTCAAAAATATATTTAGTGAAAAATGTGATAGCTCTGGACTATTGATCTCAAATTGGTTTTGACTAGTGAGTGTCAACACACTTAAGACATTTACTTAGTTCATGTCGAACTAGTAATATATACTGAGTACACCATGTAAATAATAGACCATGTCAAGTTGTAATGAGTGTTGAGTTACTCATGTGCCGAGTCACTCAAGTGCTAAGTAGATAGACCATGCCAAGTGATTCAAGTGTCGAGTAAATAGTAGATGCCGAGTAGTTTAGGTGTTGAGTTAGAATAGTGTATGTTGAGTGTTAGAGACTACATATGTTGAGAGAAATAGATTGGACATATTTTTTTTTAATGGAACAAACAACTATGTAAACCATTTTTTAGCTGACCTAAGGATAGATTTAAATATTTTGGAGATAATGATGAATCTATGTGTAGATTCCCTATGTAATTGCATGCAGGCAATCAAAAAATGGGAAGTTTTAAGTGGAAAAATGGATGAATCTCGGCTATATATTCATACCTAACCCTAAGCCACCTATTTCTTCTTAAGAAGATGAAGTCCTAAATTTTTAATGATGTTGAGAGCATTGCAAAGGGGTGAATGATCGAATTGGAGGAGCAAACAAGATAGTTTGTAGAGCATTCAAGGTGACTTAGTAGTAAGAGTGAATTATAGAACCAGTTAAGTGAAGAACATAGGATAGAGAATATAGCATTGATACATAGGAGCAACCATAAATTGGATAGAGGTGACCTATTATCAAGAAAGCAAGTGCCAACTATAAGATCTATGTTGAGATATTTTGATAGGTGATTTCAGTTAAATCTCTTAATAGAGTAGTCTTAACAGGCTGTATGAAATCCTTTAATAGGGTGCTTACTTAATTCTAAGTTGAAGTCCTCTAACAATGCACACTTCTAAAAAGGTTTTGAAATCCTCTAACAAGGTGGGACTTAACAGTCTTTTTAAGCATTTAACATGGTAGGCCTTTCACAGGGCAGACCATGATTCATGGTCAAACCATTGTAACCTTAATACAATACACTTTATTGCTACAGTAGTGAAGATTTATGGGTATCATCCCCACCCTAGTTTTAACTTCTCATTTGGAGAGTTTCTAGGTAATCATATTTGGTGTTAAGTGTGAGTGTGTGTGTGTGTGTGTGTGTGTGTGTGTTTAAATGTTTACTTGATTGGTGCATATGCTTTATATGGTATTTTAGTTTATTATGCATGTGATGTATGAAACATGAAAATTTTATGGGTCCAAGTTTAAACTCTTGATTCACCCCTACCCCACTAGAAGTTTACTCCTTTCCCACTTGTAATTCTAAAAATTGGTATCAGAGCCAAGTCCTCTAAAAGAGAAGCTTTTTATCTGAGAGGAAAGATCTTGAAATGGAAGTCTACAAATTGGGAAAGACTATTGAGAACTAGGAGATTGAAATACATCTTATAACTACATCAACTAAATGATCCAAGAGATGCTTTAAAGAGTTCCTTGAAGAGAAGGAATGAAATTAATATTGTAGAGAATGACACACTATAAAAAGAGATAGACACCACCAAGCTATTTGTAGATGGTAACTCCAGTGAATTTGATGTAGTAGTTATGGATCTAATGGAGAAGAATAGAATCAAAGCTGAAGAAATAAAAAATCTCAAGTTGGAGAAAGAATCACAAGCTATACTGCCATGTGAGGTGACAAAAAAAAAAAAAAAAGAAAGACATGGAATACAAAGCCATGATTTAAGAAGAAAAAAGAATTCTAGCAAAAAAATTGGAGAAAAAGTCAATAGAGCTAACCAAGATCTCCAATATGCAATTGGATACTCTAAATCAAATGAAGAATGCCAACTATGAGCTGAATGTCAAGGACATTGAGATAACCATATTGAAGTTGCAAAATGAATAGCTATAGAATGACCTAAAAAGAGAAAAGGAATTTGCTAAAATTTTCAATAAGCCAAATGAAGCCATCAAATACTTTGAGAAATTATGGAGATTCCCTAGATCTAACAAAGATACATCAAGATTGGGCTACACAAGCACTAAAGAAGGAGAATCGTCAAAAGTTGCTAAAGAAAGGAATACCAAAAGTAAGAACTCTGAACCTACTTGTCATTATTATGGAAATAAAGAACATATTGGTAGTGTATGTAGGAGTAGCAATAAAAATTAGAATGCCAAGCCTAAGAACATGGTTCACTATTGTAAGTGCAATAAACAAGGTCATCAGGCACATGAATGTAGAACTAGAATGATGCATAACAAAAATTTGAAGGATATTACTACAACTGTCAGAAGTATGGACATAGAGCCTTTGAATGCAGATCCAAGTCCATGTGGTCATAAAACAAGCTAGCAAAGGTAAGAAGCTATGGAAACTCTTATAATTGGGATTAAAATACAAGATATATAACTGCCACTATTGTCAAGAATATGGACATGTTCCTAAGAATTGTATAGAGAAACACTTCAATGGTAACTACAAAAGTTGGTTGAGTCAAACCACATGCTTTAGCTATTTGAAGATTAGTCATATTAGTAAGCATTGTCCAACTAGGTCAAAGGCACCAAGTTGTGCATTTGATAAAGGAAAAGGCAAGGAAAATGTTGAACACATCAGAGATGAGATGAAAAATGCATGTAAAAAGAAAGATGCCTATAGCACATCAAATGCAAAAGGGATCACTTCACCCAATGGGTCAAGTGATCACACCTCATTAAACTAGGCGATCAAGAGGTATATGGGACTAATATTTAAAGTGTTATATCATACATCAATTCCAAAAGAAGTTAATACTAAAAGGACTACATCAACATGAATAAAGATGCAAGGTGTTATTGAAAATTCAAGATTAAATCTTTAAGTTTTCATGTTGTTGCCAAGCATGGAAAGTTTTCAATGGATGCTGAGTGGAATGCTAGTTGATGCTAAGCTAGCAACCTAGCTATTTGATGCTAAGTCTATAGTAGTTGCCAAGTGATGGTATTATTAATGAAAGCTAAATGATTCCAAAATCAAGCTGATGCCCAATTTATAGCTATACAAGTACTACGCAGTAAATGCAAGGGTTTTGAAGCATATATGGTTGTTTTTCACTCATTTTTTATCATTTCAAATTAAGTAAAGAGAAAAAAAAAAAAAAGCAAAAGGTGATTTAGAAACTTATTCAAAGTATTTGCAAAGATTTCACTGATGATCTCACACCAGCATACAAATTTTATAAGGTATTTATCACAAGCTGAGCTATATAGTTTTATTTTACACAAACCCTAGCTTGAAAAGAATGGCATCTAGCTCAAGGAATGTAGAAGGGAAATAGGTTTTAAATGTCTAGCTTGTCAGTAACGAAGTCAAACAACCCATATTTGAGGCCATCCCTAACATCGCATATAAACAAGATCTCTCTGGTGCACTTTTAATGATCCTACCAAATGTTATTATGGTACAAGATGTAAGGAAATATTACAGTTCTAAAATTGGTAGCATTAGAGACCTAGAAATAAGAGACGCTTATGATAGATTATGTGATAATGGTGTTCTGAAAGAAGAATATAAAATTGTTGAGTGAAAGGGTTTGACATGTAAGATTGGTAGCATTGGAGACATAGAAATAATAGAAGCTTATGATAGATTATGTGATAATGGTGTTCTAAAAGAAGAATATAAAATTGTTGAGAGAAAGGGTTTGATGCATGCCCTAGATTTTCCCATTGTTTTTAAGACAGAATGGATTAGAATTGTCTTAAGCCAAATACATGATGGATTCTTATGGCTAGAAGGAGGATCGATTAAGATATCAAAGAGAATAATTCATAGGATGACTGGCTACCCAACCCTAGATCAATTCAAGACTCTGAGAAGCAACTCCAAAGAAGTGATAGAGGAACACAGGGGCAAAATGGAACAAGAGAGGAATGGCAATTGATACTATCACTGATCCACTAAAGGACTTTTCTATTAGGGTAATCTCACACAAATTCTATCAATCTAATAGATTGAATAGTGTACCCTATATTGCAGTAGATGTTGGCTATAAAATTGTGAAGAAAGATCATACTTATGATTTGGCTGAGCTACAGTTGCAACAATTGATGGAGAACATAGGAGCTATAAGGAAAACTAAAAGTGCAAAATGAAAATTTGGTGCAATACTTGTCTATATATTCTTTTATGTAAAAAATAAATTTCCCTCTTTTGGTATAGTTGGATGGAAAACTAATAAGTCAATAGTAGTGTAGATCATTGATTATATTGCACAGATGGGAGAAAATTTTGAAACATTGATGACTAGCTACTTTGAGGATTTTAAGAAGTCAATGAAACAAAGAATGAGGATACCTACTTCATTAGTTGAGAAACACTACAATGATATATTTTTTCTAGTTGATGTTGATTACACCTTTATACATGATGCTACACCAAGGGTCAAATGGTTAAGACCACTTGGATATGAGATCAATGTTGATGAAGCATCAACAACAATAACTACACTTCTAGTAGAAGAAGTTGACAAGACTACAAAATCTTTAGGGATTATGATGTGATGAAATCAAAAGTTTAGGTGAGCAAGAATAGGAAGAAGATGAAGAGGATGAAGAGGAGGAACAAGAAAAAATGCAAGGACCTCTTGAATTGACTCAAGGCATGGGAGAGGACAAGGAAGAAGAAGAAATTGAAGGTGACGAGGAAGAAGAAGTTGAGGAAGCACCCACACAAGCTGAGCCAAAGAAGAGAAAGGCTAATGCATAACCTATAGCTAAGGCAGAGAAAGTTGTTGAATCTAGCCCAGCCAAGCCCACTGCTCCTACCACCAGAGCTAACACACATCCAAACACACAAAAGGCCAAGGAAAAGACTAAGGCTATAGAACAAAGAGGCCAAGTGGAGAAGTAGAGAATAAAATATGTTGCACAACTTAACTAATATGAAGAGAAGACTAAATCGGATGGTTTAAGTCAATTCAAAGTGGCAAGTCACAAACCACTTTCTAATATTGAGAATCTATGTGAAAATGTTAAAGATAATGTAAATTTGTCTAGATTTAAGCATATTGATTTTGAGAAACTTGATAAAGAAGAACAAAAGTTAGTAGAAGATTCCCTATATGTAATGATGTCTAAATTTAAGACTACACCATTAGAATTTTCTAACTCAATACCCAAAAAATTAAATGATTTAGTTGAGCAAAAATAGGATTATTGTTTAAATTTGGAAAAAAAAAATAAGGGAAACTACATTGGCCCAAGTAATGCCAGAATTGATAAAAGGGTAGATTGCTAAGGTTACTAAGAAATATGGATTTAGGTTTACGCCTAAGTATAGAGCCTTCAACATACTTCAAAACAACATTGAAGATGTGCTCAAGAAATCCCCCCAAATATGGAAACTGATCTATGGGTCTACCACTATAAAACAAGGGGAAGCTAACCCTTTTCAGGGTAAAAGTGATGATAAAGATGAAGATGACAAAGAAGATGATGAAAAATAGGAAGATGAGAATAAAGATAATATAGTTGGGAAAGAAACACAAAATAAAGATGGTGACACAGCTACAACTGAAGAACAGCAAGATGAACAGAGTGTACAAGAAACACAAGTGTTGAGTGTTAGTCCCCCACATGAAACAATCAAGCCAAAAAAAACTATTATTATCAAGGATGTTCTAGATGCATCAACTTAGAACATCAATCCACTAGTTGATAATGACTTGAAGAAAATATTGGACCAATATGTACTACATGCTAAGTTATGTGATAATCCAGTCTTGGTGAGTGTAGATGAGCTCCAAAAGGCAATAAATGATATCACAAGGGACCAAGTGAATCCACAAGAACCACCTTCTACCATCTCTTTAGTTACTCAAGTGCAACCTTTGATTCAAACTATAGTAGATACAACCACTAAGGTTGATACACTTGTGAAAGTTGTTACTCTTGAGAAGAAGTAGGAAGAAGAAAAAGATACAAATATACAATAGGAAACATGATAGATAGATTCATCTCTACCTAAAGCACAAGGACAAGGTGCTATTCAAGTCATTGTATAAGACAAGAGCCAATCTAAAGAAGGTGAGAAAAAACCTAAGGTAAAGCAGCAAGAAGCCATCTAGGCACTAGTCACTCTACCAACATTTGGCACTTCTCCTACAAAAGTTCTTTAGAAACCGAGCACAGAAGCTATACCATTACAAATCTCAGTGCCTGGATCAAGCTCTTAAAACGATGAAAAGGTAATTCACTATGGTGATATCACTCTTGATGAAGAGATTATTATTCCAAAGTTTTATTATGATACATTGGCATTAGATCAAATAAGCATTTTGTAACAAGCTCTAGAGAAGAAGAAGCATCAAGAAATGCTTAGGAGAGAGCACAGGCAGAAGCAAGCTCTTCAAGACATAAAAAACATCTTTTTAGATGCATTTAGTCTACCTACTCTTCAAGAGATCAAGGCATCACTAAAGCAATTGTCAGACGAGTGGGAAAGGTCAACAATGAAGACATTGATACAAGTGCCAAAATTTTAGAGTGGTTAGAAAAGAAATTCTAGAGCAAGGTCAATGAGAAGATATCTAGTGAGATAAAACTTACTCAAGTTGCATTGGAAAAAAAGGTTGAGAATGTGAAGCATGTATTTGAGAATATATTCTCATTATACATCAAATTGTGTGACCCTACACCCTTCACCCAAGAGACTAGACATCATCTTTTGAGCCAAGAGAGAAATCTCAATATATTAGGTACAAGGTTACCTCAGAACCCAAGTCAAAGTGAGAAGCATTTTAATACATTGCTTCAAACACAAAGTTAATTATCTATATTAATAGTAGAAGAGGCTAGCATAAGAGCCAAATTGACAAGTATATAGGCATATCTCACCCCTCATATGGAGATACTACACAAGGATCTAAGCTATGCAAAAACTTTGCTAAAGAAAGACCCCAGTCTTTCTACTATAGATGGCCTAGTACACCTTGCTTCTAAGCATTCCATCCAACTCAAGTCACTAGATGTTGCATGTGAAAACTGGGATGCATCTCTTAAAATTATAATGGAGGTCCATAAATCATTTTTGGACAAACACACTATACATGTATACCCCATTTGACATGTATCTAAAAGAGGGAGGATATCCTATGGGGGAGATAGATAAAAAAGGGGGAGACAACAAAAAGGATGAGAATATCCTATGAGGAAGAATAAAGAAAGGGGGAGAAATACAATGTAGAGATGGAAATAGAGTAGAACAAATATCAGCTAAGGGAGAGCATGAAAGAGTACAAGTGCATTGAAGTCAAAGAGTATCAGTCAGCATAGATAAATCTACTCAGAAAGGAGAACATATTTTGGATACAAAACAAACATATTAACTCAAGGGGGGTTACAAATTTTTAGGTATATAGGTTAGTGCAAAATTTTGAACTTTTTAAGTTTTCTATATAAGCCAAGTCATGATATGTTATACTTGAGAAGATTAGATTGATTATGTATATTCAGGTGTTTTTGATACTTATGTCAAAGGGGGAGATTGTTGATCTCAGATTGGTTTCGACAAGTGAGTGTCAACACACTTAAGACATTTACTTAGTTTATGCCAAACTAGTAATGCATACTAAGTACAACATGCAAATATTAGACTATGCTGAGTTGCAATGAGTGCTGAGTCGCTCAAGTGTCAAGCAGATAGACCATGCTGAGTGATTCAAGTGCCAAGTAAACAATAGGTGCTAGGTAGTTCAAGTGCCAAGTTAGAACAATGTATGCCAAGCATTAGAGACTACATATGTTGAGTGACACAAATTGGACATATCTTTTTGTTATGGTACAAACAACTATGTAAACCATTTTCGACCAACCTAAGGATAGATTTTGATCTTTTGGAGATAAGGAAAAATCTATATGTAGATTCCCTATGTAATTACATGTAGCCAATCAAAAAATGGGAAGGTTTAAGTGGCAAAATGGATGGATCTCAGCCATAGATTCATACCTAACCCTAAGCCACCTAACTCTTCTTAAGGAGGACAAAGCCCTAAATTTTAAAAGATGTTGAGAGCATTTCAAAGGGGTGAATGATTGAGTTGGAGGACTGAACAATATAGTTTGTAGAGAATTCAAGGTGACTTAGTAGTAAGAGTGAATTGTAGAATCAGTTAACTGAAGAACACAGGATAGAGGATACAACATTGATACATTAGATTGTGATGGATCAATGAGAGATTGGATAGAGATGATCTGTTATCAGCAAAGCAAGTGCCAACTATAGGATCTATGCTGAGACAATTTGATAGGTGATTTCAGTTAAATCTCTTAACAAAGTAGTCTTAATAGGTTGTATGAAATCCTTTAACATGGTACTTACTTAATTGTAAGTTGAAGTCCTCTAATAAGGCACATTTCTAATAGGGCGTTGAAATCCTCTAACAAGATGGGACTTAACAATCTTTGTAAGCCTTTAATAGGGTAGGCCTTTCATAGGGTAGACCATGATTCATGGTCAAACCATTTTAACCTTAATTGGATACACTTTATTGCTGTAGTAGTGAATATTTGTGGGTGTCATCCCCACCCCAATTTTACCTTCTCTTTTGGAGTGTTTCTGGGTAATCATATATGGTGTGTGTGTGTGTGTGTGTGTGTGTGTGTGTGTGTGTGTGTGTGTGTGTGTGTGTGTGTGTGTGTGTGTGTGTGTGTGTGTGTGTGTGTGTGTGTGTGTGTGTGTGTGTGTGTGTGTGATTACATGTCTACTTGATTGGAGCATATGATTTATATGTTATTTGAATTTATTATGCATGTGATGTATGAAAGGTGAAATTTTTATGGGTCCAAGTTTAAACTCTTGATTCACCCCCACCCCCACCCCCAAAGTTTACTCCTTTCCCACTTTTAATTCCAACATCCCCCTAAACTTGTACTTCTGCATTCTTCAAAACCTTCATTTTGATTTTCACAAAAAAAAAATCAAAATTTTTATTATCCCTTTATATCTAGCTCATATAATAATACATACATCATCTTGTCATAATTTACATTTTAACAGTATAGTACTTCTCATAATTACTGAATACTATCCACCTTTTTTTTACAATAATACCAAAATTGAAACTAATGCACATCGTGTACTTACAATTTTTCAAACAAAACTTTATGTAAACTCTTGTCACTCTCTAGGGTAGTTTTCCATGCTTCTTTAAGTGTGTCTAATTCCATGAGTTTTCAATGTATCTATGTTCAAATATCCATAATGCATTGAACTACAAATATCTTAGGGATTACTATGAGTTCTTTGGCCTTTGTCACTTTCTTTTTTATGAGTTCCAAATGAGGTATCAAGAAAGCTTGAAATTCAAGTATTTCTCCTTCTTTTATTTTCCTATTCTTTCCTCAATTATATATCTAAACTCATACAATTCTTTATATTATCATAATAAACTTGGAATAACAAAGGTTCCTTGGTTAACTTAGCAACACCATTCTTCAAATCCTCATTAATGTTTTTCAACTTTTCTAGAATATCCTATGTAAATTGTAGTACATTATTGGAAATATTTAGTGGGAAAAAGATACTGAGAGGGGGGTTGAATCATAATCTTTAATACATTTTACTGATAATACAATTTCAACTTAATCTATCTCATATCTCAAATCTTATAAAATATAACATAAGTTCATGTGATTTTAAAATAGAATCTATCTAAGCATAACATCCATGAAAATCATCAACTCATAACACAATGATTTTGGTTACCCAAAAACACTTCAATATGAAGGTAAAACTAGGGTGGGGATGAAACCTAAAAATGTTCACTATTACAACATTAAAGTTAAATTGTTAGGTTACAATTTGATCATAACAGATGATCTACTCTGTGAGGGCTCTACCCTATTAAAGGTTGTTAGGACTATTAGGTCTTACCCTATGAAAGGATCTTACACTTATAATGAAGTAAGGACTTGGTTAAGAGATTTATAATTTTTTGTTAAAACCATCTTGTTAAGATATTTTCCCTAACTCAATCTGTTAAACCTAATTTAGTACCTAACCCTTTGGTTTTCTCTAAAAGATGATTACATATCTCCTCTCTTAAAAAATTTGATTTCCTTATCTAATATATTTGTTTTATTCTTCACTTATCTTGGTTTCACTATCTAAACTCCTTCACTTTGTACTTATCTTGTTTTCTCCTTCACTTTTCTTCTCTTCATATACACACTTCTATATATGATTCATATGCAAGCTCGCTCTCCCTTTGATCCTTGGGTAGGAGCCCTTCCTAAATAGATAATCCTTGAAGATTTTAGATTAGGAGAAACAATCCATATTTCATCCCTTTTTCCATTTTCCATTTTGATTTTTTGATTGGTTAATTTTATTTTGTAGGAATTAATATCATCTACCAAAATGTATAATTTATTTCTTAATTATCTCTTTGAACCTTAAATATTGTTTAGAGTTTGGATAGAATGATTTACATATGTGTTTGTGCAATTACAAACTCATTTGTCAATACTGGTTTACTCAACACTTGAATATTCTGATGCTTAGTCATAACTAACATTTATGTTGTCACTCAATCTCAAAATATATTTTTTTCAATTGACAATAATTGACTTTATGATTGCTCAGTGTCAATTGAATTACTTATCTTATATGTTTTCTTGGTCTCAAATAGGGTGCTTGACCACCTTTGAATTTCTCAGCATG
Organism: Cupressus sempervirens; assembly: GCA_028749045.1. Taxonomy (NCBI): domain Eukaryota; kingdom Viridiplantae; phylum Streptophyta; class Pinopsida; order Cupressales; family Cupressaceae; genus Cupressus; species Cupressus sempervirens. The sequence goes on along the minus strand of CM053788.1, from coordinate 464,980,106 downwards.
TGTTAACAAATAAATAAGTCCTTTCATAGCTCGGCCTTCTCTAGATGGCTCAAACACAGTGATAACTATCCAATGCTTCCTTGTAAATGACTAAGTTTTAGATACTAATAGTAAACTTAGGCTTATAGATCAATAATACCCCTTTGATATTAGTGGAAAAATTACTTTGTCATGACATAACTTTTCATACAAAAAAAAATACTCCCCCTAAGACTGTGATTTGGTCTACAAAAATGAAATCTTTGCTATATAGAATGTACATGTATGAAATCTCTTTGAAAAATCTGATGCTATGTCATTTGATTTTTGTCTCTAATTTCTACCATCTTCTATATTTCCCCTTATTATTTCTAGACATTTCTCCCCTTATTTCCCCTTTGATATATTTCCTAGTATATTTCCCTTTTTTTCTTTATCAATTATGGCATGGGGTTTATTGGGGTTATCTTGTACTTAGCGATTTTTTTTGACAAGTAGCTAAAATGTCTTTAATTCCTTTACTCCATCTATCTCTTGCAGATTTTATGACTTGAAAATGAATTTCTAGCTTGGTAGCTAGATCAATTAAGCTCTCAATATTTGAAGGATGTTTTTCTTTCTTCAATATACTCTGAGCTATAGACACTTCCTTCTAAATAATTTCCAAATGTGGTAATAGAATGAATTGAATAGAAATAAATTTGGTCCTCATGCCACTTTCTCTAGCCAGTAACTCGACTAACCCTTTTTGACCAAATGCTGACTTATTGTATGAAGGTGAGCTTGAACTTGCATCCTTGTCCAATGAATCTGACAATGCCTTTATATATCTACCTAAATTATCTCAATTGACCATTGATTCTCTAATGTAAATAACTCAACATCACATAGCTTCATATATAAAGATAGAATAATCATAAAAATTTCTTCCATCTTTTTGACTAAATTAGAAAGCTTTACTTGTCTATGTACAAGTTCCCTAGAGACTTTCTCCAAAACTTTGTGCTTGAACTTTCTTTCAGACCATTGCATCAATTTATCATTGGTCTTAATATAATTCATTTTAACTTTGTCAATTATATACACTAGATGATATAAAATTGGATCCAAGATATTAACACCAATGATTCCAAATGCATCAACAAAAATGTCTTTAATATTATGTAATACCTACTTCTTTTTATACTCTCTTCTTAGTTGTTCTTGCTTTGCCTTATGGCTCAACAAAGTTCGGAATTTTTTCATTTGTTCCAATGTTATATTGTTTGAGTCATACATGGTTAAAGTGATTATCTCATCTAGACTTATTGAATCTTCTATTATTTCTTTTGATTTTGCCACTATTTGAGATTGAGGGGTTGTATCACCTTGTAGTGATAGGTGCAATTGTTTACCCTTTTCAATTGATCTAGATACAATTTTATATTCCTATTGAGTAGATATAACCTATTTTTTAGGTGTAACAATTAGTATTTCATCTAGCTTAGCACTCAATAATTTTATAAGAGCTTTGGTAGCCTCTTTTTCTTTAGGCCTCTCTCCTTCTTTTACCATTTTAGATTCTTACTTTTCTTAAACCCTTTCAACTTTTTGGCCCAATGGGATACAAGTAACTTGTAACTCAATTAGATCCTTTCCTTGTTTCTCGACACTTGTATCAACAATAACTAATGTAACATCAAAAATATCATTTTTGGCACTTTTAATCCTTGAATAATCCTTGATGCAAGAGCATCCTCAGTTATCTTGTAATCTTTCTTATTTTTGTTCATTTTGCCAATTACTATTGAGTACAAGTTATTGCCATGTTTTAATTACTATCGAGTTCTAGTTGCTACCGAGTTCCATTTTCTTTTGAATTCTAGTTTCTACTAAGCTCTAGTTGTTTCCAAGTTCCAATAATTGCCTAGTTGCCTAGTATTGGCTAAGGGATCTAGTATTAGATGAGATATGTAGTGTTGCTTGAGTGTTCCTTCATGTGTTGAGTGAAGTTGATATTTGTTGATGCTCAATTCCTTCTGTGATTGAGTTTTTCTATGATTGGTTCTTAGTTCAAGCTAACTTGCATATTTCATTTAAATTATAAATTTAATGATAGGATCTTGTATTGGGATGTTTGCAGACCCTTTTAAGGTCAGCCTTTCTATTATGTGATGATATAGAATCTTCTATAATCTATTTTGGAAAGTATAAATGGGGGTTTTTAGGTTTAGATTAAGGGACACTTAGAGAGTTTAGAGAAGATTTCTTTGTAAAAGTGAATTTGAAGTTGGATTGTGAATCTTGAAGTTGTCTTCTATATCTAATCATAACATAGAGGCCTTGGAACTAGGCATGTATGCTGATAATTTGATGAATCAATAAAAGTGTTTTGTTCTCTCTCCTTGGTGGTGTTCTTTGTATTTTTTTCTTCTGTTGTGTTTATTGGGCAAGTTGTTTAGATAGTTAGGTGTGTCTTAGGCCCTAGCTATTTAATCTCTCCTTGTGTTAGGTGGTATGAGAGGAGTTGGTTACAAACTTGTAATTGAAAAGGTTGAAGCATCATAAACCCTATCATGTTTCATGGATTAGGAATGAGTATAAGATATTGGTTGGTGAACATTGTAATGGATGCAATTGATTAATTGTGTGTTGTATTTGATGTTACAAAAATGTCATATCATTATTAGTTAGTATATGTTAAGCTCACTCTATTAGTCAAGAAAATTCTTAGTGTCTATCGAACATTCTTGTGTTTTCCTAGTTCAGAAGGCAGTATCTACCGTGTTCACTTGGGCATCAAAGGAAAAGTTGCAAAAAGCGAGTGTATACTAAGCTCACTTGGTTAATGAAGGAAATTTGGATGGAACTAGTGCTAACCAAGCTCACTTAGTTGCCAAAGGATTTTTGTGAGTTTGGAGTGTTAACCGCACTTCTATTGGTTAACAAAGGAAATCATCTATGATTTAGTTTTTATCGAGATGGATTGGCTATCGAAGGATTTTCTTATTTTGACATATTAAGCTTAATTGATTCATCTATTGATTCCAACTAAATAAGGTGATGAATATAATTATTCTAATTTGTATTTGAGCTAACTTGACAAAGTGAAAGATATAAGTATAACTTAAGTTGTGATTTCAAAGTGTGCAAGTATGAAGACGTGATTAAAGATTTACTGATGAGAAGAGGAAGAAAATTTGAAGGATAAGTAGAATATCCCTGTGGTGAAACAAAGCTATGTTCGATTAGAAAGGATCTGTATTGCATAAAAATGTAATAATGGAATAAAAAATAAGCAACTAATGTCTATTCCTACATGATCATGGAAACCTCAAAATATGAAAGAAAAAAATGTAAAATAAAGATAACATGAACATCAAAGTAGCACTATGCAAACCTCACAAATGACCAAGTGGTTGATGATTTCCTTGCTCATGGGATGTGGTTGCTCATAAATCCAGTAGCATAACAATGGGGTAGATAATGCTTGATGGAAATGAGGAGAGGGTTCTCCTTTTATAGAAAATGAGATGTGCAATGAATGGCTAAGATTAAATGCAAGATGAAGGGCTAGGATCTCTTAGGATCGATGAGGTGTCAATGAGGTGGAGGCCAAGTAGACTCCATGTGGATTAGGGTTTTAACCATTGAAAGGGGGCATTATGCTCACACATTTGTGAGCAACCTTTGATGGTGACATGATCAATGAGGTGTGAGAAGCATGGCTTCTCACACATGTGTGAGAAGCATGGCTTCTCACACATGTGTGAGACAACTTGACTCTCATGCAAGGGGACAAGTGTGCAAGAGGTGTGCGAAGCATGGCTTCTCACACATTTGTGAGACACCTTGATTCTCATGCAAGAGGAAAGGAAGACATGAGGGATGAGGAAATTTTGAACATCCCTCACACATGTTTGAGGATTCCTCACACATATGTGAGCACACACTTAGGATTAAAAGGGGATTAGCTAGGTGATTAGGAAAAGTAAGCATGAGTAAGGAAGTGGGTAGGTTTAGAAAGGTGGGTGGGTTAGGATAGTGAGGTTAGGTGAGGGTTAAAGGTAGGAGACATGTGCTCAAATAGGATTAAATTAAATATTTAAGTGGGATTAGGAAAGGATTAATTAAGAAAAAGAAGTACTTAATTAAAGTGAATGGGTTAGAATTTAAATAAACCTTAGTTTATTTAAATCAAGGAAAGGCTAGGATTTAGATAAACCTTAGTTTATTTAAATCAGGAAAAGGTTAACATAATTAAATAAATGTAAAATTTATTTAATTAAAGGTAGGGTAATTAAATAAATAATAAATATTTATTTAATTGGCTAGGAAATGGGATTTGGACAATTTTAGGTGACTACAAGATCAAGTACAAGCCAGAATAGAGATCTGTAATCAGTAACTCAGTTGTATTCAAATTATGTCATCTCATTGTTACTCTCAAACCATTGTAGCAATGATCTAAATCTCCTAATAGAGTTGGTTTAACAACTATTTGCAAATCCTCTAACAAGGTGGCAATTCCATTGAATTGTTCTCAAGACCTCTAACAAGGCCACTCCTAATAGGGAAATTAAATCCTCTAATAGGGTCACACCTAACAATGTATTTTGTAACCTTTAAGATGGTTGGCTCCTAATAGGGCTCACTTCAGAAGAGTAAAAAGTAGTAACTAGTTGCAATTGGTAGTTTTTCCCAAATTTAGTTTCCATGTTAAATCTTAGTGTCATATGTGTTCATGCTATTTTCTATTATGTGTTTGCAACTTAGTTAAAGTAATGTTAATCAAAAAAAACATCTAAAGGTTTATATTTTAAGCAAGTACCAAACTAATTTAGTTATTACCAAGTTACAACATACTATGTGTGTTTATCGAGCTTCAATAGTATTTAGTTTTTCAGTTTGCATTTTTCTATTGACAACTAAGGGATCTGAGATTTATTTTAGTAGTAAATAATTCACCCCTCACCTTTGAGTTACTCCTCTTATATTTCCAACAATTGGTATCAGAGGTTTTGGTGCTTGCAAAAAAGGTTTCAAGGACATAAGCTAAAGATCAGGATGTCTTACAAAAGAGAGATTCTCAAGTTGAACAGAGAAAATTTTGCAGCATGGCAAGGACTTATGAGATTACATCTAGATACTATTAGTGATTTAGGCTAAAATTATCTTGATGTTGAATACAAGACTCCCATTGGAACTTTATTAGTTGAAGATATTGCTGAAAAGAAGAATCATAATATCATGATGATAGATATTGCATCTGTTCTCAATTATGCTAAATTTGATGAGGTAAAAGATTGCAAAATTGCTTTTGAAATGTGGAACAAACTAAAAGATATCTATGGTGGAGATGACAATGTAAGAAGAGCCAAAGTAGAAATCCTTAGAGGAAAATTTGATCAAATGAGAATGAGAGAAGATGAGAACATTACAAAATATGTGGAAAGAATGAAGGCTAGTGTAAGTGCAATCAAAGCATTTGAAGGAGACATTAAGGAGGAAACTATTGTAAGTAAAGTTCTTAGAACTCTTCTTCCTATTTAGTAAATTATAATGTCTACTATTCAAGAAAAGAGATGTGATCCGAATAAAAAATTAGGCTTAGATGCTCTAGTTGGAAGATTGATAGCTTTTGAATTCGATAACTATGATAACTATGTTCCTACTTCAAAGAATATTGAATCTAAATTTAAAGCTAAACTCACACTCAAAGAAAAGGGAAAAAATTCAAAGCCTAGTCAATTAGGAAGTGAACAAAGTGAAACATCAGAAGAAAGTTTAGATAGTGATATTGAAGTTGTTAAAGCCCTGCTTGCAAGGAAGTACTCTAAAGATAGAGGAAAGTATAAAGGTAAAGTTCCTCTGATCTGCTTTTCTTGTGAAGAAGTTGGTCACATTGTTGTTAGGTGTCCAAAAAAGGAAATCAAGGATGAGAAGAAAAGAAACAAGCATAAAGGTAAGAAGGACTCCAAGAACTACAAGAACTACAAGGACAAAGGTAATAAATCTTGTTTTATAGCTAAATATTCTGATAATAGTGAAGATGAAATGGTATATATTGTTGTGAAAGATGAATTTGATGATTAAGGAGGTAAGATGGCTGCTCACATCATATTATTGGTGAGAAAAAAAAATTTGAGCATATGGAATATTATGATGGAGATAGTGTAAGATTTGGAAACAATGAACCTTATAACATAAAAGGAAAAGGATGTATTTTATTGACTAAAGAACTTATATGTGATAATGCCTATTGGGTTGAAGGACAAAAGCATAATCTACTAAGTGTGGCATAGTTGAACAACATTCAATTCAAGGTAGGATTAAGGAATGGATAGGCCAAACTACTGGATGAAAAAAGAAATCTAGTTGGATCATGCAAGCAAACAAAAGTTAATCTATTTTATCTTGATCTCAGTGATTCCTCATGTTTTATTGCTCAAACAGAGGAAAGCTAGTTATGGCACAAAAGGCTATGTCATGTGAACTTTGATAATTTGGTTAAGATAAGAAAACATTACAAAGTAAGAGGTATTCCTAGTTTGCAAAAGCTTGACATGAGTTTAAGCAAGAATTTCCAAATTGGTAAGATGAGAGAGACTAGCTTCAAAACCAAAGACTATCAGTCAGAAGAAGTCTTGGAAATTGTTTGTATAGACTTATGTGGACCTATTGGAATAGAAAGCTATAGTGGAGAAAAGTTTTTCATTATTTTTGTTGATGACTATTCTAGAATGATGAAAGTAAAAAAGAAAAATTAGAAGCCTTTCAAAAATGCAAGTGGTATCTGGCAAGAGAAAAAAAGAAAACATGAAAGAAGTTGAAATGTTTAAGATCAAATAGAGGTGGTGAATTCATCTCCCATGAATTCAATAGTTTCTACATTGAAAGGTGAATTAAAAGACAAATGTCAGCCCCTGGTACACCATACTAGAATGGTATAGCTAAAAGAAAAAACAAATCAATCATGGGCTGTGCAAAAATACTGATGATTGAAAAGAACCTTGCTCTCAAATACTGGAAGGAAGCTATCAGCATTGTAATTCATACCTTGAATAGAGTTTAGTTGAAGAAAGATTCAAACACAACACCTTATCAGCTATGGTATGGCTACAAACCTAATGTAAGTTACTTGAAAGTATTTGGCAAAAAATGTTATATATTAAAAAAATCTAGAAAAGGAAAATTTGATGTAAAAGGTGATGAAGACATATTTCTAGGATACTCTTGTAGAAGTAAAGCATACAAATGCTTGAATTTGTCTACTCACAAAATCATAGAAAGTGCACATGTCAGAATTGATGAGTTTGCAAAAAAGAGTGAAGAAGAAAGTAATGGGGAGCCTGAAGATTATAGAAGATTTGTTTACTATGAACTTGATACCCTACCAAATCTATCTAAAATAAAAGAATTTTCATCTCCTAAGTCCCAAGAAATACCAATAGTTACTAAGTTGTAGATAGTGCAACCTGAGCTACAAGGGCCTAAGTCATAATCAGAGGCTATTGAGCCTGATGGACCCAAGTCACTGATAGAAGGACCCAAGCTTGAAATTGAAATTCAAGAAGTAGATTGTGGAACTCATTTGAAGACCAAAGAGCTTATGTTAGCAAGATATCTCAAAAGGAATCATACACCTAAGTAGATCATTGGAGACAAATCAGATGGAACAATGATAGGAGGAAAATTAAAAGGTACATGTTTACTTGCTAAATTTGGAACTAGAAGTGTTAAGGATGCTCTGGAAAATAAAATTTGGATTGAAGCAATGAATGAAGAGATAGAATAGATAGAAAAGAACAAAAATTGGACTCTTGTTCCTAGACCTATGGATAAAAATGTAATTGGTACAAAGTGGGTATTTAGAAATAAGGTTAATGAAGATGAGAAAGTTTCAAGAAATAAAGAAAAATTAGCATGCAAAGGTTATTTTCAAGAAGAAAGTATATACTATGGTGATACTTGTTCTCCTGTGGTAAGACTAGAAGGTGTTAGAACTTTACTAGCATATGCAACACATAGAAGATCCAAAGTATATCAAATGGATGTTAAATTTGCATTCTTGAATGAAATTCTTGATGAGGAAGTCTACATTGAGCAACCAAAAGGTTTTGTAGATCCTAGCAAAAGAGACATGGTTTGCAAACTACACAAAGCATTATATGGTCTTAAACAAGCTTCCAGAGCTTGGTATGAAAGACTACATAATTACTTGGTACAAATTGGTTTTCAAAGGACAAATGACAATATTAGTCTATATATCAAAGAAGGACCAGAGAAGAAGATTGTGTTGGTAGAAATATTTGTCAATGATACTCTATTTATAGGAAATGATGACTTATGCAAAACATTCTCAGAAGAAATGAGTAAAGAATTTGAAATGTTTATGTTTGGTGAGATAAAATTCTTTGTTGGGTTGTAGATACAGTAGAACAAAATTGGTATCTACATCACTCAATCCAAATATATCAAGGAGATACTAAAGAAATTTGGAATGGAAGATTCAAAACCTATTGGAATCCCTATGTCTACTAGACATAAGCTTTCCAAAAATGATGATTCAAAAGAAGTAGATAAGACCACTTATAGATCTATGATTGGAAAATTACAGTACGTAGCACACACAAGGCCTGATATTGCTCTAGCAGTTGGAATAGTGGCAAGATTCTTAGCAAATCCCAAGGAAAATTACATGATAGAAAGTAAGAGAATCATGAGATATTTGAAAGGTACTGAAGAATATGGTTTATGGTAGAAGCTTGGAGGAAATTTGGACTTAAAAGTGTTTATTGATGCTGATTGGGCAAGAAGTCTTGATGATAGAAAAAGCACTAGTGGTGGAGCCTTCTTTCTTAGTAAAAGACTCATAGCTTGGACAAGAAAGAAGCAAAATTGTACATCTCAATCTATAACAGAGGCATAATATGTAGTAGTAGTAGTCAATTGTTCTAACATTATTTGGTTCAAACAACTATTGCAAGGAATGAAGGTAGAGATCAAAGATCTAGTTGTCATATATTGCGATAACACTAGTGCAATCAATATATCAAAGAATATAGTAATGCATTCCAAAACAAAGCATATTGCTATAAAATATCATTTCTTAAGAGAATTAGTGTAGAATAAAGAAGTTAGATTGGAATATGTGAATAAAAAAGAACAAATTGCAGACATATTCACCAAGCCATTACCTAAGTAAGCATTTTTGTATCTAAGAGGTAAGCTAGGGGTCATTCCCCTATCTGAAACTCACTAAATGAAGTTTAGTGAATGCGTCAACCAGAACCTATTGAAGATCAATAAGTTGGTGCAAAATTGGCAAGGGCATATTGTAGATGAATCAATACTTAAGGTACATTGCTATTTAATAAATTATTGTCTTTGGCATGTGTTGTCAAAGAAGGAGAAGTTTACTATCATATCTCTATCAAAAAATTTGGAACCAAAATAAAGTAAGGAACCAGAGAGGGAGAAGTTTTAAAAAGAAGAAGTTTTTTGAAAAAGGGAGGATGTTCTGAATGAATTTTGTAGCAGTTGATGTAGATAGAATCCAATGAAAGGTTTATCTAATACTTGTATTTCTAAAATGTTAACACACTTCTATGAGTCATTATATCCAAGATTTCTCAAAAATGAGATCTCAAATGGTAGCTCATAGCTCTCTATTCATGGAGTGCAAGGGTTTGTAATGGAGGCCCTCAGTTTGAACTAGTTTGTACCCATGCAAGTACACCATGAAACAAGAGATTCAAGGATAAAAACATGAATACAAATGAAGATGCAAACTAATCTAAATGATAACAATGCAAAGCAATGCATGAAAAGAAATCTAATCTATGAAAGGAAATAACAATGCAATATTAATCTATGAAAATAAATATGACTCTAAGATAATATGAAAATGCAAAGATGAAACCTCATGACGGAAGCCATAGATGCAAGAGAGAGTAAGACACGAAGATAGAAGTTCTCTAGAAAAAGCTTTAATGCTCAAACTCCTCCAAAATTGCTCTAAAAACCTGTAGCATAACAATACTATAGCAAAGAGCTGTTTTCTCTATATCTCTCTTTGTTACTCTATATATTTCTCTATATTAAAATGAGAAGGAGAGGGCTCCTTATAAAGGAAAATGTGGAGGTGGGAGGCTTCTCACAACCAATATGGGATAATAGAGTTTGATCCACATGAGACAAAATTCCATCAATAAGAAAAGAAGAGTGTTTGAGAAGAAAGTGGAAAGAGGAAAAAGAGGACTCCCACTTAGAGATATGTGCATTTAAGTGTAGAGAAAATAAATAAATAAAAGATTTGTTTAATTTTTTATTTATTTTATTTCCTTTTTCAAGTGGGTTTAATTTTTATTTATTTAATTTACTTTTTCATCACAAGGAAATATTTAAGTGGGAATTTTATTTAATTAAAAGGGAACAATTTCTTTTAATTAAATAGGAAATATTTAATTTAATTAAAATAAGGGTTTTTCTTTGAATTAATTAAATATGGATGGATTATTTAATTAAATAAGACTTAAGATAAAATGATCAACCTTAGAAATGAAATAATCAAATTTGATCAAGGAAATTGATTTAAATTGATTTACTAAAATATTGCAAATCATTTGATTTAGGAAATTGATAAATTGATAAATTGAATAATGTGGGCCCATAGTCTAGGGGACCATTTTAGGGTGTATACATTTGCCCCTCTTTGACTAATGTGCGATCAATTTGGGAACACATATAGTCATAGAAAGAAATTGAAGTGTGAGGTTGATTTGGGATCACAAAACAACCCAGATGTGTGGTCGATTCAGGAACACATCAGGACAAAGAATACAAATAAATTTTGGACTTAAAAAGTCAAGGATAAAATTGATAAAACTGAATCAAGGATTGAAGTTGATAGATACTACCCCCTCATGATCGAAATCAAAATGAGATATAGGAGAAACAAAAAATTGATAAATTTGATCAAATCAAACAAAAGATAAAGTTCTTCATGTAAGATGAAAGAAATAAGAACCACAAAACCAAGATAGATCATAAAGCATGAAATATTATTCCCCAAAGGTGATTTAGAAGAAAAGAAGTGGGGTAAAAGCAAATGGAAGATATAAGTTTGGAAGATATGGAAAGAAATAGAAAGAAGAAAATATAATTTTTCATAAGAAATAGAATGCCCCAAAATCAATCAACTATTTAAGATAGAAATTTCGATTGAGATCACAAAAGAAGATAAAGAAATGAAGATCAAAACATGATGATAGTTGATCAAAAGTCCATAAGAAAGCTGAAAGGAAAACCCTCTCAAACTCGTAATGTAGCCTAAAAATGCAAACTAACATGAAGTCTAATAATGCAAGCTACATGAAAATGCAATGGTGTACTTGAAATAGAGAAATTGTAACATATAATTTTGTGTTCATCATTCATTCATTAGAGAATGTAAAGCAACTTATTTTTATCATTGGGCCAATATTAATAAATATTAGAAAATCACACAATCATCACTAGTCACAAACACAACTATGAAGATATGAATGTGATTTATATTAGATTGGAATGTGAAATAATTCTAACATAAGCATCAAGGACATAAAGGTCAAGATGACTTTGATGTTAGCTTACCCAATTTATTCTAGCAAAACCATGCTCGCATCAAGGCATAGATAGTAGGATGACGATAAGAACAATTGTGCAAAAGTAGGCAAGGATGATTCCTCAAATCTCCTAAGTGTTTCAAGGGGACAACAAGAGACACTCTAGAGTTTCAAGACCATGCCCATAAGTAGAAAACAAATAAAAACATGCCCTATGCCCCAAGTCCTCTAGCTATGCATCCCAAAGAGACTTATCAAACAAGGAGACTCAACAAAAATCAATAATAGGTAGCACATAAAGAAAAGATCATGACATAAGTCAAGCATTAAGTGTTGCATTCAAAATTTAAGTGTGTTAACTGATACTAAGTTCCAAGGATAAGGATCAAATGCTTGCAAGCAAGGAAGATCATATGATGAAACTGGGTAAGACCAAACCAATAAGTGTTGAAAAATACTTGATGTTAGGGGTTGTATTGAAAAATACAATTGGGGTGGTGTCAAAAAACACCATTTGTGAGGTGTCCTAAAGAATAACTCATCCAAGAGATCAAACTTAACATAGTTAGGCCCCCTAAACATAACCCTAAACAAAGACCAATTCCAAAACAAGGCAACAAGGACAAGGCATGATGGAGAAAGGCCAAGTGTTGAGTACACATACTAAGAAATAGGGGTACAAAGGCCTCAAGTAGTGCCCGTTTCTAGGTTTTCACCACTTGGATTTTTTTAAGACTTTTTATTTTAAAAATTGTATTTTTGCTACCGAGGTGCCTATTTCCAGGTTTTCACCAAGGCACTTTTTATTTTTCTTTTTTTCAATTTTTCAAAAAAAAATAGGTATTTTTTTTTGTATTTTTGGAATATATAATTTTTTTTGGAGATACATCAAAGTGCCTATTGCTAAGTTGATCATTTTTTCATGATATTTTTAAATTTTTTGAATTTTCACAATATATTATTTTTTTTGGATTTTTGAAATATATCATTTTTTTTGTATTTTTTCAAGATCAATAAATATGTACAAAGATGCCCCTAGACAAACGAGCATCATGGATAGAAATTCTTTAGGTGCAAGACATTGATAGGATTAGGGAGAGCTATTCTCCCTCTATTATAGATAGTAAATAGGCACCAGACCCAAAAGTTGTTGTAATAATGTAAGGTTCAAGTCAATTAGGTTCAAACTTACCCTTTTGATGTCTATTCTATTGATTCTTAAGATTCACACATAGGACAAGATCTCCCACCTAGAATTCTTTAGGGTGAACCTTTTTGTTGAATGCTTTTGACATGTGCTTTTGATAGACCCTCATATGGTCAAATGATTCTTGACACTTCTCATCTAGAAGTTCTAACTCTTGAAGTCTCATGTTGCGATAATCTTCATCTATGACTAGACCTTTGAGAGAAACTCTAAGTGAAGGAATCTCAACCTCTAAAGGTAACATTGCTTCAACACCATATGTTAGGGCAAAAAAGAGAAGCCCTAGTAGGAGTGTGAATACTCATTATGTAGGCCCACAAAGCTAGATTTATCTATAAGTGTCAATCTCTACCATTCTTATGAACTATTATATGCAAGATTCTAAGAATGGTTTTATTTCATGCTTCTACTTGACCATTTCCTTGTGGGAAATAAATAGAGGAAAAATGTTGTTTTATCTTAAAATTCTTATAGAGTTTCTTAAGGTCCCTATTTTTAAATTGATCTCTGTTGTCAGTGATAATCTCAGAAGGCACTCCATATCTACAGATAATATGATTCAAAATAAATAGAGAAACTGTCTTGTCTGAGGTAACAAAAAGTGGGACAACTTCTACCCATTTAGTGAAATAATCAATGGCATTGATAATAAACTTGTGTCCACATGATGAGTTGGGATGAATATGCCCAACAAGATCAAAGGCCCAGTGCTGAAATGACCAATGAGAAATAGAAGGAATGAGGTCCCTACCTAGAGCATGTATCAAGTTACCATGTTATTAACACTTTTCACATGACTTTGCAAAAGCTACTACATCATTCTGCATTGTGGGCCAATAGTACCCTTCGCTAAGCAACCTTTGAGCCATGGAAAGACCATTAGAATGTCCCCCATAGATACCCTCATGGATGTCAATTAATGCATGATCATATTCTTCCTTTTCTAAGCATCTAAGAAGTGTTCCATCTAGACCCCTCCTATACAAATCACCAAAGATAAGGCAATGGCAAGAGGCATTTCAAATAAGGTTTCTTCATTCAGATCAGTTAAAGGTTTTAGGTATAATTCCATCACAAATTTATGAGAAAATGGCACCATAATGAGATGACTCATGACCAACAAGGGTACACATAACATGACTTTCTTGGGAATCATACATTGAGTGATGTAACTCTTCCACTAGAAATTCAAATCTTGATTCATCCTACTCTAATTGAAGAAGTGAAGCAAGTGTAGCCATGACATTAGCTGCTTTATTTTCTACTCTAGGGATTTGTTGAAATGAGACAAATGTGAAGTAGCATCTCAAGGAATCAACCATTTGCTTGTAAGGTACCAATTTCTCATTTTTTGTTAAATAATTGTCAGTGACTTGGTTGATTATTAGCTATGAATCCCCATAGATGTGTAACTCTATAATTCTTCATTCTATAGCCATCTTAAGTCCATTTTTTAAAGCTTCATATTTAGTAATGTTGTTTGTACACAAAAATAATAACTTGTAAGATTTAGGAATCATGTACTCATGAGGAGAAACAAACAACATACCAGCTCCTAAACCATTTTGCATAAAGGACCTATCAAATAACATCTTCCATGTTCTTTTAGTCATATACATGAGGTGCTAATCTAGGAAATCAATTTGAATAGGTGCATCATCTTGTAGTGGGAAATTAGCCAATTGATCTACTATGGCTTGTCCTTTGATTGATTTATGCTCAATGTACTCTATGTCAAACTCTAAAAGGATCATCATTCATTTATAAAGTCAACCTATGAGGGAAGCCTTACTTAGTAAGTACTTGAGTGGATCTATTTTTTCTATGAGGTGTATAGTGTGCACAAGCATATAATGTCACAACTTTTTAAAAAACAAACACAATTGGAAGGAAAGCTTTCTCAATACTAGTGTAATTAACCTCATATGAAACAAGATTACAATTAATGTAATATATTACTTTGTCTTTCCCATGTTCATCAAGTTGAGCTAATAATGCCCCCAAGGTAGACTCTGTTGCTGAAATGTATAGGATAAGTAGTTTCCTTGGGATATGAGGCATTAAAATGGGAGGATTTTCCAAATATTTCTTGATTTGATCCATACTCCTTTGAAACTCTCCATTCCATACACATTCGACTCCTTTATGTAAGTTCTAGTTGAAAGGTTGAGCTCTATCTACCAACTGTGAAATAAACCTCCTTATAGATTGAAGATTCCCTTGAAGACTCCTCATTTGACTAATGTTTTTAGGAAGTGGCATAGCTTATGATCACTTTAACTTTTTTAGGGTCTACCTCTATTCCTTTTTCTAAAATAATGAATCCTAGTAATTTTCCAGAGGTGACTCCAAATGCACACTTTTTAGGATTTAACCTTAGTTGAAACTATTCCATGCAATCTAGAATGACTTCTAAATCATTTAAGTGTGTATCTCTTCTCTTAAACTTGTCCAAGGTGTCATACACATAATCTTCCATATTTTTATGCATCATATCATGAAAAATAGTTGTCATAGCTCTTTGATAAGTAGCTCCTACATTTTTTAATCCAAAAGGCATAACATTTGAACAATAGGCACCCTATGCATAAGTAAATGTAGTCTTTTCTTGATCTTCAAGAGCTATCTTAATCTGATTATATCTGGAAAAACCATCCATTAACAAATAAATCTCATAATCCACAATCACATCCACTATCATGTCTATATTAGGAAGTGGAAAATCATCCTTTAGGCATGCTTTATTAAAATCTATAAAACCTATGCAAACTCGAATGGTTTTGTCATGTTTTGAAACTGGTACAATGTTTGATATCCATTCAGCATAGTCAATAGCTCTTATGAATTTTTCACCAAGGAGTTTCAACAATTCTACCTTGACTAAGAGAGCTACATGAGGATGCATTTTTCTCAATTTCTACTTAACTGATTTAGCACCTAGAGCTATGGATAAGTGATGCATAATAAGATTAGTGTCCAACCCTAACATATCTAAATAAGTCCATGCAAATTTAATCTTCTTTTCTTGTGAGAACTTAGTATAGACTTATTTTTCTTGTGATGACAAAGATTGAGCCAAATGTACCATTTGCAGAGTTTCATCTATACCCAAATTGACTACTTGTGTTGGTTCAGTAAGCACTAAAGATCTATTTTTGAAAATAACTAGGGAGACAATCAAGTACCTCATCCTTAGGTGCCTTAGAGAGGTTTCTACCCTTGGATACGTCCTTTCTTTTTACTTTTTTTGGTTTTGACACTGCCACATAGTGGTTTTCACCATCAAAACTCATATTCTTTTTATTTTCTTTTCTCTTTATTTTGTGACTAAGGTACTTGATGTCTGGCTCTATCATACTGGTAGCTAGTTCACTAGTGAAAGAGACTACAAGTTCAAAAGCATTCAAATAATAGGCTATCTCATAGTCATTTAAAAATGTTAATCCTAGGTTCTTGATTGCATTGGGACCAATCAATTAGGTTAGGATGAACAAGGGATAAATCAATGACGGGTTCAAGGTTGTGAATATGAATGATATCTCTAGTGACTAAAGATTTAGAGTTTGTCAAGTAACATCCTAAACTATCCATATCAGGATTTGCCCTCACAAGCAAAGAATTGTCCATTAAGGCAATATGTTAGTTCAAATCCTCTAGTCCTACACATTACTTGTTGACTAACTTGGGTTGAGAACTATATGTATGAACAACATCAACATCCATATCAACTGTGGAAGGCTCTAATAAAGAGTCTCATTCATACTCATGTGAATCTATTTCTGAATCTTAACTAGGATTCTTACACCATGACAACTTTGGATGTCTGGGCTTGGAAGCCTCAATATCATCAAGGGTCACACTCTCTTGTTCTAAATTTGAAGGAGTTTTAATACTAAAGCTAGGGATAAATTTTCATGTAAAGCACATTTGGACAAGAAATGAAAGGTTAGGATAGGATAATTCATGAAAGCATAATGTAAAAGTGGGAAAGATGCAATCTAAAGGATAGACATGTCAAGAGGTTTCATAGCATCATATTTTACTCTTTTTTATTAGATCAAGGCCAAAGGGAAAAATAAAAAAAGGATAGAGAAAGACTAGAATGAATAGAGGAAAATAGATATGAAGGAAAAACCTGAAAGGAATGAAAACAAGATCATCATAAGATAGCTCACAAGATAGCCAAATGTTTGCGTATAGGTCAACATTGTCAAAATCAAAGAGAGAATGGATGAGAGATGTAGAAGAACTATGCATGATGGCCGATTGTTAAATTTTCATCATGGTACTTATCCAAGGCACCACAAGGGAGTGGTTTTCACCATAGGAAGAATTTATTTCTCTTTACTTTTGCTACCAAGGTGCTTGATTACTAGGTTATCACCAAGGTACATCTTCAAATTTTTTATTTTTTTCTTTCTTGTTTTCAAAATTTTTCAATTTTTTTTTTTAGGAAGAAGTCAAGCCTTTTAGATAATACTTCTTGAAAGTTTAAACCATGACATGAAAAGGATTTGAAATGATATGCTCAAAGATGCTGATAGAGAAAGGAAATGGAAGACAAAATGGAGGATATGGCTTTATGCAAAGCGAGTGAGATTGGAAGATGTAAATGAAGGTAAGATCAATGTCAACACACACCTTGAAGCATGGAAAGAAGATGGAGAAAATGTGAATGAAGGAATACATGAAGGAATATGGTGAGTGGATAGAAGAGGTTGCAATTTAGGTGCATGGAATGGAAGAATTCTTTTGGAAGCAGATGAAGTGGAATTCTTTGGAAGCTTGAATGTCAACTTCAATTATTGTTCAACATTACACTCTCTCAAGAAAGACTTTGGACTCCATAGAGCGGTATGCCTCTTTTCATTTCTTTTTGATGATTTAGAGATAATATCTTTAATGATAGATTTTGGAACCCGTACTTGTCTTATAAAAATTTTCTTAGATATCTCTTTTGACTTGATGCCCCCATGTCGATTAGAGGAGACATGGTGGTCTTCTTTTTTATATGGATTCTTAAATTGATTCTTTTTCTTGTATATAACATTTAGGTTAGTTCCAAAAGACTTGGGACTTGTGGAAGACAAAGGATGATATGACTGGTTTAGGTAAGTGGGTGCATGAAAAGGATTCAAGGATATGCATCCATGTTGATCTTGAGGAAATATAGGAGAGGGATGGATGTAAGGACCCAAGATGGATGATGAATTAGGAGAGTTTGGAGGGGAAAGTGAAGGGACATAAGAACCCAAGATGGAAGGAAGATCTAAAGCATTTAGTATCAGTGGGGGAGGTCTAAGGATGGATGTGGAAGATGAAAAAGGGTAATCAATAAGTTCATCAGCACCTATATGACAATCAAGGACATCAACATCTTTAGAGTGAGCATTAGGATTTTCAATAGGATCATGAACATCTTGAATAAGAGCAACTTCTTTGATAGGAGTACTTGAAGCTTGAGAAGACTCAGGAAGAGTAGAAAGTTGAATGGAACATGGAGTGGTAGAACAAGAAGATGGAAGACTTTGATCTTGACAAGGATCTTTGGATAGCATAAGTGTAGAGTTTTTCTCTTGATTTTAAATAGACTCAACATTGGAAGTAACAACACTATTTTCAATAACTTTAATGAAAGTATCATCTTTGGAAGGTGCAACTATATTAAGGTCATTTTGATCATCAATAAACTTAGTGGTGTAAGTAGTATCTTGATCTTTCTTAGGAGAAGACTTAAGACATGGTGGAATGAATGAGGAAGGGCGTAGAGGATCAAAAGAACCATGAAATGGATCAGAGACATCATGAACATAATTGGATGACATGTAGGGTTCTTAATCTTGATCTTTCTTTATAATTTTTAGAGTCCTCTTGACATGAAGCCACTCCTAAGGAGAAGGAAGCATGTTGGAATTGTATGGAAGACTTTGGAATAGATGATGAAGGACTAGCTGAAGTAGGCATTATAGAAAATGAAGGCTTGGGGTCTTTAGGTTTAGCATTATCAAAATTATTTGCACCCAAGTGAAGGTTAGCTTGAGTTTCTTTAAGAGGTAGCCTTTGAGGATAACTATAGGGAACTGCATGAAAAGCATTAGGATCTTTGTTGGATGAAGGATTGGTAGAAGATTTGAGAGACTCAAAATCTTTAGGGGGTGTATGGATAGTGGAGGAAGTAGAAGATGGAAGGAGAGAATCAGAAGAAAAAGGTTCAACATTAACATGATCTTTCTCAAGAGTGTAATCTTTATTTTCAACATGAGGGTTCTTGGAAGAGGAACTCTTTTGGCATTGATTTTTTATTTCAGTAGAAAATATGTTTTCTCTTCCTCAAAAAAAGCAGATTTATCATTTAGGTATTGTTTAGAAAATTTATCAATGTTGTTTTCAAGATTTGAGTCATATGGATTACCATCAATATCTATCTGTGACTCATCCCCTTTAAGAACAAGCATAGACTAGGAGGACTTTTAGGACTCTTATGAATATAATAGTCATCGTCATCATAATCATTGTCACTATAGGCATTATAGATATGCATATCACAAGACTTTTCATGTTGTTCATTATGGTATGTCTCAATAAGAGGAATAAGACTCTTGGTAGAAGTAGAAGAAGAATGATATCATGAAGAAGAAGTAGGTGAAGACCTAGAAAAATTATATTTAGAAGAATCATGGTGAAATTTGGAATATGAAGAATGTGAATGATATTTAGAAGAATCATGATAAGAAATAGAAGATGAAGAATGTGAATGATATTTAGAAGAATCATGATGAGGCTTAGAAGATGAAGAATTTGAATGATATTTAGAAGAATCATGGTAAGACTTGAAAAATAAGGAATATTTGGAAGAGGGATATTGTGATATAATATTGTGTATGATCCTAGCAAGAACATCTGATTTCTTCCCTTTTCCATCATTTTTTTCACAAGGTTAGCATCCATATATCTATTGGAGTAACAAACTTTTCAAATTCACTAAGGAGTTTGAGTTCATCTATGCTCAAATGATGGTCCCTAACAAGATATTCAAGATCCATGGTTCTAGAAGAAGAAGAATCAAGCATTGTAGAAGAGAAAGGATGAATAGAAGAAGGTAGACTGTATAATAATAGTAGGAAAAGAATCAAGAAGACATGAAGAAAAGGAAGAATGGAAATGGGAGACTAGAAAGACATGGAAGATGAAGAAGAAAGAAGACCAAGAGTCATTTTGTGAAATTTGATATAATTTGAGTTCATTTGAATGTTGAGCAACATGTAATAGCACTTGTAACCAACATGAAAGAAAAGGTACTAGTTGATAGGATAACCCTAAGAAATGTTGGTACCAAACTAGGGTAAAAAAACACTCACTTGTCCAAAAGAGAAATGATAAGATAAAATATTGTAATAGGCATAAACCAACACTACCATAGAGATGCCTACAACTTTGGGTGAATACCCTAGCACATATGGATTGGGAGGATGATTTACCCAGATTATAAATAATTAAAATTGAATTTTGATGAAAGTGAATGGACACAAGATTAATAAGACTCTTCAAGCATAATATCAAAGAATCTAAGGTGTATCTTTCTCAACAAAGATGGTCTCTAACTCACCAACTCCAAACAAGGTCACTTGTGAAATCAATGATTACTAATTCAAGAGGTCAAAGCATAATAACCTAAGGTGCAAACAAGATTCTAACAATGGGATAAGTAGCCTAATCTGAACCAAATCAACCTAGGGAGATTGGAAATAATAGGACAAAAAAGTAGTTTGATCGTAAAGTCTTGTCTCGGGAACTTAGATTTTGTTCATTTTAAATGTCAAACTAGGTGTATCAATAGATTTTTAATCATGAATTAGGCACGCAAGACAACAATCAGGGATTTCAAGTAGATGTTTTCAAACAATGAGCAACGAACAAACCAACCTTGCACATAAACAAGAATAGTGTCATAGTATCAATCTAATCCCTAGAACCACTACTGTGTATGTTCTCAAAATATTTTCCAATCATGCACATAGTCCTAGAAAAGAAAATTTTACAGCACAACAGTTGTTAGTAATGTTGAACTCTGTAGCTTTTGCAATCTAGAGTGGGCAAAATCCAATCTCAACGCACTAGGATTTTGACATATTCTGAGAAATTAATCAATCAGAGATACTGAGGAGATCTAACAGCCCTAAAAAAGACTACAAATGTGAGGATTTCCTCCACAAGAATATTTATATAGTGGTCGCTACTACCACATCAAAAATGGCTATTACCGCTTGAAGTTTTATCTATGTGGTTGACCCAATAAAGGGAATGTCCACTAAAGTTAACCCTTTCTAATCAAAGAAGATTCACAAAGTTATACCACATGGGGACTTGGTTTGGATTCAAGGCTTCCAAGTTTATTTTGTGCCCAAAAGGGAATAGAGCATACTCCTCTAGCCTCTTCACCTTACCCAAACATAGCAAACAAGATTCTTTAACATGCTAAATTGAAATCACCTCACCAACTATTTAGAAAATCCAACAACAAACATCACCAATCTCAAAAGAGAAATGACTAATGGATGTTGAGGACAAATCCAAGCAGAATAGTGAGATAATAACAAATATCCTTCCCTACCTACAAGGGGATCCATCATCAAGAGGAGTTTCACATGTAAAGCAAGCAAATGAAGCTCAGTCTCTCAAGATCTCCCAAATAGTGTTTATAGGGCCTAATTACTATGTGAAACACAGATACATGAAAGCAAATCTAGATCCAATTTTAGAGCACCAAATGAAGTGTGAATCTATGAAAGCATATGAAAGCACTCAAGCAAAACACATGAGATGTTCATTTTAGTTCCAAATCTAGATGTTATAGAGATCCAAAAAAATACCTAACAATCCTTGCAACATGTCTTATCTCTGTTGTACCTTAAATTTATGCTTGAATGCTCGTTTGCAATGAACAAAGTAATAAGCAAAACAAATAAACATAAGATATGCAATATATATCCAACTTATGCAAAATTAGGGTTAGATCTAAAATCTAATTTTTAAGAGTGATACTAATTAGAAAATAACCCAAATGAAAGCTCACATCATGCATTGATCCATTGTAAAAAAATTAAATGCAAGTTATTTATTAAATGACATTTTTTTTATTGATTTTTGACCTAGTCATAAAGATTGAACCTATATGGTATGAATTTGGAACCAAAATCCTAAATACAAAAAAGTGACCCCTATCAAAAATTAGAGAGCTTTCCAAAAATGTTAGAATTTTAAAAATATTCTTTACATTTTGTGCCCTAGAGAGCCATTTTGTCAAAATAGACCAATTTTTGCAAATCAAATTATTGAGCCCTAATATGATCTTTAAAATCAAAACACAAAGAACCAACTAGGTTTAGAATTTAGAGAGCTTTCTAATAATGTATACTTTTCCAAAAAAATTGCTAATTTTCTCCTTAAAATGATTTTTTATTAAAAATTATTAAAAAATTATTAAAATTTAAAAATATCTTAGAAAAATTTAAAAATTGGACTGAAGCTTTTTTGATATGTACCCACCTTGCAAAAAAAATTCTGATTAAAATACCTAGCCATTTGGGAGATATGATCAAATCTTTCAGATCTAGAGTTTTTTGTCTCCAAACAAATTTGCAAAAGGGGTTAACTCCAAAAATATCCAAAACTAGCAAGTAAAGGTGGGTTGCCCCACAGTGGACACCAAAGATGTATTCCTAAAATGTGAGCACACTTCTATGAGTCATTATATCCAAGATTGCTCAGAAATGAGGTCTCAAATGGTGGCACATATTCATGGAGTGCAAGGGTTTATAATAGAGGCCCTCGGTTTCACCTAGTTTGTGCCCATGCAAGTACACCATGAAACAAGAGATTCAAGGATAAAAATATGAAAACTAATCTAAATGATAACAATGCAAAGAAATGCAAGAATGTAAATCTAGTCTATGAAAATAAATATGACTCTGAGATAATATGAAAATGTAAGGATGAAACCTCATGATCAATTGTATCCAACAATTTATTTATTAGTCTTTGATGTTACACAACTATCATATCATTATCAATCAATATATGGTGAGCTCACTCAAATAGTGAAGATAGTTATTAGTGTCTACTGAGCGTTCTTATGTTTTCCTAGTTTACAAGGTGGTATCTATCAAGTTCACTCAGGCGTCAAAGGAAATGTTACAAAAATTAAGTGTTAATCAAGCTCACTCCGTTAATGGAGGAAAGTTGGATGAAACCAATGCTAACCAAGCTCACTCAGTTGCCAAAGGATTTTTTTGAGTTTGCAATGTTAACCAAGCTTCTATTGGTTAACAAAGGAAATCATTTTTGAGTTAGTTTTTACTGATCTGGGTTGGCTATCAAAGGATTTTCTTATTTTTTCATATTAAGCTTAATTGATTTATCTATTAATTCTAGTTGACTAAGGTGATGAATTTTAATTATTCTAAGTTCTATTTGAGCCAACTTGATAGAGTGAAAGATATAAGTGTAAGCTCAAGTTGTGATTTCAAAGTGTGCAAGTATGAAGATATCATTAAATATTTAATGATGAGAGGAGGAAGCAAATTTGAAGGATAAGCAGAATATCCTTGTGGTGCAAAAAAGCTATATTCAATCAAAAAGGATCAAGTACAAGCCAAAATAGAGATTTGTAATTAGCAATTTAGTTGCATTCAAATTAGGTCATCTTATTGTTACTCTCTAACCATTGTAGCAATGATCTAAATCTCCTAATAGATTTGGCTTAACAACTATTTGCAAATCCTCTAACAAGGTAGCAATTTCATTGAATTATTCTCAAGACCTCTAACAAGGCCACTCTTAACAAGGTGATTAAATTCTCTAATAGGGTCATACCTAATAGTGTATTTTGTAACCTTTAATAGGGTTGGCTCCTAATAGGGCTCACTTTAGAAGAGTGAAAAATAGTAACTAGTTTCAATTGGTGGCTTTTTCCAAATTAGGTTTCCATGCTAAATCTTGGTGTCATATGTGTTCATGCTATTTTCTATTATGTGTTTGAAACTTAGTTAAAGCAATTTTAATCATAGACAATATCTAAAGGTTTATATGTTAAGCACTTACCAAGCTAATTCAGTTATAACCAGTTACAACATTTTGTGTGTGTTTACCAAGCTTCAACATTATTTAGTTTTCCAATTTACACTTTTTTATTGACATCTAATGGATCTAGGATTTATTTTAGTAATAAATGATTCACCCCTCCCCTCTTAGTTACTCCTCTTATATTTTCAATATAATGTGTTGTGAAGTTCAAGATTAGAAATTACTTTGACGAAGTTTTGTGTGATATTATGACTATGGATTATTGTCATATTTTGTTGGATAGATCTTAGCAATATGATAGATATGCTATACTTGATAGAAAATTGAATCAATATGGTCTTTTGGTGAAAGAGAGAAATAAAGTATTGGTGCCTTTGATTGAGTCTCATGATGAGATCAATTATACTACTATTTGAGTTTGTGTGGTTAATGGGAAAAATTTTGAAAAAGAAAAGAAAAGGAACCAAATATGTTTTTCTATAATTCCTAGAGGGTTGAGTTGTGATCATAATGTTCAAGCAAAAAAAGTTGGCAGAGACTAAGTGACAATAGAAATTGGTAGAGGATGAGTGGCAACAAAAATTGGTAGTGTTAACCGAGTACCAATGTAAATTGAAATATTGTTGAATGAGTATAAAAAAATTGTTGTAGAGGATATACCTAATGGTTTACCACTAGTAAGAAGTATAAGATATTGTATGGACCTAATTCCTAGAGCTAGTTTACCGAATAAAGAATGATACAGATTAACGCCTATAGAGAATGAAGAACTTAATGGACAAATGCATGATTTTTTGTAGAAATATTTGATTAGAGAAATATTAAGTCCATGTGTTCTACCTATTGTATTAGAACCTAATAATAATGGAGAATGGAGAATGTGTATGGATTCTAGAGCCATTAACAAGATCACAGTGAAATATAGGTTTCCTATGCCAAGGATGGATGACATAATGGATTGTTTGAGTGGAGGAAAGTATTTTACGAAGATTGATTTGAAGAGTGGTTATCATTAGATCAAAATTAGAGAAGGTGATGAATGGAAGACTTCTTTCAAGACAAAAGATGGTCTATATAAATGGTTGGTAATTGCTTATTGTTTGACTAATGCACCTAGTACTTGCATGAGATTGATGAATAAAGCTTTTAAGATATTTTTGGGTAAGTTTGTGATTGTTTATTTGGATGATACTATGATATCTAGTAAGAATAAGGAAGAACATCTTGAGAATAATAGACAAGTATTACAGAGATTCAAAGAGGAGAAGCTGTTGATTATTTTGAAAAAGTGTTCCTTTATAAAAGAGGAAATTCTGTATTTGGATTTGTGATTTCATCTCATGGTTTGAGAATGAACCTTGAGAAGGTTAAAGTAATTTTGGAATTTCCTACACCTAATAATGTGGGTGAGGTAAGATAATTTCATGGTTTGGCTAGTTTCTACATGAAGTTTATAAAGAATTCTAGTTCTATCTGTAATGTTATGACTAAGACAATGAGAGGTGATAAAAAGGATTTTAGGTGAATAGATGGAACTAATATGAGTTTTGAGATTTGGAAAAAAAAAGGTTATTGAGTGACTTGTATTGGATTTACTTGATTTTAATAAGGTATTTCAAGTTGAATGTGATGAAAGTGGTAGTGCAATAGGAGGTGTATTGAGTAAAAAAAGTAAACACATATCTTTCTTTAGTAAAAAGTTGAATGATGCTAAAAGGAAGTACTATGTGTATGATCAATATATTTATGTTATTGTCCAAGCCTTAATGAAGATGTGGAGACATTATTTGTTTCATAAGGATCTTGTGTTATATACTAATCATAAAGATTTATGGTATTTGGGAAAACAACATAAGTTGAATTAGAGACATGTGAAGTGGGTTGAATACTTGTAGGGTTTCACATTTGTAATCAAGCATAAGAGTGGAGTTACTAACTGAGTTGTTGATGCATTAAGTAGAAAATTTTCTTTGTTGACTAAGATGACAGTTGAAGTTCTTAGTTTTAATGAAATTAAGGAGTTTTATGATACTAGCCCTAATTTTTCTTAGGTGTCTAGAGAGTGTAGAGCACAAAATATATCAAGTCAAATGAGTATGTTTGATGAGTATTTAATTTAAGAAGGTATGTTGTTCAAATGAATTTAATTATGTATACCAAGAAGTTCTATGAGAGTTAATTTGATTAAGGAAAAACATTGTGGTGGTTTGGTTGGACATTTTGGAATTTTTGAGACATTGAGTTTGCTAAAGGATAAGTATTATTGGCCACAAATGTATAAGGATGTTCATAATTTTGTAAGGAGTTGTTGCATTTATGAAGTTGTAAAAGGAGTAAGTTAGAACACTAGTTTGTATGCTCCTATTTCTATTCCTAAGAAACCTTGGAGTGACATCAGTATGGATTTTGTTCTTGGGTTAGTTAAGACAACAAAAGGGTATTATTCAATATTTGTTGTTGTGGATAGATTTTCTAAGATGGCACATTTCATACCATGTAAAAAGACATAAGATATTATACATGTTGCTAAGATTTTCTTCAAAGAGATTGTTAGATTGCATTGATTACCAAGAAGTATTATTTATGACAAAGACGGTAAGTTTGTTGGTTATTTTTAGAGGACTTTGTAGAAGAAGATGGGTACTAAATTGAGACTTAGTTCTACATTCCATCCATAGATAGACTGACAAATAGAGGTTGTGAGTAAAATCTTGGATAATTTGTTGGGATGTTTAGTTGGAGATAATTTGAGTAATTTGGATATGGTATTGGCATAAGCTAAATTTGCATATAATAATTCTGTGAATAGGAGTATAGGAAAAACACCTGTTGAGATTATTTTTGGAATACAACCTAGAGGAATATCATATTTGAGGGATGTTTCTAGTGAAGAGAAGAGAAGTGTTGAAGGCAAGGAATTTTTTAGTTTTATGAATTCTTTCCATGAGGAAACAAAGTTGAAGTTGGAACAAAGTAATTAGAAGTATAAGGAGAATGTTGATAAGTCTAGAAGACATCATATTTTTGAAGTTGGTGGTAAGGTGATGGTTCATTTAAAGACAAGAAGATTTCCCATAGGAACACATAGTAAGCTGATGATGAATAAGTTTGGAGCTTCTAAGATCTTGAGGAATTTTGACAGTGGTAATACTTATGAAGTTGAGATATCTAATGATATGGATATATATCTTATATTCAATGTTGCTGATTTGCATAAGTATCATGAGTCAGATGATGAAGTTGTTGTACTAGATGATTATCTCAAGAAGTAGATTGAAGAGGCTGAACAAATATTGGATCAGAGAGTTGGTAAAAGAACAAGAGAAAAATATTAATATGAATATTTGGCAAAGAGGAAGAATAGACCAGTTGAAGATGTTGCATGGATTTCTTAATCTGAGTTAGATTCATCTTAGGTTGTGACCTCTTAATGATTCAGAAGAAACATTTCATTTAACCTTGATTGTCTGATGTAGGAGCATCCTAGGTTATCTTGTAATCCTAATCATTTTTGTTCATTCTACCAGTTATTGTCAAGTGCCAGTTACTACCAAGTTCTAGTTACTACCGAGTTTCAGCTACTATCGAGTTCTAGTTTGTGTCAAGTTCTAGTTGCTATCAAGTTTCAGTTGTTGCTGAGTTCTAGTTGCTTCCAAGTTGTCTAGTATTGGACAAGCTATCTAGTATTGGTCAAGCTATCTAGTGTTGGATAAGCGTTCCTTCATGTGTTGAGTGAATTTGATATTTAATGATGACTGAATTTGTCTATGATTATTTCTTAGTTCAAGCCAATTGACTTATATATTTAATTTGGATCATGAATTAAATTATAAGATCTTGTATTGGGATGTGTGTAGACTATTTTAAGGTCATCCTTTCTATTATGTAATGATCTATAATCATTTGTAAGTCATTTTGGAAAGTACAAATAGGGGTGTTTAGGTCTAGGTTAAGAGATACTTAGAGAATTTAGAGCAGATATTTTTAGAAAAGAGAATTTGAAGTTAGATCATGGATCTTGAAGTTGTATTTTATATCTATCTGTAACCCTGAAGGCCTTACAATTGGGCATGTATGCTAATAATTTGATGAATGAAAAAAAGTGTTTTGTTCTCTCTCTCCTTGGTATTGTTCTCTATGGTATTTTCTTCTATTGTATTTACTTAACAAGATGTTTAGATAATTAAGTGTGCCTTAGGCCCTAGTTGTTCAATCTATCCTTGTGGCAATCCTTTATTTATATTAATATTGGATTGGTTCTTGGGAGAGATGTATTAGATTCAACATTTTTATGTCTTCTTCTATCAGTACATTATGATCATAAGGAGATGAATCAAGAATGTCCTGAATGGTGACAACATATTATTGTTCACACCCTTCTACAAATTTCCCAATTTCTTCTCCAAGTTTTGTAACTTTTGTTGCATCATCCTCTTCTTCTTGAAATTTACCATCTCTTTCCTCTTCTTCCATATCTCTTTTATCAGCTAATGGAACAAGCAACCCAAATTCTTCCTTCTATATAATTATGCTTTCTTTCTCAACTTAATGAGATTTATTCATCAAAATTTTGTAAGCCCTCTCCTTGGACATAAATTTCTTCAAAAAATATTTTAGGGCAATAGACATATGTGTTTTCCCTAAATCTAGCATTTTTTGTGCTAAAGTGGTTTCCTTGATCTATCTTTCAATGGATAATGTCCACGTCCACTTAGCATCAACTTTATTATAAAAAATTTCTAGAATGCCTTCTCCAAACTCTATGGGTGTAGATTTGAATTGTATCATCAAAATTGATCATGGTTTTTTGAAGCTTCTCTTGATCTTATTTATTTAAAGGATCAAAATTAATATATTTAAATCTTGTCAAACTTGCTAATTAATCAATCTCTTGACATACCTTATCTACAATAGTTGAAGGTGGTCTTTGTAAAATATAAAATTTATTTAGATCTCTAGACTCTATTTCTTCATCATCTTCTTCCTCTTATGCTACAACTAATCTTCTCTTGATCCTCTTAGGTAAGTTTCTCTTAGGTGTACTAACTAGTTTCTTCTTTGTTGGACTTGCTTTTGGTTTGACAGTAGGGAGCTAAGTTATCTTTGGTCTTAATATTATTCTTCCTTTTGGTCTTGGTGTGTAGCAACCTTTTGTACACCTTTCTTGAGACCTTCTTTTACCTTTGGATCAACAATTATCACTTTCTTTTGCTTTTTTTCCTTGGGCTCAACAACAACTAGCTCTTTGCCTTTCAATTTGTTGGCTTCACCTATATGAGATCCTTCCCCTTCATCACCTTTACCCTCAAGACTTTTGATTTTATTTTTTATTTTTCTTATCTTTCTTAAGATCACTTATGTTTGTATTTATTTTATCTATTGTTGTGTCATGTATTTTGAATGGCTTAGCATTCACATCAACATTTTTTGACAAAAGTGTAGTTAGTGTTGTTGTGACTTCATCAATATTAACCTCATAAAGCATTGGCCTTAACCACACAATTCTTGGTAGTACAACATGGGCATTAAAAAAATATGTATCTACCATGAAACATATATCATCAAAATATTTATCTACAATGGATTTAGGAATCCTTATACAATTTATCATTTTATTTTTGAATTCCTCAAAATAGTTATCCATAATTGCCTCAAAATTTTCTCCTAACTGACTAATTAAGTCATTAATTTTCTCCATAGCTGGCCTACTCTCATCACTTGCTACTATGATGATGGTAGGAAACAAATTTTGTATGTATAAAAATATAAAAAATAGCAAAGATCCAAACATACATGATGTGTTCTTCACTCTCCTTATGGATCCAAGATTCAAAATCAATTTTTGTAGTTGTAGCTCGACAAGATCATAAATATGATCCTTTTTAACAATTTTGTGGCCTAAGTCCACTATAATTCATGGCACACTATTTAGTTAGTTAGACTAATAAAACTTATGTGCAATCACTCTTACTACAAATTTGATAAAAAAGTGTTCAATCCCATTGATTTACATGCCTTGACCATTCCATTTAGCCTTTGTTGATTTCTCAACTTCATTTCTTACTAACATCTTATTGACTTTGGTCTATCTAGAGTAGGATATCTAGTTACTCTCCATATGATGGCCTTGTCAATCTTGATTAGCCCTCCTTCTAACCATACTTTCATGTCATGAACATGGCTTAACATGATCTTTATCCATTCTTCTTTGAAAACTTTTAGAACCTAAGGCATAGGTAAACCCTTTCTTTTTCACCAATCTTATGCTCATCCTTTAATACTCCATTATCTCATAAATTCTCATATGATGCTTTCATCTCAAATTCTCCAAATTCTCTAATTTTGCACATGTAATAGGTTCCTATATCATGAATTTTTAGATCTTTGGTGGAATTGATGATAGGGCACCAATTTTGTCTTTTGTTGCTTCAGAGTTTGAACAATCCCTAAAATTAGGTGGGGGACACTGATCCTTCCTCATGATTTGTAAATTTCTCTCCTTCAACATTTCACTTGTAGTTATCATTTTGAACTATGGTTTTCATAAAAAAATTCTTTGATAACCTCTAAAAACAAATGGCTTGAAAATAAAAGTTTCACTTATTGAATTCTGTCAAATTGCCAATGGCACATAGTGATTCACTCACTTTGTTGCTAAATTCAGCTTGATCACCTCTGAATCACTTGTACACTTGAATTTTCTTGGTAAATTAAATGTGAATGTCCAAATTTGATATATATGCCTTCAATTTTTCTAATTAGGTTTGCAATAAATGCACTTGTGCATTGGTAGGCGCACAAAAACTATCTCAACCTTTCATACTTTTTTTCAAATACTCGATCACTATTACCTTAGCCAATACCAATTTTCTTGGCCAATACATCAGCTTGTTTTTGATAAGATCTGGGTCTATATTACAATGGTCAATCAATATAGACTATATTAATGATTTTCAACACTTGATAGTAAAACATTTCTCATTGCCCAGTACTTATTTCAGATTTTGTCCTAATGCATCTTTAACTCATGTTGATATGGAATTTTAACCATTTATTCATTAGGAAATAATATATGATGTTTCATTAAGTATACAGTCCTCACATACCTTCTATTTCTTAGTTAGATGAGGTGTGATCACCTGATCCATTGGATTTGGTAATCTCTACTTTTCTTTCCATGTTTTCTTGACCTCAACTTTCCCTTGCGCTTTATTGTTTCCATTGTTTAGTGTTGGTACTAAGATCCTACAATTCTTACTAACATGTCCTACTTTAAGACAACTAAAATAAAATAGGTCTCCATCAACTATTTCTTATAGTTATCTCTGAAATCTATCTTTATGCAATTCTCTGGAATGTGCCCATACTCTCCATAATATTCACAATTATACCATGTGTTATGATCCCAATTGTAAGAGTTAACTTTCTTAGGTATTTGAATTTTCTTTTCAAATGTCCAATTAGATATTTACTTGGATATGCATTCATGAGCTCTATGTCCATATTTTAGGTAGTTATAACAATGTCCTTCAAATCTAGGTGTATTGGATGCATCACTTTTCTTTGATCTACACTCATGTGCTTGATGTCCTAGTTTCCTTCAATTAAAATGGCTACCAATAAACTTAGTTTTAGGTTTTTGTATACCTTTTTTGCTCCTACATATGTTGGCAATGTGTCCAAATTTATTAAAATGATGACAAGTAGGTTTTCCTTTGGACTTTGCATTTCTTTTCTCTACATTCTTTGATGACTCTCCTACCTTAGTAAATGAAGAGTGTTTTTCATGTCCAAGACCAGAAGTATCACTAGATGACCTTGGTGATCTCATCAGTTCTTCAAAGTATTTGATATCTTCAATTGGTTTATTCATTCTTTCAAAAAATTCTTTCTCAAATCTTAACCCATTTCTTAGTTGATCACTTTGTAATTTCATATTTGTGATCTCCATGTCCTTTTTGTTTAGCTCCTATTTTATAATTAGCATCTAGTTCATTATGTCCAACTAATTTCTTGTGGGCTTCTGCACCTCAAATGATCTTTCTTTAAGTCTAGTAACCATTTGTTATTTTTCTTCCCTAGTCATGGCTTTTCTTCTTCTTCTTCTTTTTTCTTTTGTTCAGTCACTTCAATTAATCTTATTGATTGAATTCTTTCTCTCTCTTGAGTTCTTTGACTTATTTTTTCAAAATGTTTTGCATCTCTAATAGATCTTTTATTGCTCCATTACTATCATCAGTATTCCCATTGTTAATTAATACTTATGTATCAACTTCCTTGTATTGTGTATTATTTTGTTGAGTGATAATTTGTTTTCTTTTCTTTAAGGATTTAATTAAATCTTCCTTTTCTCCTTCAAGTTTTTGCAATATGATCTATATTTCAATCATCTAGTTCTCAATTATTTTTCCCATCTTGAATTCCTCCATCTTCAAGATCTTGATCCTCTCAAGTTGTTAGACTTTTTCAAGAGAACTAGGCACTGATACCAATTGTTAGAAATATTTACTAGGAAAAATGTTACTAAGAGGGGAGGTGAATTAGAATCATTAATACTTTTTACTAATAAAACAATTCACATCTCATCTATCTCATATCTAAAATCTTATACCATATAACATAAACATCTAATGCTGAAATGTAATCTATCTAAGCATAACATCCATGAAAATCATCATATCATAACACAATGATTTTGGTTACCTAGAAACATTTCAATATGAAGGTAAAATTGGGATGGGGATGAAACCTAAAAATCTTCATGGTTGCAACAAATATAGTTAACTTGTGAGGGTTACAATTTGGTCATAAAAAATGATCTACCCTACCCTATTAAAGGTTTTTAAGACTATTAGTCTTACCCTATGAAATTATTTTATACTTATTTATTTAGTACCTAACCCTTTGGTTTTCTATGAAATCTTATTATAGATCTCCTCTCTTCAAAAATATGATCTACTTATTTCATATATATGTTTTGTCCTTCACTTCTCTTGGTGGAACTGTCTAAACTCTTTCTCTCTATACTTAGCTTGTTCACTCCTTCACTTCACTTCTCTTCACATATAAGCTTTTTTATATGATTCACATGCATATCCTCTCTCTCTTTGTGTTGAAATTCTTTAGAATAACTAAGAAGGGGGTGAATTAGTTATCCAAGGTCCAAATGTACAGATAAAACTTTTGAGTACTTAACAAATACATGTGCATGCATTGATCATCCAATATCTCAAACCATAGTATATTACTATTCTAGTTCAAATGAAATTTGAAAAAATGTAAACATTAAATACCACAATATCATTCACACAATTTGACACAACAATTTTCTATAGAAACCCAATTTGGGAAAAAATACCAGTAACATACTACTAATTTTTACTCTTCTAAAGTGGGCTCTGTGAGGAGGCAACCTTATTAAAGGTTACAATGCACACTATTACATGTGACCTTGATTAAAGGATTTCAATCACCCTATTAAGAGTGAGCCTTGTTAGAGGAATTGAGAACATTCCATTAGAATGTCACCATATTAAAGGATTTACTCATGACTATTAGGTCAACCTAGACTGATATAGTGCGTTAGAAAGTAATAGTAGGACTTTTCCTAATAACAAAAAAACTCACTTGTAGATTACATATCTCTTATTGGGTCCTCCATTTTTCTTGACATTAAATCTTGTACATCTCTAACAACTTGTTCACCCTTCAAGCCTTCACCTCCCTAAGCCATCTTTCTTAGAATGCCAACAATAGATTCATCCCTTCAGCAACATCACAAGATTTTATATATTTTTCCACTTAACCACAATCATCCATCTTAGGATTAGGTCAGATTCATCAAATCTACCCTCTTTTCCATTTGGTTCCCTACAAGAAACTTGCCTTAGAATCCTCTTCAAATTCATCTTCAAAATGTTTTATATTGAATTATCTGCCACCAACTCATCATACTTATCTTCAACACACTTCACATAATTCAAGAAATCAACTTTTTCAGCTTAGATTTGTAAAATATTTGATCAAACTCATTTTAATGGGACTTAGAAATAACTATCTTCTGATGATTGGTCAACACTTAGTTTTGCAACATACACTATGTGTTTACTGGTGCTCAACACACACTAAATTTCCCTCACTTGACACTGACTAGATTTCTATTTTCCTAGCACATACTAAATTTTCTTCACTTGACTTCAACTAAGTTCCTGTTTGGCATGCACTAACTTGTTCGACTTCCACTATTTTCTAGGTTAGGCTTTTTAGACACATTTCTTTTCTTATCCTTCTTCTTGTCTTTTTCTCAAGTATCCTTTTATTATAGCCTTAAGTAGATAAATAATACAAAATATCATCAAAGTCTTACTTGGTCTTAGTTCTTCTTTTATACACCATATAACTCAACCTTTCTCTAGATACTCTTGTTATCCTTTCTTTTCAAATCCTCTTCATCTATCAATCAAATGATAGCATTAAGACCAAATTAAAAAATTTCTCACCAATAAGTAGCATTTTTGACATCAGTGAAGAAATAATTATTGTTCCATGATAGGTTTCATCAATCTCCTCATTTCTATACTTCAACAATTTGCTTCATTTCAAAAATCTCTCTCTTTGGCATTAATTGACAACCAATACCACAAAAAAACTTAATATATTGTATTGAAATCTCTCCCTCTATCAATATCTATCCTTCTTCTATATAGGCTACAATCTCTCTTCTTCTTCAAATATTTAGTGTAACTCTTCCTCTTTCTCTTTCACATTCTCCCTAATTTCTTCATGTATATTCTCCCTCAATGTATTCTCCCTCTTTGAAAATAATGCTAAAGAATTGTCATCTTCTCATGTAGATAAAAACAATTTAGGTTCTCCCTCTATCACCTTGCATGTGACTATAAATATTTTGTTTCAGCTCCTTCCATACTTTAGATAGTTCCTAAAGTAAGATCTACTACATCAATTTGTAGAATATTTCATTCAACTCCGTTGATGTAGGGCACTAAGATTTCTTCATAAGTAGCTTTGGATAGGGGTATCACCCCTAGTTTATCTCAAAGATATTCATGTGTATCCTTGGTAAAGCCTTTTTTAATATATCAACTATCTGTTCCTTTGTATTTACATATACCATTTCCACTTCTTTGCCTTGAACCAACTCTCTCAAGTACTGATACTTGATTGCAATGTGCTTTGTCTTTGTATGCATAACAAGGTTCTTAGAAATTTTTATAGCACTTTTATTATTATCGTAAATTACCACAAGCTTAGATATTTCTTCTTTCATTCCTTTGAGTAACTGTTTGATCCACACCACATTTATGCAAATTACAACAGCAACCACATATTCAGCTTTAGTAGTAGATTGTGAAATATAGTTCTATTTCTTGTTAGTCCAGGTAACCAATCTTTTTCTTAAGAATAATTCTCCTTTTCTTGTACTTTTTTTGTCGTCAATGTTTCTAGCCCAATCAATGTTTGTATAGGCTTTCAATTCAAACTTGTTTTTTTTCTTGTAGTATAGACTATAGTCTTATGTACCTTTCAAGTATCGCATAATCCTTTTAACAACAATTAACTGATTCTCCTTAGGATTTTCATAAAATATTGCAACAATGCCAACAACTAGTGCATGTCAAGTCCAATGAACTACATATTGTAATTTTCCAATCATAGACCTATACAATGTTTGATTTACTTTGGCAAAATCATCAATTTTAGATAGTTTATGTCCTATCACCATAAGAGTACTAACTGGTCTTGAATCCTCCTTACCAAAAAAATTCAAGATTTCCTTTACATATTTGGACAAATTAATGTAAATACCATATTTCATCTAATACACTTGTAATCCAACAAAGAACTTTATTTCTCCAAACATTGACATCTCAAATTATTTCATCATTTCATTTGCAAATGTCTTACATAATGGATTTTTTCCTTCAAATATTTTATCATCAACAAATATTTCAACTAGTAATATTCCTTTACCTCCTTATGTCTTTAAGTACATATTGTTGTTTTCATCAATCTTCTCAAAACCAATCTTCATAAGATAATTGTGCAGTCTTTCATACCATGCTTTAGGATCTTTTCTTAAACCATACAAATCTTTCTGAAATCTACATACCATGTTCTTATTGTTTGGATCAAAAATTGTTTTAGGTTGTTCAATCCAAACCTCTTCTTTTCATATACCATTCAAAAATTTTGACTTGACATCCATTTAATAAACTTTGAATCCTTTATGAGAAAAATAAGTAGGCAGGGTTCTTACTCCTTCCAATCTTGCAACTAGGGAAAATGTCTCTCCATAATCAATTCCCTCTTCTTATACATAGCCCTTGTAGACTAAGCTTTCCTTATTCCTTGTTACTTCACCATTCTCTTCCAATTTGTTTCTATACACCCACTTGGTTCCAATAAGATTCTTATCCTCTAGTCTTGGTACTAGTGTCCATGTTTATTTCTTGTCAATTTGATCAATTTATTATTTCATGGCTTGACTTCAGTCTTCATTCTCTAATGCATCCTTCACTAATTTAAATTCATGTATGCCTAACAAACATGTCTCATTCCTTAATATATTCTTCATCATTGGTCCAACCTCTTTTTCTCCAATGATTTGTTCTGAAGGATGATGTCTTTAGACATGTTTTAATAATCTTGGAACTATTCTTCTTTCTTCAACAATAGGTCATTCATGAAGTTCAATCTCATATTCCTTATGTACTTCTCTATTAGGTAACTCAACATTACTTTCTTGTAAACTAATCTTGGCATCAAAATGTACCTTGGCTTTTGATTGTATCTTGACTCCTAAATTCAACTTAACATCCATTGTATGTTACTCGACAATTACTGATTCTTTTTTATTAGTAGCTACACTATCGTCAACATTAGCGAAAATCCCTTCATAGTAGTACATAAAGGTTTTTTAATTCCTAGGTTCCTTCTTTTGTTCATCTTCATGTATTTCTATATATTCATCAAATTTCACATTTTCACTTTCCACAACTTTGTTAGTGTTAGTATTTAAACACTTGTAAGATTTACTCTTTGTGGAATAACCTAGGAATATACCTTCTTCACTTCTTGTGTCAACTTTACCATTTCTGTTGTCCTTAAGAATGTAACACTCGCTTCAAAATACCTTAAAATATTTGAAATTGGGTGAATATCCATACCATAATTCATAAGGTCTGAAATTTGTAACTTTCTTGACTTGTACTTAGTTTGAGGTATAAATAGTTGTACTGATAGCTTCTCTCCAATATTTTAAAGCAACAATCTTCTCCATCATCAATATTCTGGCACAATTCATCACATCTCTATTTCTCCTTTCAGCTATCCCATTTTGTGGAGGGGTCCTAGGTGCAAAATTTTGTCTTTTGATTCCTCTATCATTAAAGAATTTTTTGAATTCATTTGATGCAAACTCTCCACCTTTGTCAAATCTTAGACATTTCAAGTTTTTACCAGTTTCATTTTCAACTTTTTCTAGATACCACTTAAACATTTGAAAAGAATCATATTTCTCTCATAAAAACATAACTATCATCATTCTTGATTCATCATCAAAAAATAGAATAAAATACTTGTCACCTTTGTAGCTCAATTGGTCCACATAGATTAGTATGAAGTAATTCTAGAATTTCTTTTGAAGTATGAGGCTTACTCTTAAAACTAGACTTTACCATCTTACCTAACTGACATCATTTTAAAATCACATTATTAGGTTTCTTTCGTTTTGGCAGACCTCTGAAACATTTCATTTTACTAATATTAACCAAGTTATCAAAATTTACATGACATAATCTTTTGTGCCATAGGCACGCATCATCAAATTGTATAACAAGACAAGTAGCTTCATTCATGTCAAGATAAAATAGATTACCTCTTGTCTAATCTCCACTCCCAATGAGTTGTCCATACAACATCATAGATCTTAGCTTTCTTGTGTTCAAATTCAACTTTGTATCCTAAACTATTCAATTGTGACACACTTAATAGATTATAGTTAATTACTAAATCCAACACTATTTCCATTGTAATTCTCAAGAGTAATGAACTTACTTCTATCACCAATCAAGTGATGAGAACATCCTCTATCAACAATCCATCTGTCACCTTGGGTTACATAAGATACTAATGCAATTGTCTCCTCTTTGTTTGAATCATCTTTCATAGTAACATACACAACTTCATCATCATGATCATCTAATTCTTTATTAAATTCTTCTTCAGAAAACTTTCACTTGTCTTTATAGCCTTTGTTACTCTCATGTTTTCTACCTGTAAATGTATCTTCATTTCTGTTGTTTTTTTTCTTAGTACAACTTGTTGCAATATGACCAACTTCATTACAATTAAAACATATGATCGGTAACCTACCTTTGCAATATCCTTTACCTCTATGGAATCTCGTAGCCAATAGTGCTTGTAGTTCTTCTAGATCTTCATCATCTGTGTCACTGTCACTAGCAATGTGGCTGACCTTTTTCTTTCCTTTAGGTTCTTTTATTGCCAGCTTAGCTTTGAAAGAAGAATTGATATTCTCATATTTGAAATTATCAAAATTGTAAAGTTCAAAAGTAGTGAGTCTACCAACTAGTCCTTCAAGGGTTAGATCACTACCAAGAGTACACCTCAATTCTTGTAGAGCAGAGACTAATAACATAGATAGATAGAAGAGTTCTCAATGCTTTTTAGATCAAAGTCTCATCTTCAATAACTCCATTTAATCATTTGATTATATTTACAATATCTTTAATTCTTGCACAATACTAGACTATAGTCTCACCTTCTTGCATTCTCATTTCATCTAATTTTCCTCATAGACTTTTTACTTTATCTCTCGGCACATTCTTGTCTCCTCCATAGATCTTCTATATGGAATCCCATATTCCTTTAGAAGTGGTATGTTTTTTGATGTCTTCAAACTCTAAATAGCTTAAGGTAGATTTAATATCCTATTGGCATTATATTGTATTTGTCATTAGTAACAACACTTATTTGATTATGAATGATTACCAAGCTCATCACTTAGTCTACAGTGTATACCGAGCATTTAATGGTTACCTTGTAGGTTCATCACTTAAGTAGTTCACACCGAGCATTCCTGAAGCTATCGAGTGAATGTGTAGTCCAACAATATCTACTGAGTCTATAGTGTTCACTGAGCTTTACAGTGTCTACTGAGTTATTAGTTTGTATGATGGAATCCAGTGTTTAACGAGTGATGGAAGTGTAGTATTTACTGAGTGAAATCAAGGTAAATGAAGGATTCAATTTTTACCAAGTAATGGAAGTGTAGTGTTTATCGAGTGAAATCAAGGTAAATGAAGGATTCAGTTTTTATCAAGTAATGGAAGTGTAGTGTTTACCGAGTGAAATCAAGGTAAATGAAGGATTCAATTTTTACCGAGTGACACTATATCTACCGAGTCTCCAATGGTTACCGAGTTCCAAGCTATATTGTGTGGTTAGTATGGAGTGAGCTTCTACTTCTACTGAGTGCATGATGATGTAAAGTAATGCAGTGGATGTCGAGTATCAGAAGGTCACCAAGTCAGCTTGAAGAACCCAAGTTTTCTACTGTTTGGTTGACTCAGTAATATTTTGTTCACTTGTGTTTTAGTCGACCTTGCAATTATAATTATTGGAATGATATATATGTAATGTATTGTATCATTTACAATGTATGCATGAGAGTATCAAGATAGACATGTAATGTTTTGAGAAGTGTAAATGCAAATCACTAGCAGAGCAAAATACTCAGCAAGGTCAACAAGGAATAGTAAAGATTCATCAATCACAAAAGGTGATCTGTACTTCAAGGATCTAATCAGCAATCAAGTTGTAAGTCAAATCTACTATTTCATCCTAACAGGTGAACTAGTTTCTAAATCCTTTAATAAGGTAGACTTAACAATATTTTGTAAATCTCTTAACTGAGTACATACTTTAGT
This sequence comes from Cupressus sempervirens, assembly GCA_028749045.1. Taxonomy (NCBI): domain Eukaryota; kingdom Viridiplantae; phylum Streptophyta; class Pinopsida; order Cupressales; family Cupressaceae; genus Cupressus; species Cupressus sempervirens. The sequence goes on along the minus strand of CM053788.1, from coordinate 464,940,279 downwards.
GTATGTTTGTAAATCCTCTAACAAGGTGGACCTAGCAGTCCTTTGTGCTCTTAACAGGGTAGATCACTAGAAGTGGTCAATGTAAGCCTTAACAGGCCAACTTTATACTATAGTATTGAAGTTTTGTGGTTATCATCCCCACCCCAGTTTTACTTTCTATTTGGAAGGTTTTTGGGTTACCAAATCATTGTGTACATGTGTTATGGATGTTTGATCTCTCATATATGTCGTAGATTAGATGAATGAATGGTGAATAGTATATATGATTAAAGTGTTGAATTGTTTTAAAGTTTTGAAGTTACTGATTCACGCCTCCCCTCTTAGTAACCTATCATACCTTGAATATTTCCAACAATTGGTATCAGAGTTTTATGGTTCTTAGGATAAAGTTTGACAACTTGAGCAAAGATCAAGGACAATGGAGATATTCAAACTTGACAAAGCTATTGAAAATGAAAAGCTAGATCTGGAAATAGATATGGCTCAATTCAAAGAAGCAAAGGAGCATCTTTCCCAATCCCTGAAAAGAAGGAAGGAACTTGCAAGACAAATGAATGACCATTAGTATGTTGACGAAAATATTGAAGACCTATTACCATCAAGTAGTTCAAATGAAGCTAATGAGGCCAATCAAGGAACTCCTAGCAAAGAATGGCTCTCTACAGGAAGAAGTAAGAAAGTTTAAAAGAGAACAAGAAATCCAATCAATCAGGCTATGTGAAGTCTTGGAATATAGAAACAAGGCAAATGAAGACTTGGAGGCAAGAAATAATCAATTCAATCAGCATGAAGATCTTATAGATCAGCTATCTAATGCAAATGAAGAAATTATGAATCTAAGATCTGAAAATGAAAGCCTGAGGAATGATTTAATCACTGAAAGACAAATCAATGAAAGCTTACAAAGTAACTTAAGATCTGAAAGAAAAATCAATGAAAGTTTAGAAAATGACTTAATCAATGAAAAGAAAATCATTGAAAGAATGATGAAGTCTCAAGAAGATATGAATCAATTAAACCAACAAAGTGAGTAGAATCTTCATAGACAAAAAGGTAAAGCTGGTCTTGGTTATAAGGAAGAAGGTGAAACCTCCAAACAAGGTGCCCAAAGGAATCAAAGACCTACTTGCAATCACTGTGGTAAGTCAGGTCATACATCAAACAAATGTTGGAGTAATGAAAAAGCAAAATTCAATGGAAAGTGCTACAACTGCAATCAGTATGGTCACAAAGCTAATGAATGCAAGGAAAAATAAAAATTTGAAGGCAAATGTCACAAATGCAAGAAGCATGGTCACAAGGCATTTCAATGCAGATCCAAATCATTCAATCCTACTGAACAACTTGTTAAAGCAATATTTGGATGGGACTACAATACCTAGTGCAAATGTCATTATTGTGGAGAATATGGACATTTTGGTGTAAATTGTGCAAGACATCACCTAAGGAAGAAGGACAATACTGTAAGGTGCTATACATGCATAGAAGTCGGTCATATAGCTAAAAATTGCATGAATATAGGAAGAATTAAAGATGAAAAGAAAGCTAAAGCTAATAACATTTGAAAATAGATGAGACAACAGTGGATTCCTAAATCTACCAAGCAAAACGCTTCAAATGATGGTCACATCACTCAAGAAGTAGGTGACTCCACCATTTCCAATTAGATTCATAAAGGAGAATCTGGAACTATATCATCAAGATATATCTAGAGCGGTTCCAAATGAAAGGAAGCAAAAGATCCAATCAGTATTTTAGATACAAAGGGTCACAAGAAATCGAGTCATATCGAGCAAAGTCAGTCTCAGACTCAATCGAGCTAGGTCGAGAGTAACTAAAGTTTTGTTCAATCATCGAGTTGCAAGATTCTACCGAGCAAGTGAATGAATGACAACCTATCAAGCACTGTGTCATCTCAACTACTTTCATACCAAGCATTAATGGCAAAATTTTTGTCAAAAAGGGTAGAATTTGATTTCATTCTCCATTGCGATTTCAAAGCTAAGAGATTTCCAGGTGCACTCAAGCAAATTCTAAGCAATTCCAAGCAATTTTTTAGCAAAGAATTTGTTCAAATTTTTTTCTTACACCTACTGAGCAGCGATGGCATCCAAAAGTAGTAGTAGTAGCAAGGAAAAGAAGGGTTCAGAGATGCTGGTAAAGGATGTAGAATGGAAAGCGCCTAACTTCAAAATTATTCCAGTCATTGCAGAGTCACTTGACCCTAATGGAGCTCAATCTCAAATTCCACCAAAGGGACTCCTCATAAATGAAATTCATACTCATTTCAAATGCACTATTCAATAAATAGGAACAATAGAAATGGAGAATGTCCTAGGAGAATTGTGTGCTAATGGAACCCTAAAACTCGAGAATAAGCACTCAAAAGAAAAAGGCTTAACCCATATCTCGCATCTACCAAGAAACTTCCAAATTAAGTGGATTAGGTATATTTTGAGCCATGTGCACAATGGTCAGTTATGGTTAGAGCAACTTGTCGTGATAACAAAGAAGATGATTCACAAAATCACTGGTCTCCCTATGCTCAACAAAGTTAAGGTTACCAAAACCCTAGGTCAAGATGAGTTATAGAAGAAAACCCTAGCCGAGTGGGATGGGAGAGGACTAAAGATTAGTAATGTATCTAACATAGAACTTAGGTTTGGTATTCATATCATTGCACATAAGATATACATCTCTAGCAGACTAAATAGTGTGCCATGTGAGGCTGTGGACTTAGCATATAAGATAGTCAAGAAGAATTTGGAGTATGACTTGTCTGAGCTATTGCTAAGGCAACTAAACAAAAACATGGACAATATCAGATCGTCAAAGAATAATCCCTATAAATTTGGCTCCCTATTAACTTGTTTATTTTTCTATGTTTAAAAATTCTTTCCATCCAAAGGAATTGTTGTGTGGAGAAAAGATATTCCAATTCTATATCAGATTAATGAGTTTATTGCTGACATGGGTGAAAACTTTGAGAAGGTTATGGATAATTATTTTGAAGATTTCAAGGAAAGAATGAATAATAGGTTCTAAATTCTATCAAAATTGGTTGAAGACTATAAAGATGGTGTATGCTTCATGGTTGATTGTGATAGAGTATACATTCAAGCAGTCACACCCCAAGTTGCACATGGGGAAAAATCTCTTCCTTATGAGGTCAATATTGATGAAACTAGAGATATTATTAAAGCACTAGTGAATGAGCCTATAGATCCTAAGCTTCCTACCTTTGGCACTTATGATGAAGCAAAGGCTAGAATTGAGCTTGAAATCAAGCTACCCCAAGCTATAAGCAAAGGCAAGAGGAAGATTAAAAAATTGAAAACTACAACTGGCCCTCTAATGCTCACTAAAGGTAAAGGAGAGGATGAAGAAGAATAAGAAGAGGTGAAGAGAGAGAAGAACATGAATCTAAAAAAGAAGAGGAACTACCAAAGAAGAAAGGAAAGGTGTTTACAAACCTCAAAAGAAGCCAACTGTAGTATTCTCAAGGAGAACCAGGAAAGGCAAGAAGGAAACTGTACTTGTCAAGCCTCCACTCACATTTGAGGAAAGGCTAAAATAGTTAAGGATTGGAGTCGGTATCAGCAATTTTAAAGCTCTCAAATATGAAACTTGGACTCCTATAGAACAAAAGGAGATTGAAGACTTGGTAATGGAAAAGTTAGGAACTTGAAAATTCTCTCCTGATCAATTTGCATCTCAAATTCCAGCAGTACTTGTTGACAAAATAAAAGTTAGATGGGAGAACACGATATAAACTGTCAAAGATATATTTGAGAAAAAACTAAAGGAATTAGTACCCAGTCTGACAGATGCAAAAGTCAAAAAGGCATTGAAAGATCATGAAGGAAAAATGAATAAGAGATTCAATACTTGTCTTATATTATTAAAAGATATTGAATCAGTTGTCAAAAATGCTACAGATATTTGGAGTGATGCATATCATCTTAGGAAGCCATCAGATGATCTTGCTGAAATTAAGGATGATGATAGTAGTGGCAATGATGATTTTGATAACACTCCATCTATCACAGTTACACCAGGAGATTTGCATGCACTTATGAAAGAAAAAGAGGAATAAGACAAGGAGGAAGAAGTACTTGAGGTAGAAAAAGATGAAGATAACCCAGAAAGAATTATAGCAGCAGTTGTTGCATCCCTTCCTCACTCTCCACCAAAGACTGATAAATCTACTATGGAGACAGCTTCTGCAAGTGAGACTGTGAGCACAATTACCACATCAATTGTTCAATCTTCACTAGCCACCTCCTAGCTCCAAGTATCTGAAACAAAAGTGCCAAGCACTTTATCCACCAAGCTTCCTGTCACTTCTTTAGCTACCGAGTCAGCTTCCTTAGCTCCTTCACCATTAGTTAGTATAACAGTAAGTTCTACAATTTTGTCTTTGTCAATTCTAGTAAGTTCTACAATTTTGCTTTCATCAACATTATCTGTATCCACTACAACTCTAATCAGCTTAGATATTGCTATGGGTACTCTACCAAGTGTGACACCATTTTTGGGAAGTGTTTCAATTTTTGATCCAGTTATTACTTCTATTGGCATTCAATCCTTGAGTCCTGTGCCAGTTTTTACTCCTAGCCCTTCTATCTCCACTATCATGTCTATTCCAAAGGTCAAACTAGTAATCTCAAAAGTCAAACAAAAGCATCCATTAAAACTTTTGATCATTGGAAAGGAAATTGAAGAAGACATTGACTTAGACACAGAGATAGTAATACCAAAGATTGACTATGACACTGTTACCATTGAAGAGATGAGGTTAGCCAGTCAACTCATAGAGATGAAAGCTACACAGAAGCAGTTAAGGTTTGAAAGGGATAAGGAGTTTAGAATAATTGAGAATGCAAAGGATATAATTACAGAAGCTATAGGTGTTGAAGTAGATTCCACTCAACACATTTTGATTCAGTTAGAAGAGGTAGTATAGAAATTTAATGAAGATCCTTTCGGACATGAGAAACTGATTGAAAAGGCTAAAAAAAAAATTTGATGACAAGGTGCTAGAGAATATTGCTCAATAGATAGCAATCAAGCAAGTTGAATTGTCCACACTTTTGGGTAACTTAGAAAATATTGTTTTATAATGCAACATCACTTTTTGTCAAACTTTGTGATGTTTTTGGTTTTACTAAAGAAATAAAGGATAAGCTAAATAAGATTGACATTGCTATGCAATCAAGTGCATCTAAGCTAAAGTTGGAATCCTCCTCCACAATCTCTCATCACACCAAAATTAGATATCTGGCAGACATGTAGGCAAAATTATTGAGAGAGGAAGCAAGGACCCAGTCTACAATAATAGACATCCAGAATATGATCCTTCCTATCATGGATACAATGCAGAAACATATTGCTCATTAAAAAACATTGATCCAAGATCAAAACTTCTCAGTGGCTGATCACATGATTCAATTATCAGCAGAAGTTCAAATTGCTCTCTCCACGTGTCAAATTTTGCAGTAGACTTGGGATAGTACTTTTTCCACCATCCTTAAGGTACATCAAGATTTTCTATCTCACTTTGGTGTAACCATATAAACTATATATATAGTCCTTTGGCATTATTTTCAAAATAGGGGAGAGATTCAACATAATAAATAGGGAGAGTTATCAGTATAAGTGAAAGGGGGAGCTAGCACTCAATAAAGTTAGCATGTGTACATAAGTATCTTTGTATATACATTATAAGTCATCAAGAAGATATATAGAAATGTATATGTAGTATTTCTGCAAAGATCAATTTTGAAAAATCAAAATTCAGTGAGTAAGGTTATGTACATATGTTTTGGCTTATAAGTGTTTTGTCACTAATGCCAAAGGGGGAGATTGTTGACATTATATTGTATTTGTCATTAGTAACAACACTTATTTGACTATGAATGATTACCGAGCTCATCACTCAGTCTACTGTGTATACCGAGCATTCAGTGGTTACCTTGTAGGTTCATCACTTAAGCAGTTCACACCGAGCATTCCTGAAGCTATCGAGTCTACAGTGTTCACCAAGCTTCACTGTGTCTACTGAGTCATCAGTTTGTATGATGGAAGCTAGTGTTTATCAAGTGATGGAAGTGTAGTGTTTACCGAGTGAAATCAAGGTAAACGAAGGATTTAGTTTTTACCAAGTAATGGAAGTGTAGTTTTTTTCGAGTGAAATCAAGGTAAACAAAGGATTCAATTTTTACTGAGTAATGGAAGTGTAGTGTTTACCAAGTGAAATCAAGGTAAACGAAGGATTCAATTTTTATCGAGTGACACTATATCTACCAAGTCTCCAATGGTTACTGAGTTCCAAGCTATGTTGTGTGGTTAGTATGGATTGAGCTTCTACTTCTATCAAGTGCATGACGATGCCGAGTATCATAAGGTCACCAAGTTAGCTTGAAGAACTCAATTTTTCTACTATTTGGCTAACTCAGTAATATTTTGTTCACTTGTTTTTTAGCTAACCTTGCAATTATAATTATTGGAATGATATATATGTAATGTATTATATCATTTACAATATATGTATGAGAGTATCAAGATAGACATGTAATGTTTTGAGAAGTGTAAATGTGAATCAGTAGTAGAGCAGAATACTCAACAAGTTCGACAAGGAACAATAAAGATTCATCAATCACAAAAGGTGATCTATACTTCAAGGATCTAATTAGCAATCAAGTTTTAAGTCAAATCTATTGTTCCATCCTAACAGGTCAACTAGTTTCTAAATCTTGTAACAAGGTAGACTTAACAATCTTTTGTAAATCTCTTAACCAAGTGCATACTTTAGTGTATGTTTGTAAATCCTCTAACAAGGTGGACCTAGCAGTCCTTTATGCTCCTAACACAGCAGATCACCAGAAGTGTTCAATGTAAGCCTTAACAGGCCAACTTTATACTATAGTATTAAAGTTTTGTGGGTATCATCCCCACCCCAGTTTTACTTTCTATTTGGAAGGTTTATGGGTTACCAAATCACTGTGTACATGTGTTATGGATGTTTGATCTCTCATATATGTCGTAGATTAGATGAATGAATGGTAAATAGTATATATGATTAAAGTGTTGAATTGTTTTAAAGTTTTGAAGTTACTGATTCACCCCTCCCCTCTTACTAACCTGTCATATCTTGAATATTTCCAACATATCCAACATTTCTTGATTGTGCTCTTTCTTCTATATTAGTCTGATGTAGCAACATCCTTGCTATAAAAGAAATCTTGCATCACCCAAAATATTTTATTTTTCAGTATTTTCTATTTTAACAAGGACTAGTAGATAGGATGGTTACTATTTATAGGAGATTACTATTTTTAGTAAGTTTTTCATATGAGCTTAGAATTTTCTCATTTTCTATAGGATGGTTCATTTTAGAATTATAAGCCTACTATAAAAATATCATTGCTCCAGTTTAAGTATCAGAGAAGTTCTTGCAAATTTTTGGTGGAAAATTTAGGAGAAAAATCTTCAAGCTCATCATTGGAGGCCTTAGAGTGAAAACTTGATGGAAGGGCACTTGTGAATTTTTGAGCCTGTAAATCAGGAGTAAGGATTTCCAAAAAGTGGTTATAGTAGCTAATCAAAGAAAAAATTTGAGAGTTATGGCTTTCCAAAGTTGGGCTACTTTAAATATCTAAATAATTGTCAAAGATGTATTTGGCTAACTCTATATGCATTGTTAGGTTTTGTCCACCCTAGGCATTAAGTTTCATTGTCTAGAACCATCTCAGGTAGCATAAAATTGCCTTTTTAAGAAGGGCCTAAAAATTGTCTAGAACATCTTTGGGTGGTAGTTCATAGCTTAGTCTTGCTCACCCATTTTAGAGTGTAAGTATTTTCTCACCCATCGTGTACAACATGTCAATCAAATTGTTATGGCATACCCATCAACATATGATATACATCCATAGGTATGATATTACATAGTGCCTTATCCTAGTAGCTTCCAATCATGAACTTCACTGAGCACTGCTCGTTGACCATGACCTTGTGGTCATCTTGCACCCAAGGAATATGGTATGATGTGTGTGTTTTTGTCTCTTCAACTTCAACTTTGTGAACATCATTTTTGACATTAGATTTTCAGTACTTCCACCATCAATAATCACATCACAACATTTATCTTCACATCTGCATCTTGTGCAAAACAAGCTCCTTTGATCAAGTTCATTCTTACCACTTAGATGGGCTCTTCTATTAACTATGACTTCTCCTCTTTTACCATCTACAGAATGTGATGATCTAGCATCTTCATCAACATGTGCAACTTTGGCCTAGCCTTTTGTTCTTTGAACTATCCTTCCTTTGCACTAGGAACATTTAAATGCTTAATGCCCTTCTTCTCTATAGTGAAAACATTTCCTATAGAAGCCTCTTCTTCCACATCCTTTTCCTCTACCTCTTCCTCTCTAATCTTTATTTTTTTGATCATGGAAATGTTTGGAATTATTTCCCCTTTGACTTTGATTTCTACTTCTAGCCTTATCCTTGTTCTTTTGGTCATCATTATGGCCATCATAAGATCATCTACCAAATCTTCCACCATGACCTCTTTCACTATTCTTGTTTTCAAACTTCTTGCTTAGCTTCTCCTCAACTCTTAGGTAAAACTAGTATGCCTCCTTAATACTATTCATTTGAACCAAACTTAACCCATCCAAAATACTTGGCCTTAACCCATTAAGATAACAAGCCACTTTCTCCTTATCAGCTTCTACATGACCATTCTAATAAGAACTTGGTAGATTCCTACTTGCTTCAACCCTGTCATTTTCTTCAATAATCCACAATAATAAATTGTTGCTTTAGTTTGGTTATCATTCGATCCCATCTAGTGATTTTGTCATTTCCCTTTCTATTTTGCTCCAATTGAACCTCCTATCACTAGATCTTTGCATATCCCTTCAGTTTCACCTTCACAAACTTGACCCTATTAGGATCCTCAATATCTCCATACTCAAAGTACTACTCCAATTCATTGATCCAACCAATCAGCTCCTCTGGGTTAGGATTTTCCAAAAATGTGAGAACCTCAAACTTGGGTCTTTTTCCAATCTTGGAGATGGCCTTAAAAAGTCTTTCTTCCTTTGGGTTTAGAATCACCTCTGGTTCGACATTTTCTTATTTTTCATTCTCATCCTTTCTTTCATCTCTTATGGGAATATTTATTCCTCTATGAATTTATTCTTTCAATGTTTGTATTTTTCTTTGGAGGACTCTAAAACCCTCAAGTATAAAACCTATAGCTCTTCCATCACACTCTCTTCATGAAGGCATTTTTGCACTTATGCTAAAACCCTAGTGCAAACTACCTCATAATCAGTGATCTACCTACATTCTCACCCTAAACCATAGTCCTAGTGTGAACTACCTCACAGTTGGTGATCAATCCAAACACTCAAGAACTCTAGCTTTGATACCACTTGATGAAGGGTGCTCCCCTTAATACCATAAATACATAATAGAAACAAAGAAACAACAGAACATGCGAGAACAAAATATGGACTTGTTATTATCACCACAAAAGTGGAATTACATAACTCACAAGTAAAATATGCTAACCCACATGGGCATCTTCATTATATAAAATTTGCAAGACTAAGTTGTGAACTACCACCCAAAGTTATCCTAGAGAATATTTGGGCCCTTCTTAAATATGCAATTTTATGCCACTTGAGGAGGTTCTAGACAATGAAACTTAATACCTAGGGCCAATAGACCCTAAAAGTACATATAGAGTTGGCCAAATACAACTTTGACAATTATTTTAGATGTTTTGGCTAGCCCAACTTTGGAAGGCCATAGCTCTCAAACCGTTGCTCGAATTGGCCATTATAACCACTTTTTGGAAACAACAACTCCTAAACTATAGGCTCAGAAATACACAAGTGCCCTTCCATTTAGTTTTTGGACCTCATCTAGGAACTCTAAGGCCTCCAATAGTGAGCCCAAATATTTTTATCATAAATTTTTCATCATAAATTTGCAATAACTCCTCTGATACTCAAGCTAGACCAATGAGATTTTTGTGGTAGGCTTATAATTTTGAAATGATCATTCCTGTAGAAAATGAGAACATTCCATGCTCATATGCCAAACTTATTATTAATAGTAAACTCTCATAAATAGTAACCACCCTATCTACTATTCCTTATTAAAATAGAAAAGACTAAAAATAAAATATTTTTGGGTGATGCAATATTTCTCTTACACCCAAAATGCTCCTGCATCGGACACCTAGGGTAATTTGAAAAGTGACTCTATTACATTTTTTGTGTTCAAAGGAAAACCAAGATGGTTAAACTCCTCCCTTGCTAGACATGATGAATCCTCTGGTATCCTCCCTTTCCATTTGACTAGGCATTCCTGACAATTTTTGTTCCTTGTACTTTTGCCAATTGATTGTCTAGTATCTCCTCAATCTCCTTTATGCCGAACTATTTGCTAGAAAACTCCACTGTATTTTTGCAACTTCATCTCCACCTCCTCCTTCATAATAATCTATCAAATCTAAAATATTAAATACTAGTGAAATATTTAATTAAGAAGGCAACTCCACTTCATAAGCATGTCTAGAATAATGTGTTTTCACTATCATGCAGGTCCAAACTTCTTCATATTTAGCTTATTATGTGTACCCATTGGAAAATGCTCCTTTCTCAAATGAACCATGACTTCCTCTCTAATCTAAAATTGCTTATACCACCTTTTCACATCTACCTTAGTCTTATACTATGTATTCATCTTTATGATATGCTTCCTATTAGAAATAATAGTCCACCAAGATAACTAGGAGGGAAGGGGGTGAATCAATTATCCAACAATTTAAACATTTATTTTCTTTAAACAAACTTAATCATTCAAAAAAATTAAAAAGACAACCATAATAAGATGCACATAGACAATTACACCAAATATGTTGACTAGGGAAACCCTTAATCAGAGGGAAAACCCCGGTGGGAATGATGCCCACAAGATGATGTACTAATATAAATATTCCTTGTTAGAGGATAGACCCTGTTAGGAGTCTATTACTAAATTTAGTACATAAAGCCCCTGTTAGGAGATTCCAACCGTGTTAGGAGTTGTAGTACAATGTATGTAAGAAAAGCCCACTACCCAAACATGCAATTTCAACTACAAGAAGAGCTGACTACTCAAACAAGTAATGTAATGTTATGTTCTTCTTTCCTATATCTTCTAAATTGAACCAATCACTATTAGACCTTGTATACTAGGTCATGAACCTTATATCCAAATATCAAACCTTAGATCACTTAGCAAAACCTCAACAATGAAGTTTCCTTCACTTATGCTCTGCTCTGCTCAACTTTACATTTCACTCTTGTGCTACTTACACATATCATCCTCATCCATACATATCCAAGTCATGATAAAGGAAAATGTCCTTCTTTTATACTGGTCCATAAAACAATTCCTTGAGTTGGCTATTAGACCTTCTCAATTAATCATTATAGGACCACATGAAGAACACATTACACCTAGCAATAACAATAATCTTCCACCTTGCAACTTGAATAACTTTTCGTACACACAATATTATGATGAGAGATCTTATCCATGTCATCATCAACATGTCTTCTACACATATTTAACCTCAATTCTCATAGTAACAATTCTGCGAAGAGGTATAACAAGTTTACTAGAACATGCCTCTATAAACTCTATCTCAAAATAGACATCACCAAAACTTACATAACTTCTTCCAGACTTATCATTTCTTCTTCTAATGTTAACTAAATATACTAGATACTCAAAAGTATCTTCCATAGCCTCAAATAACTAGAATACTCAACTAGTCATTAATACCAACTTGATCTTTCTACTATTCTTCTGTTAGATACCATAGAAAACTACTATGTTGACATTAATGACAAACTCAGTCATGAATGTAACATATCATCATAGTGACATATCTAAAATACTCCCCCTTATGAATATCATCAGCATTCATGCTTCCAACAATCTTGCAACAATCTCCCCCTTTTGCATTGATGACAACATAGATGAAAAACATCTAGTTCCAAGAATACCAACAAAAGACTATTCATCTTACTTTCCAAATCCTCTTCATCAATTATTCTCCCCTACTAATATACCTAAATGTGCTCTTTATCAAACTGTCATGCTATTTTTCCATGGTGTTTTTCATGTCAAACACCTCCCCCATTGACATCAATGTCAAATGTTTCAAAAACCAACTTTACTACATCAAACTCTACAACAATTGATTATTACAAGCTCAAGTGTCCAAAGACCTTGTTTAAAAAGAACAGCCAACAAGAGTCCTAGATGACTCTATCCATCACAGATACTCCCCCTTATACGAAGCATCAAGATTTAGTCCAAATAACACTGGTGCTTTGTTACACTAGACTAATGCACTTTTGCATCTTCTACTATGATGTAGGAAGGGGCATAGCATACCTCACAAATACTAAAATGTCTCTTTGGGAAGAGGCTTAGTGAATATATCTACAATCTTCTATTTAGTGCTTACATGCTCCAATCTAATTTCCTTATTTGCAATTTTCTCTCTCAACATGTGATACTTAATAGAAATGTGCTTAGTCTTTGAATGCAATACTAGATTCTTAGACATATTTACCATACTTGTGTTGTCACAATGTATGATAATAGGTTCACTAATTTCTATCCTTATATCCTTTAGAATCTACTTCATCCAAACTATTTGATTGCAATTGTTTGTTGCTACAACATATTCTACTTTTGATATACTTTGTGATGTACAATCCTACTTCTTGCTTAGCCAAGAAACCAATTTTCCTCCAAGAAAGAAGGCTCCACCACTGGTGCTCTTTCTGTCATCCATACTTCTTGTCATACCATTAGATCTATCATACCACAATCCAAACTCAAATGTTCCCTTTAGATATCTGAATATCCTTTTTCACTACTGCGTAATGTGCTTCTCTAGGATCAACTTGAAATATTTCAACAAATCTAGCTACATTTTCTATATCGAGCCTTATGTGAGTTAGATATTGCAATCCTTTAATCATATATCTGTACTTGTTCTGCTCAACAGTAGCTGTCTCATCTTTGGTGGACAAGTTGTGTCCAGTTACCATAGGTGTTCCAATAGGTTTGCATGTTTAAAAACCAAACCTTTTCAGTAAATCCTTCAAGTGCTTGGTCTAAGAAATAAATATTCCTTCTTTATTTTGTACAATCTACAATGCTAGAAAATATATCATTTCTCCTATCATACTAATCTCAAATTCTTTCTTCATTTCTTCTGCAAACTTCTCACTTTCTTTATCATTTCCTCCAAATATGATATCATCAAAAAATATTACCAAAATCATCAAACCATCATCAATTTCTTTCCAATATAGATTACTATCTACCATAACTTTTCTATATCCAAGCTTTGTCAAATGCTTGTCCAACCTTGCACACCAAGTTCTGTGTGCTTGTTTGAAGCCATACAATGCTTTCCTCAATCTACATACTATGTCCTTATCATATGTCAAATGATAACCTTCAAGTTCTCTATTTAGAAATGCCAACTTGACATCCATCTGATATACTTTGAATTCCTTTTGTGCTGCATAGGCTAGGAATAATATCACTACTTCTATTCTAGCCACCAGAGCATAGGTCTCATCATAGTCTATTCCTTCTTACTATGAGTAAACTTTACATACCAATCTTGCCTTGTTCCTTACAACTTTTTCTTGCTCATTTATCTTATTTTTGAATCCCCATTTAATTCCTATCATATTCTTGTCTACTAGTCTAGGTACCAATTCCTATGTCTCATTCTTTACTATCTAATTCAATTCCTCTTTCATAGCTTATTTTCAATAATCATCTTTAAATGCTTCATCTGCATTTCTAGGTTCAACTTGAGATATCAAACATAGTTCTTCATTGGATATGCTTCTTGTCATCACACCATTATCTTTGCTTCTAATGATCTTCTGAGATGGGTGATTCTTTATCATATTCTTTCCTAAAGTAGGAGTTGTTATCTCAACTCTTGAATTTATTGAAGGTTTTGATCTTTGTCCCTACCTTGGCTCTCCTTCATTCTACAAGTCATTGTCAATCTCAAGAAATACCTCATCATTCCCTGGCTTAGTAACAACATCATCATTTGAATTGTAGTCAACTATTCTCTCTTATGTCCTAAATTTTGAATCAATTCTTACATTTTCACTTTCCATAATAGTCTTAGTTCTCAAATTATAGCATATATAAGCCTTCTTTTCAATGAATAACCAAGAAACATACCTTCATCACTTCTAGCATCAAACTTACCACGGTCATCATCTCTTTTTATATAGAACTCACTCCCAAAAATTTTGAAATACTTAACTGTAGGTGAGTGACCAAACCCTGGTTCATAAGGGGTCTTGTTTGTGTCTTTCCTAACTTGTACTCTGTTCATAGTGTAGACTATTGTATTCATAGCTTCTCCCCAAAATTTTTTGGATAAATAATTCTCAGCTAACATAGCTCTTGATTCTTTTGTAACTAACTTGTTCCTTGTCTCTACAATGCCATTCTATTCAGGGGTTCTCAATCCAACTCTTTCTTCTGCTCTAGGATCATATCCTAGTTCTTCAATCTAATTCCATTCTACAAATCATTTCTAATGATAACTTCCACATTTTCATGGTTAGCCTTAGGATCAACAATAGTTACCAAATCTATCTCTTCTACTACTTCATTTTCTTTAACCAATTCAAGCTCATTATCTTTATCACAATCATTCAAGAATCATTCTATACTTGCTTTAAATTCTTCATCTTCATCAGAAAGCGAACTCTTTCTAGTTTTCCTTAATCTCTTAGGGCATGTAGATTCATAATGACCAAGTTCATTACATATCCAACAAGAAAAAATTTACATGCCTTCTTTTCCTCTTTTCATAACCAGATCAATACCTTCCTTGATCTTCATGTCTTATTTGGATCTAGACCTATATTTTCTTGGGCTTCTATTCTTTTGTAAACAATAGAAGGATTCTGGATCTAAACACTCAATACTCTACTCTTTACACAAATCTAATAAATTGCCAAGAATTTCTACCATTTAGGTGTTAAAATTTCCTCTCCCAGATTTAGGACTATCTTTCTTGAAAATGATCACCATGGATTTCATAAAGTTGTTAGACTTTATATTCAAGGACCTGATGCTTTAATACCAATTGTTAGAAACAATAGTGTACCAAGATAACTGGGAGGGGGGCGGGGTGGTGAATCAGTTATCCAACAATTAAAACATGTATCTTATCTAAACAAACTTAACTATTCAACCAAAGTAAACAACAGCCATAATAAACTGCACATAGATAATTACACCAGGTATGTTGACTAGGGAAACCCTTGATCAGAGGGAAAACCTTGGTGGGAATGATGCCCAAAAGATGATGTATTAATATAAATATTCATTGTTAGAGATGGACCCTGTTAGGAGTCTATTACAATATTTAATACATAGAATCCCTATTAGGAGAATTTGAATCCCTATTAGGAGATTCTAACCTTATTAGGAGTTGTAGTACAATGTATGCAATAAGAGCCCACTACCCAAACATGCAATTTCAACTACAAGAAGAGCTCGCTACTCAAAAAAGTGATTTACTATTATGTTCTACTTCCCTCTATTATTTCAACCAAACCAATCATTTTTAGACCTTGTAGACTAGGTCACAACCCTTGGATCCAAATATCAAACCTTGAATTACTTAGCAAGACCTCGACAATGAAGTTTTCTTCACTTCCACTCTACTCTGCTCAACTTCACATTTTTCTCTTGTGTTGCTTACACACATCACCCTCATCCATACATATCCATATCATAATAAGGGAAAATTTCCTTCCTTTATATCAAGTCCATAAAATAATTCCTTAAGTTGATTGTTAGACCTTCTTAATTAATCATTATAGGACCACACCAAGAACACATTACACTTAACAATAACATTAATCTTCTGCCTTGCAACTTGAATAACTTTTTGTACATGCAATATTATGACAAGAGATATTATTCACATCATCACTTACATGTCTTCTACACTTCAAATCTATCTTTTTGAAATACTAAGCTACACTCAAACAATCATAATATCATCCATCCTTAGTAATGGAAATCTATACTTGATTGTAATCTTGTTGATAGTATGAGAATCTATGCACATCCTCCATTCTCCATTCTTCTTTGGTGCTAATATGGCTGGTACAACACATGAACTCAGACTCTCTTGAATCAACCCCTTTTGCAACAACTCATGAACTTGTTTGTTCAACTCTTTACTTTCTACCAGTGTCATTTCGTGTGTTGCCTTGTTTGGAAAACTGGTTCCTAGAACCAAATCCATCTGGTGCTTGATCTTCCTCATTGGAGGCAATCCATTAGGTACATTACTTAATACAATATCAGAAAACTCTCCCAACATATCTACAACTTTTGTAGGCACCTCATCTACTTCTTCTTTACTATCTTTTGGAATTATATAAAAACACATATGCTCATGATTCATAGCTTTGAGAAACTCTTTCCCATCAACAAAACATATTCTAGTAGCACTACATAGCTTTTCTTTTTTCTCCTTCAATGACTTCAACTTATGCTTCACTTCATGATTGGTCAAAGTGTAGGTATTTTCTCTCCCATCATGTATAGCATGCCTGTCAAACTAGCATGGCCTACCTAGCAACATATGGCATATGTCCATAGGTATGATATCACATAATACCTCATCCTAGTAGCTTCCAATCGTGAACTTCACTAAGCACTACTCATTGACCATGACCTTGTGGTCATCTTGCACCCAAGCAATACCATATGGATGTGGGTGTTTCTATCTCTTTAGCTTCAACTTTGTGACCATCATTTTTGACACTAGATTGTTAGTACTACCATCATCAATTATCACATCACAACACTTATCTTCACATCTACAACTTTTTTGAAACAAGATCCTTCTTTAATCAAGTTCAATATCACCACTCAACATGATTGTTCTACTAACTAGGACTTCTCCTCTTTTAACATCTTCAGAATGAGATGATCTCGCATCTTCATCAACATGTGCAACTCTAGCCTCACCTTCTATTCTTCAAACTATCCTTCCTTGGCACTAGGAACATTCAAATTCTTTATGTCATTCTTATCCATAGTGAAAACATTTCCCATAGAAGCCTCCTCTTCCAAATCCCTATCCTTTGTGTCTTCTATTGGTGCTCAAACTCGTGTTCTCATTTTGAGTCAATTCAAGCCCTTTAAATACCCATAAATGCATATGTACCTGACTGTACCTTTGAGCCCCGTGAGGTGTTTAATGTTTCTAACACCTTATGTTCAGCATGTCTACTTGTTCCATGAAGATTAAATCATCATTTCAAGCCATTTTGTGAAGTATCATTTTTAGCTGGTGTCATTTCTGCATTTTCACCTAAGTGTCGAATAGTGATAGGAGGTTGTGTTTATCTTTGAATATTTTTAACCCAGAATTGTTTCATGACTCACCACTTTGGGAGTGTTTAGTATCCTATGTTTCAAATTTTGAGTCATTACGAGTCCATTTGTCTAGGTTTTGAATCCCTTAAAGTTGGTCAGTTACTATTTTGTGCATTTATGTAACTGTGCAAAATTTTGGGAAGCCCTATTTGACATGTTGTAACTTTTGACCAATTGACAAAAATGTGAAAATTCCTTTTGCGTTACATTGTAGATGTCAAAAACTTGTTATGTTTCAAGTTTGAGCTTATGACAAATCTATTTGATCAATTTTCAAACGCAATTCCAAATGGAATTTCTATCTTTTTACTAGTGTCAGCATATACAAATTTGTTGGAAGCCCTGTTCATGACATTATAACTCCTAATCCATGATCGACTAGATTGAATGGATTGTACTACTGTGTTTTCTTCTAAAAATACTTTAAGTGTGTCAATTTTTACATCTTGATGAATCCATATGCACACTTTTCTAGGTCCATTCCATTTGCAAAAAATGTTTTCTGTCAGTGTTTCCAGTTTGCAAAATCTGAGTGGCCAACTTTGACCGCTTGCCATTTGTGCCTAGTTATTCATCATGAGCCCAAATTGCAGATCCATATTCACCTCATGAGAAAGAACCAATGTCCCAATTTTCATCTTCCCAAGTGTACATTTGCCCCATTTTTGAAGCCGATTCCGAACCCAATTTAGTGCTTTCTAACATGTTTGCTTGCAGGTAATTCTAAGAGGTCAACTTTGATAGCGAATATCTTTTGACCTAAAATCCGTCATGAGGTAAGATTTGACAAGGTACAAGAGTGTGGAAAAGAGAGTCAGTGTACCAATTTTCAAAGCTCGATCAAGTGATTTGGTCAATTTTTAAGCCCAATTAGATGACCTGCTGATGCAAAAGTGACAGTTTGCAATTAAGTGATAAAATGAGTTTTTAAGGATGATTTAGTGTTTGATTTTGATTCTAGTCAGTTTCAAATGTTGAATAGATTAGTTTCGCATAATCAGTTGTTCGAAAATGAAATTTTTTGTTGCCAAACCCACTTTGGGGCCCGACTGATTCCATCAGGCAAAATGAGTCAAAGAATGAAAATAATGAAGCAAAAACCTTTAAGAGTTTGATGCAAAGCAACAACTCAGGAACTTTGGTGATCCTCCTATGATATTTATAAAAGGGGTTGGAGCTTTATCCCGATGAAAGCAACTTCCTTCATAACTTATATCATGATGGATGGATGCCCTGGCATTGTTGGAGAGGGTACTATAGATGCATCAGTTTTTTTCAAATCGAAGTGGTATGAATAAATTTTCATATCAGATGGATTGAGATAGCTTTAGAACATCGAAGTTACTTGATATAGTGTGTCTAGCTACATCTGGGTCAAACAAGACTGATGGTGTTGTCCCCGACTAAGATCATCTTGAAAAGAAAATAGTTTCATCGACCAGGGAAAATGATCTCAAAAGAATCTAATAAGGAAGGGGCTCTAAACAAGAGTTTCACAGAAAATACTAATTGTCAGTCCCAAAGGAAGGAAGATCTAACCCTCATTAAATTTCCATCTAAAAAGAGTGATTTGAAGAAGTAATGCAACCTGTGTTAAGCATAAAATTGGTGGTGACTTGTGAGATGCCAAGTCTAGAGGAGGATGGAAATTTAATGGCAATGAAAACAAAAGCCAACTCAAAAATGAGGTGCCCACATTTTAAAGCAGCAGACATAAAAAATGTCTCTTAGAGTGCTGAAGGATGAAAGGAGAAAATTGCCCAATATGAAGAGGAAGTTGGAATATTAAACAAGGGGCCTCATGAACAAAAGGAAACAGAGATTACCATTAAAAAAGGGGCTCCCACATATAGAAGAAACCTAGGCCTATTAAAGACCATAGCCCATGAATTAAGATGTAATAGTTGGCCAATCAAATGCCACTAGTTAAAAGGGAGCAGCCAACGATCGAGGATTGAAGACAAATCAAATAATGAAGACCCCGCGAGTTTGAAGTAGGAGACTCAACTATAAACTGGAGAGGGCAGTCATAAGAAAGGAATGCCTAGCACCAATGAAGAAATTGAATCTAGAGACAATGAAGACCTTGAGCATGAAACAACGTAGCCTACATTTTGAGAAAAGGCAGCAAGAAATATGAAACGGGGAGTGCCCATGTTGGAAGGCATCAAAGTTCAAAAGGTAGACACCAAGTTAACAGTAGATCACCCACATAAGAAAAAGGAAAGGTTGATTCAAAGGAACTCCCACAAGCAAGCAAGGGAGGGACATGTTCAAAGAGCCTCACACAAGAAAGCGCAAAGCACAACACGCCTCTTAAAAAGAACCCAAACATCAAATAAAGAAGAAAATCTCTGCATAAAGGAGCAAATACTAGACAACCTGTGGGCATTGAAGGAAATGAGAGGCAACTCATGCCATAAGAGCCTCTGGTTGAAGAATTAAAAATGGGAACACAAGCAAAGAGAGCTCATGCAGGGGAGTTAAAGGGAAGTGCATTCCATGGTTAGAAGATAGTGACAATTGCAAATGGAGCTCATGCACATTTTTAAAGTAAGAAGGCAAGGACATGAATTGGGCGCATGCCAAGGGAGGAACAGGGAGACGCTAGCAGCAATCAAAGAGATAAAATAGTGAAGGAATAATATCCCATATTGGTGCCATGGGAAACATCTTGTCTTTTTAAATACTCCTTTACACAAGTCAAGCATTATCTAACAAGACATGCAGTTTGAAAAAGCCAAGTGCTCAATTGATGGGCACGTGGTCGACAAATGTATTTTGACTCAAATTCTACAGGAGGAGAATGAGCCACGTGGCAGCATGGAATAAGAGTGCAAGTTGAATTGCAAAGGCATTACATGCCTACGGGAAACCTCTCTCAGCATAAGAGTGGAAGTAAATTTTTCAAAGGTTCCGAGGATACGGCCATGAGAGCGTAAAGATCATAAGAGCATAAAGGTAAAGTGAAAGTCATTCCGAACATACACAAATTGAAGACCCTAGAGATCCAAGAAGTGAATCTTTAAACCTCTTCGGTGATACGCATAAGCATAAAAGTGTAAAGGGAACTCGCCTGTGTATGCACTTAAAGTGAAAAATGAAAGCCTCTGGTGCTACGGGGAAGGAATCAAGAAAATTAATTAATATTAAAATATTAATTAATTTAAAATATCTCAAATGTTGCAGGGCAAATCAGGAGTTGACAAGTGGCAAGGTGGGCAGATAATAATGAATATAAAATGAAAATTCAAAAAGGGTTTCAAATGCATGGACTCAAATGAAAATTTTAAATGAAGATTTTGAATAAATTTTTAAGTTTTATATAGTTCAAACTATATAAAATTTTTAATTTTTGAATTTTAATGCTTGTTCATAGTCTAGGAGCCTATTTTTCAAAGGGCCATAACAGGGGCATTTTTTGTCTGAATTGAGTACTTCAATATATCGTTGGAACTGGGAGAAGCTGAGTTTTCTAGATATGAAGTTAGATTGTGCACGTATTAACTAGTTTCTGTTGTAAGTCAATTTGTGATTCTTGAGGCATTGGTAGCAAAATAGGCAGTTTTGATCACAGAGCATCAGAATTGGTTAGAGGGCAGTTTTAAAGGCTTGTTGGGATATGGATGTGAAGAAAATCAACTTTAAATAGTTTTCTTTCATTCTAGAGGTTACATTGAATTGATTTTTACTTTTACCTTGAATTCACTTTGACACTAAAAATCAGTTACTTTCTTTCATGATCAAATTTTTGAGATATTTTGTGCTTTGGAGGCAAAATTGATTGAAGATTTGATATGCAAGTTAAAAGAAAAGATTTGAAGGATTTTTTTAACTTATTGAGAAGGTTTTCCAAGTGGACAGATGTCATGTTCAGATCAGATTTGGGAATTCACTTCTTCCTATATCTTTCTTTCTTTCTTTCATTGTAGGGGTTGGAAAATATTGGAAAGTTTATCTGGAATGAAGGCATTTAGTAGAACTAGCCCTGGAATTGATGAATTCTAAATGGAAGATCTGGGATGTGCTGGTTCCAGACCATGAAGCTTTGCTTTGGCTATGATACCCCCTTCCCATCCCATCAGTTTCTTATTCTTGCCATTTTCTCTCTTGTATGATAGCATTTGTTCATTGAATAGTCTGGTTTATTAGGTTCTTTGTGAGTTAATTTCATACATTTTTATGTATTATTTCAAGGAAATCAATACAAGGAACAGCAAGTGTTTAGTTTTAGTTTAAATCTTGTCTCCTTTCTCAGTTGAGCTGTGATGTTTTATGGTCTTTGAGCAAAGAGCCTAGATCATAAGTGTAGTCCCTTAAGGCTATATGTTACTTCATTGTTTCTTGTAATTCAAGGAATTATGTAAATGCTTCATAGATTCAACAGGGTTGCAGGTTTATTGAGGAGGATATCTGGTAAGAATGAGATTTAGATCGAACATTGATGTCTATTTACAAGGTGAATGGATAGATCATATATCTGAATATATGAATAAGTATTAGATATCCAAAATGCATGAGGGAGATTCATGAATTGCCCAATGGATCAGGCACTGATCAGCTACAGGGTCATTAAGTTGTTTTCTATATGTGGTTTTCATCCACTTTCCCCACCCACATAAAATCAAATCAAATTTAAATCATCTTTACATTTTATGTTGAAGAGCTATAATAGAATTCCCTCACTCAACTTATGAATGTCATAGATTTTCATTTAGCTACTATAGATCTGTTTCATTTCATGAGTAATTAGGAGATATAAGGGGTTTCATCTACAGTAAATAGATTAAGGGATATGTTTTGCACTGGTACAATATCAATTGAATCTGAGGTCTACCTACCTAGGTCTTGCAGAGCCTGAAGTAGAAGAAGGGTCAAGCCTTATAGTTGGCCCTGTGTCTAAAATGATATGTTGAGAATGGGAGTTAGCTGCCCCTAGATATGTCATATTCTCATGGGGATAATTGAAAATGCTCTAGCATTTTCAAACACCAACATCTTCCTCTCTGATCTCCTTTTTCCTTATCATGGAAACGATTCAAATTGTTTCCCCTTTGGCTCTGACCACTACTTCTAGCCTCATCCTTGTTCATCTAGTCATCATTATGACCACCATAAGATTGTCTGCTAGATCTTCCACCATGACCTCTTCCACTATTCTTATTGTCAAGCTTCTTTCTCAACTTCTCTTCAACTCTTAGGGAAAACTAGAATGCCTCCTCAATACTATTCATTCAAACTAAACTCACCTCATCCTAAATACTTAGCCTTAACCCATTTAGATAATGAGCCACTTTCTCCTTATCATCTTCTACATGGTTAGTTCTAATTAGAACTCAATAGAACTCTTCAATATACTCTTGAACATATTTTCTCACATGCTTCAACCCTTGCATTTTCTTCAATAGATCAAGCTTGTAATCCATGGGATTGAATTGTTGCTTTAGTTTAACTATCATCTAATCCCATTTGGTGATTTTTTCCTTTCCTTTTCTATTTTTAGTCCAACTAAACCTCCTATCTCTAGATCTTTGCATGTCCCTTTAGCTTTGCCTTTGCAAACTTGACCCTATTGGGATCCTCAATATCTTCATACTCAAAGCACTCCTCCAATTCATTGATCCAATCGATCAACTCCTCTACGTTAAGATTTTCCAAAAATGTAGGAACCTAAAACTTAGGTATTTTTCCAATCTTGGAGATGGCCTTAAGAAACCTCTCCTCCTCTAGATTTAGAACCACCTCTAGTTTGACATTTCTTCTTCTTTGTCCTCATCCTTGCTTTCATCTCTTGTCAGAAGATTTATTCCTCTGTGCATTTGTTCTTCTAATGCTTGCATTTATCTTTGGAGGGCTCTAGAACCCTCAAGTGTAACACCTACAACTCTTCCACCATGCTCTCTTTGTGGAGGCATTTTCGCACTTCGACTGAGACCCTAGTGCAAAGTGCCTCATAGTCGGTGATCTATCTATATGCTCAACACAAACCAAAATCCTAGTACAAACTTCTTCACAATCAATGATCTATCAACACACTCAAGAATTCTCACTCTGATACCACTTGATGAAGGGTGCTCCCCTTAATACCATAAATACATAACATAAACAAAGAACCAATAGAAAATGTGAGAACAAAATATGGACTTCTTATTATCACCATAAATGCAGAATTATAGAATTGACATGTACAATATGCCAACCCACATGGGAACCTTCATTATAGGAATGTACAAGATTAAGTTGCAAACTGCCACCTAGAGTGGTTCTAGACAATGTTTGGGCCCTTCTTAAATAGGCAGTTTTATGTCAACCAAGAAGGTTCTAGATAATGAAAGTCAATACCTAGTGCCTATAGACCTTAACAATACATATAGAGTTAGCCAAATACTTCTTTCACAATTATTTTAGATATTTTGGGTATTCCAACTTTCGAAGGCCATAACTCTCAAACCATTTCTCTGACTGAGTATTATAACCACTTTTTGGAAATGCCAACTCCTCGTCTATAGGCTCGAAACTATGCAAGTGCCTTTCCATTAAGTTTTCAAACCTCATCTAGGCACTCTAAGGCCTCCAATAGTGAGCTTGGAAGTTTTTCTCTTAATTTTTCCACTAAAAAATTGCAATAACTTCTCTGATACTTAAGTTGGAGCAATGAGATTTTTTTGGTATGGTCATAATTCTAAAATGAACCTTCTTGTAGAAAAAGAGAAAATGATGAGCTCATATGACAAACTTACTAAAAATTGTAAGCTCCCATAAATAGTAACCACCCTATCTACTAGTCCTTATTAAAATAGAAAAGACTAGAAATAAAATAATTTTGGGTGATGCAAGATTGCTCTTACAACCACGATGCTTTCACATTAGATTTGTTCAATAGTTAGGGCTCCAACTACTTCAACATGTTCAATGGTGATAGTTTTCTATACATAGTCTCCAAGACCTCCTAGATGTAGCTTCATTAAACTTTGTCGTGTAAGAAATTTTTCCTTGTTTAACTTGGGCACCTCCTTTTTGTACATATTGATTTTTAGCTTCAAGTACCTTCAAACTATTTCCTTCACAAGAACCAAATGCTCTGATACCAATTGTTAGAATGCCTTAAAATAACTCAAAGGGGTCTGAATCAGTGAATCGGTTATCCAAGGTCCAAATGTATAGATAAAATTTTTTAGTAGTTATGAATAATTGAGAAGGGGGTGAATCAAATATCCAGTTTCCCAAACTATAATATATTATTGTTCTAGGTCAAATGAACTTTAAAAAAATGAAAACATGAAATACCACAAAATATTTATATAATTTGGCACAAGGATTTTACAAAAAATCTCAATTTGGAAAAAACCACCTGTAACATGCTACCAATTTTCACTCTTCTAAAGTGAGCTCTATGAGGAGCCAACCCTATTTAAGCTTGCAATGCACACTGTTAAATGTGACCTTGATTAAATTATTTCAATCAACTTATTAAATGTGAAGCTTTGTTAGACAACTTTAGAATATTACATTAGAATGTAGCCATGTTAAAGGATCTACTCATGAGTGTTAGGTCAACCTTAATCCAATGGGTTTATCCAGACTGGTACAAATATTAGAAAGTAATAGTAGGGCTTCATTTGAAAACAAAATAAATCATTTGGATATTGTAGATCTCTTATTCAGTCCTCCATTTTGCTTGGCATTCAATCTCCTTCACCTCTAACAACTTTTTAACCCTTCAAGCCTTAATCTCCTTAAGTCTTCTTTCTTAGTATGCCAACTACAGATTCATCCCTTTGGCCACCAAATGAAGCAACACCACAAGACCCCTTCTCTATCTCTGGTTTGCACTATGACACTTAGCTTTTGGCCTTTTATCTCATTATATAGAGAATTTAGATCTTTTTCTACTTAACCACAATCATCCATCTTAGGGTTAAATCGGATTCATTAAATCTACCCTCTTTTCCATTTTGTTTCATTCTAGAAACCTCCCTTACAATCCTCTTCAAATTCATCTTCAAAATTATTTATCTTGAATTCTATGCCACCATCTCATTATACTTATCTTCCACACACTTAACATAATTCTTGAAATCAACTTTGTTGACTCAGATTCATCATATTTTTTATCAAACTCATTTTACTAGAACTTGGAAATAACATGTTTTCTCAACAATAATTGTCTTCTAATGCTTAGTCAACACTAGGTTGCACAACATACACTAAGTCTTTACTAGTGCTTGGAACACACTAAACTTCCTTCACTCAGAACCTACTATATTTCTCTTTGCTTGACACATGCTGAATTTCCTTCTCTCAACTTCATCTAACTTTTTTCTTAACCTACACTAACTTCCTTGGCTTCCATTGTTTGCTTGGTCAAGCTTGGCAAACACATTTCTTTGCTTAGCCTTCTTCTTGTCTTTGCTCAAGTATCCTTTCATTATAACCTTAAGTATATAAACAATACACTATATCATCAAAGTCTTACTTGGTCTTAGTGCTTCTTTTATACACTATAGAACTCAACGTTTCTCTAGGTACTCTTGTTATAATTTCTTTTCAAATCCTCTTCATAAATCAATCAAATGATACAATTCAAACCAAATTAGTGATAGCAGGTTTAACATTAGTGACAAAATAATAATTTTGCTATGAAAGGTGTCATCAATCTTCTCATTTCTATACTTTAACAATCTACTTCATTTGAACAATTTGATCCTTAGGTAGGAACCCTTCTTATATAGATAATCATTGAAGGTTATAGTTTAGGATAAGTGATCCATATTTTAACCCTTTTCTCATTTTCTATTTTGATTTTACATTTGGTTAATCTACTTTTCTAGGGATTAATACTATATGACAAAATGTGTAATTTCCTCCTTAGTTATGTTGTTGATCATGTTAGCCTTATTTTAAGTTACCTTTTATTTTGACTTTTCTCTGTTTTCCCTCGAAATGCCCAAGTTATTTGTTGAAACAAGTCTTCCTTAGTCTCCCACATCTTAAATACCATCAAACCTTGCATATAAGAATTTACCTACATGGAGGTATTAGTTCCTCAAGTGAAGTTCATTGAACTAATGGGTTATGAAATGAGTGTTGAACTAATTGAAGGCTATGCACAAATAATTCTACACTCTGAAGTTGATTCTGGATGCCCTAGATGGGGTACATATGCTAAAAAGATGAAAGAAGTCAAAAAAAATATAATGGACAAGGATATCAAGAAGAAAGTAGACAAAGTGATTAATTCCATCTTAAAAGATTCAGGGATGTCTAGAAAGGAAATTGAAGAGGTAAAAGCTATAGCCACAAAAATGAAGTCTAGTGGTCAAACTGAACTATTGACCCCTACACCTATTGCAATGGTTGGACCTACTAAAGAGGTCACATTTGCATAGACAAGTGCACAAGCACCTGTAGTGCCATATGCAACAATTTTATTGTAGCAACCCTTGAGGAAACCAAAGAAAATAGAGGAATCATCAACACCAAGAAAGTACACAAGGTTTGAGAAAAATAAACCCCCTCCTAAGAAGAGAGTCAAGCAAACAACAAGTGGACCAAGTAAGAGGAGAAGAACCTTGCAAATCAATTCCTTAGAATCTAAAGAAGAAACTAGCGAAAAACCAGTAGAGCCAGCAGATCACGAAGTGATGATGTCAGCAAGAAGAAAAGCATGGAAGCCAAAGGTAGAAAATCTCAATATAAAAATTATTAATGACAACAACTTTGTGTAATTAAATAAGTATTATGATTTGTACAATAATATGGATAGGAGACTGCTAGAAAATGTTGTAGTTAGAAATATGATTCTGAAAGATAAAAGGTTTGATAGCATAAAAGGTCAAATACCTGAAGATTTGTACAATAGACTAAGAAATAGAAAAAAATAGATCAATTGAGGAGGATAAAAAATAAGGATGAATATGGTGAAAAAGCTATGTATAGTAAATAATAAGGAAGAGATAAAGGAAGTTCTAAAAGGAATAACAACATTGTTGAGAAATAAGAAGAGATATGTTCTTCTTATGGGAGGGAACTATGAAGAAGTGAATGTGGAAACTCAAAAGGAAATAGTCACATACATGTCCACTATTCCTAAGAAGTCTAAGGAGAGTTCACAATGAAAGAAGACAAGCCCTACTATGGCAATAGTTAATCCACCTCACAGTTTTGAGCAACCAACTAAAACTTCAATTCCAAGTGATTCACCACACATTACCATTGATAGTGAATCCATGCAAGTAGATAACACAAATGTAATAGTGGATAGAACTGAAGATCCATTCAAAGATTTTGGCTCTGTAGTTTGTTGGCAATATCATCCACTACAGTAGCTCTTCTAATGAAGAAGAAGAGCAAGAACAAAAGAAAGAAGATGTAATTTCTAAAAAGAAATTTGAAACTATGACTGAGGTAGATACTAAAAGTGGGCCCTTAGCAATAGCTACAGTGAAACCCTCTACACCACCTACACAAGCGACAATGGTCACCTCACCAGTTTAGTTAGATGATGAAGATGAAGCACAAAAAACTTACATCTTCTTTAAGTAAATTCCTTGAAAAGAAGAAATCAGTTAAGTCAATTGAAAAGACTTTAACTTCAGTTTTGGATAGAATGGAGAAGACAGTAAGCTCTATTGATACATCCACAGACATTCAATAAAGAGTAACAATTGTGTGCAAAAGATTTGATAATGAGTTTACAATGCTTACCAATGTTGCTACAATTCACACACAGACTAAGCATGATGGTAAACTTCTTAATACTATGTGTACAAATACCAAAAATGATATAGAAACATTAAATGAATGTATTAAGGTATTGATGTAGAGTATGGAAGAAGGGAAACAAATATATGCTAAGTGCAACTTGGCATACCTTTACCTTCATAGTTTTGATGAGAAAATCAAAGAGAAGATAACTAAGCTTCAAACACTCACTGATGACTTTCTGAAATAGGATCAAAAATTAGAAACCTTTGAGCATACAATGCAAGCACGTCATGACAACATCCAAGATATACAAGCAAAAAAGGAGAAAGCTCTAAAAAGATTTACTCTTTTGAGGGACAATTTAAACCCAAAGATTACATCGTTACAAAATTAGTTGGAGGAATGCTTGGTAGCTAAGACCTCATATGAAAAGTTTGTGGCTACAAACTTGAATATAGTAGAGTAGCCACATATGCTTGATGTGCTCTAATAAGTGTGCTAGATGCACTAAAAGAAAGTTGGAAGAAACATCTTGCACAGTTGAAGACTAACTTCAGTGATTTTTTTTCCATATTTTGATGCAGCTTTCAGATTTTGATAGGATTTTCTTTTTGTTGACACCTTTCTCATTGATGTCAAAGGGGGAGAAATAAGGAAAATTGTAATTGTATGTTATATAGTTGCACTTTGACATATAGTAGTAAGATTTTCCTTAAGAAAGCTTTGTAATTGGAGTTACAAGGGATGTAATCTTTTTCAAAACATAAAAATAATGTTTTTATTGTGTTATGTATGGTTATTTACTTTGATTGGTATGACAACATTTTTGGTACTGAGTCAATTTTTCCAAAATGTTGCCATCAATGCCAAAGGGGGAGATTGTTGACAATATGACCAATCAGTCAAATTAGGTGAGATATGTGGTTGTCATTTATGGAAACATATGTTTTGTAGTTTAATTTTGATTATTTGTGAAGGAAAATTGTCTAAGTATTAGAGAATGTTACAGTAGCATGATGAGATAGCAAAATATTCCCTTGGAATATTCTCTTGTACAATTAACCATAGATGCATGATGTCACTCTGATGATGCATACCAGTGTGCATGTTCGTACAAGAAATCAAGTTCAATTTATGAAGGAAATACCTATGTAGTTACTTCACAGTGCAGAATAGAGCATGTCAGCAAATTGAGTTGTGTGACTTATAGAATTATTTTGATTACTAAACCTTGATGAGCTAACTCTAAGGATGATATGTGAGCCAACTAAAGAATAATTTATTAATATGATTGATATAAGTAAAGAACTTCAATTGTGAAGTTAGTATGCTATCTGATGTGAAGTAATGTTATGTGACATGATAATGTGAGATATGATGCAAATTGATATATGTGCAGTCACTCCCTGTATGAAGAACAAATAATAAAAATAATTGTGAAGCATGGTAAGTGATCCAGTATTGTATGTATATCTATTCTCTTGAAGAACTTATTGTATAGTTGCATGTTAGGGTCATGGACTCTTCTTGCACACATTTGTATATGATCCACCAACTCGTAACAGGGTTGAGGCTTCTAACAAGGCCTAGTCTCCTAACAGGGACTCAAGATATTATAAATTCTTCATAGACTCCTAACAAGGTCAATATCCTTAACCAGATTCTTATATATAGTGAATCATCTTGTGGGTTTCATCCCTATCAAGGTTTTCCCTTGGCTAGTGTTTCCCTAGTTAACAAAATATGGTGTTATGAGCTCTCTTAACGTATGGTTGTTTATATTGTTTAGAATTATTGGTTTACTTCCTTGTGCATGTATTAAAGTAATTGATAATATCCAGTTGTGGGAAAAAAGATTGAAAATATTTATTCGCCCTCCGCCCTCTCAGTATTATCTATTTCTAACATGAATACCCTTTCAAATAAAAAATAACATCCACTAAGTTGTCTTGCATAAATAAACTAATAAATAAAGCTAATATGTTTTAGGTTGGATAAAACTAAAAATTGGGTCACTCAGTTACCACTGAGTTCCTTGGTAACTAACCTGACTCAATTTACACAAGAATCCCTAAACTTTGCTTCTTCTGAACTTATGCTTGGTTGATACTTGACTCTTCTAAACTTAGTTCCATTTGGTAGTGCTCAGTTAGAGTATAAAATTTGTATAACATCAATTACAATATACAATTGAATAATTGTTATCAATAATCTCCCTCTTTGGCATTGATGGCAACACAACATGTCATTAAGAAAGTAAAACTTAGAGCAATCAAAATAATTTGTAATATTTTATAATATCATTAGTTTCATTTTGGTTCTCCACTCATACATGAGAACTCCCTTTATGATTCTCCCTCTGCCATCTTATCTTCAGACTCCACCAAATCAAGTCCTCCCTCTTGTAGATTATTGCCTCGGATTCTTCTTTGATTAGATCAATATGTCCCTTAATGAATATATCACATGATTCTCTCCCTATTTGACATCAAATTCCAAAGACTTGACACACTAATTTTACAATGTACCTGATGTATTGATTCATATGCAATGAGTTATGACTTCTTTGCATCATCTTGATAGATCTTCAAAGTAGTTTGGTTGATACATCAGTAATATATACTCTAGTGAGCATAAGATAGGGGAATGGCCCCTAAATTTTCTCTCAAATACAAAAATGCATCCTTAGGTAATGGTTTGGTAAATATGTCAACAACTTTCTCTTTTGTGTTAACATATTCTAAACTGAACTTTTTATCTTGACTAATTCTCTAAGAAAATTACACTTGGTTGCAATGTGTTTTGTCTTGGTGTGAATCAGTAGATTTTTAGATATATTGATTGCACTTGTGTTATCACAATAGATAAACATTGGATCCTTGATTTCTTCCTTCATTCCTAAAAACAAATTTTTTGATCCACATTATGTTGGAGAAATTAACTTTTGCAACAGCATATTATGCTTTTGTTGTAGACTGAGAGATGAAATTCTACTTTTTGTTTGTCCAATATACTAACTTCTTCCCAAGAAAGAATGATCCTCCACTGGTGCTCTTCTTGTCATCAATGCTTCCAACCCATAGTCTTCAGAGCCTTTTAGATATCTCATAATTCTTTTGGTTTCCATCAAATGATTTTCTCAAGGATTTGCAAAGAATCTTGCAACTATACTAATTGCTAATGCAATATCAAGTCTTGTATGAATAACATACTAAAGTTTCCCAATCATAGATCTATAGGTAGCCTAATTTACCTCTTTTGGATCATCATTCTTGAATAGCTTATGTAATAGACATAGGTGTTCCAACTGGTTTGGAATCTTCCATTCCAAAGGTCTTCAATATCTCATTGACATATTTTGAATGGGTAATGTTAATTTCATCCTTCATTTGATGAACTTGTAAACCAAAAAAGAATTTTATTTCTCCAAACATTAACATTACAAATTATTTCCTCATTTCTTTAGAGAATGACTTGCATAATTCATCATGACCTATAAATAGGATATCATCCACAAATATTTTTGCTAACAAAATTGTGATTTTGGTCCCTCTTTGATATATAGACTATCGTTATCATTGGTTCTTTGAAAATCAATCTTTACCAGATATCCATGAAGTCTCTCATACCATGCTCTAAGAACTTGCTTCAGACCATGTAAAGCTTTGTGTAACTTAAAAACCATGTCTCTTTTATTTGGATCAATGAAACCTTCAGACTAATCAATGTAGACTTCCTCTTCTAGAATTCCATTCAAGAAATCTAATTTTACATCCATTTGATACACTTTTAATCCTTTAAAAGTAGCATATGCAAGTAGTGTTCCGAATCGTTGAAGTCTAGCAACAAGAGAAAATGTCTCTCGATAATCTATGCATTCTTTTTGAGTGTATCCTTTGCACACTATCCTTGCATTATTACTTAATACTTCACCATTTTCATTCACTTTGTTTCTAAATACCCACTTTGTACCAACTATGTTTTTGTGTTTGGGTCTAGGAATAAGAGTCCAAGTATTGTTCCTTTAAATTTTCTCAATTGCTTCATTCATTGCCTCAATCAAACTTTCATTATTTAAAGCATCTTTAGCAATTCTAATTTCAAATTTAGTAAGAAAACATGTATTTTCTTAGTATGTTACTTGTCATTGTCCCTCCTATCTAATATCTAATTATTTTCTCAAGTGCATGATGCATTCTGACATATCTAGCAAGTACAGGTATCTTACTTCTAGATTTTGGATTGGATTCACTTGGTTCACCGTGCTCAAATGTTCTATGAATTTACAAATTATGCTATGTTTCTACTATCTGAGACTCAGTTCCCACAAACTATGACTTAGGTTCCTCTATCTAGGACTTAGTTTGAACTATCTCCACCTCGAGTTATATTGGCGACAACTTGGTTGACACTCCAAACTTGGGTGACTTAGGTGGGGTAATCTAATAAACATTGGGTAAAGTATCAAGGTCAAAATAAACAAAGTTTTTGTAATCTTTAGGTTCCTTACTTCTTTGTTCTTCATTCTTTTCTACAAACTCATTAATTTTTACATGTACACATTCTATAAACTTTTGAGTAGCAAGATTCAAACATTTATATGCTTTGATCTTGTTGGAGTATCCTAGGAAAATGCCTTCATCACTTTTCACATCAAACTTTCCTTTCTTTGTCTCTTTCAAGATATAAAATTTTCTTCCAAATAATTTGAAATAACAAGCATTAGGTTTATAGCCATATCATAATTTATAAGGTGTTTGATCTGTACCTTTCTTTAGTTGAACTCTGTTCAAGGTATAAACATTTGTGTTGATTGCTTCCTTCTAGTATTTGGTTGCAACATTATTCTCTATCATCAATATTCTTGTACAATCCCCATGATGGATCTATTTCTTCTTTCTGTTATGCCACTCAATTGAGGTGTACTAGGTATAGATACCTATCTTTTGATTCCTCTTTCATTATAGAATTAAGTAAACTCATTAGAGATGAATTCTCCTCCTCTGTCTAATCTTAGGCATTTTAACTTCTTATCTATTTATTTCTCAACTCTAGAAAGATACCACTTGAATTTTTAAAGAGTTTCAGAATTATCCTTCAAGTTATCAACAAGAAAAATGAAAAGGAATTCTCCAGTGTATCTCTTTGTACCTATTGGTCTGCAAAGATCTATATGAGCTAGTTCTAGGATTTCTTCATTATTTAAATTCTCACTTTTGAAGCTAATTTTACCCATCTTTCCAATCTAACATTGTTTTCATATGGCCATTTTTAAGTTTCTTCAGATTTGGAATACCTCTTACTCTTTTCTTCTTACTTATAGTAACCAAATTATCAAAGTTTACATGACACATCCTTTTTATTCCATAATCAGCTTTCCTCTAGTTGTACCAAAAAGCATGAACTTTTAGTGAGATCTAGATAGAATAGATTACCATTTGTTTGATTGCTAGGTCCAACTAGGTTTCCTTTACTATTCAAAACCCTAGCCTTCTCATTCATGAATTCTACCTTCAATCTAATGTTGTTCAATTGTACCACACTTAGAAGCTTGTGTCTCAGTCCTTCAACCTAGTAGGCATTATCACATTTTATTCTATCAGTCAATGCAATGCAACCTTTTCCCTTCACATAACATGGTTCATTATTTCCAAATTTAACACTTCCACCATCATAGTGCTCCAAGTGTTCAAACTTAGTTTTATCACCAATCATGTGATGAGAACACCCACTATCTATTATCCATGTGTCATTCTTTCTAACATGAGAAATAAGTGTCATCCTTTCATTATCCTCATCATCTAATTCATCTTTAATAGCAATATATACCATTTCATCTTCATCATCACTATCAAAATCTTTAGCAATATAACAAGATTTCTTACCTTTTTCTTTGTAGCCTTTGTAGCTCTTGAAATATTTCTTGCTTTTGAACTTGTTGGATTTTCTATCATCTTTACTTTTCTTGTTTGGACACCTTATATCAATGTGACCAACTTCTTCATAATAAAAATAAATCAATGGAATTTTTCCTTTTGGTAACATTCTTGCAAGTAGGGATTCAATGGCTTCAAGATCATCATCAAATTCTTCTTCTTCTTCACTGTCGGACTATTTTCCTTTTGAGTCTCCTCCCTTTCTACCAAGGGTTGGTTTGGCTTTGAATGTTGATTTTATGTTGTGAGTGTAGACACCTAAATCTGTATTTACAAGGGATTGTCATACAAAAAAATTAGCATGATAGGATAGTGGTGGGAAAGATAAAGATGAGAAGATAGTGGATGAAAGGTTTGGGATGAGAAGATTAGCAGATCAAAAGCATAAGATGAGGAGATAACAGATGAAAAGCTCAAGATGAGGAGATAGTGGGTGAACAGCTTGAGATGAGGAGATAGAGAAAAAGTGTGAACTAAGGAGATAGAGGGGATGAAAAGCATGGGATGAGAAGATAGCTGATGAAAAGCTTAGGATGAGAAGATAGTGGGAAAAAGCTCAAGATAGTGGATGAAAATCTCAAGATGAGGAGATAGAAAATTAAAAAGCTCAAGTTGAGGAGATAGTAGAAGAAAAGCTCAAGATAGTGGATGAAAAGCCCAAGATAGTGGATGAAAAGCCCAAGATAGTGGATGAAAAGCTTAGGATGAGAAGATAGTAGTGGATGAAAAGCTCAAGATAAGGAAATAGCAAATAGAAAGCTCAAGATAGTAGATGAAAAGCTTGAGATGAGGAGATAGAGAAGAAGTGTGGGATAAGGAGATAGAGGGGATGAAAAGAGTGGGATGAGAAGATAGCAAATGAAAAGCTTAGGATCAGGAGATAGCAAATGAAAAGCTCAGGATAAAGAGAGTGGGAGAACATGGATTGATGGTGGATAGGGTAATATGGATAAGGGAATGATATACCTAAAGACAAGGAGTGGAAACGATGTATCCCAATAATGATGATCAAGGTGTGGCCAAAGCTTGTAACAAGGCTGGGCAGAAGTTTAAGAATGTGATTGGATGAATTGAAAGATGTGCAATGGGATAAACACCTAAATCTGATTACATCACTATATAATCATATTTAGTCATCTCCTAGGACATTACTGATTAAATATTTATTATTTAATTAATTAATCGCCATCCCCTAGTTTATTTATTTATTTAATTAATTGTAGTCCAATTGATAAAATCAAAGGATAACCCAAAATCAATTTATCAATTAAAACCCTATTCCTCTATTAAATTAAATAACTCATAAAATCTATTTAATTTAATCTCACATCCCTCATTTATTAAATAAATCATCCTAACCCCTCAAAACATACCTAAATCCTACCTTTACCCCTAATCTAACCCATTCACCCATACCAACCTCACTTAGCCACCTAACTAACCCATTCCATCAAAGCTAAGCCACTTGCCCCCTAACCCTCTTCCTAAGCTAAGCCTAATCCCCCTCCTAAAATTGTTCACAACTTTAAGCAAGGGTTAAGACTTGCTAACCCAAACCAAAGTCAACAAGTCTCCCTTGTCCTCTTCTATCCCTATCCAAGAGCATTAATGGCTCTTACATCCCTCTTACACACTCTTCCCCCTTCATTACTCCATTTGACCAACCATCTTGTGTTAGAAACAATAGTCCACCAAGATAACTAAGAGGGGGTGGTGAATTAGTTATCCAAAAATTAAAACATTTATCTTCATTAAACAAATTTAACCATCAACCAAAGTAAATAACAACCATACAAAGATGCACATAGACAATTAAACTAGATATGTTGATTAGGAAAACCCTAGTGGGAATGATGCCCACAAGATGATGTGCTAATATAAATAATCCTTGTTAGAGGATAGACCCTATTAGGAGTCTGTTACAATCTTTAGCACAATGAGTCCCTATTAGGATATTTTAAATCCATGTTAGGAGATTCCAACCTTGTTAGGAGTTGTAGTATAATGCATGCAAGAAGAGCCCACTACCCAAGCATGCAATTTCAACTACAAGAAGAGATCATTGCTCAATGAAGTAATTTACTGGTATCTTCTTCTTTTCTTTGTACTTTCCTCTATCCTATCAACTATACCAATCATTGAAAGGCCTTGTAGACCAAGTCACCAACCTTGGATCTAAATACCAAACCTTGGATCACTCAGCAAAACCTCGGCAAGGAACTTTCCTTCACATCCACACTATTCTGCTCAACTTTGCATCCTCTACTACTTTCTAAAAATTCACAATTCACATTCATCCATATCCATATATGTCAT
Source organism: Cupressus sempervirens (assembly GCA_028749045.1). Classification (NCBI taxonomy): domain Eukaryota; kingdom Viridiplantae; phylum Streptophyta; class Pinopsida; order Cupressales; family Cupressaceae; genus Cupressus; species Cupressus sempervirens. Next base: position 464,903,782 of record CM053788.1, on the reverse strand, counting down.
TATAAAGGAAAATTTCCTTCCTTTATACTGAGTCCATAAAACAATTCTTGAGTCAACTATTAGTCCTTCTCAATTAGTTATTATAGGACCTCACTAAGAACATGTTACACTTAGCAATAACACAATTCTTCCACCTTGTAACTTGAATAACTTTTCATACATGCAATGTTATGATGAGTGAGCTTAGCCACACCATCATCAACATGTCTTCTCCATGTCCTCAACCTTGATCCTCAAGATATCAACTCTGCTAGGAGATATAACAAGTTTACCAAACATGCCTCTGTAAAATCTATCTCAGAATAGACATCACCAAAACTTATATATCTTCTTCTAGTCTTATCCTTTCTACTTCCAACATTAACTTCATATACCAAATACTCCAAATTATCTCTCATAACCTCAGGTGGTTATCATGCTCAACTAGCCATCCGTACCAACTTAATATTTTTGTTGTTCTTCGATTAGATACCATAGAAGACATCAAACATGCTATATTGACATCAATGACAAACTTAGTCATGAATGTAACATATCATCATCAAACCAATCTTCCAATGTTGCCAATCTTCCAACATCTTTCCCATCCCCTCACACTCATCCTCCTTGTGACAAGTGTCACTCCTTGATTGGCTACAAACAAGCACAATCCATGTGCTCCCCTTTCAATGAATCTTAGCCCTCCCTCACCATTCTTCCATCCTTCCATCCTAACCCTCCATCTCCCTACCCCTTGGCCTATAAATAAAGCCCTTCTATCTCAAAATCCATATAATAAACTTTTGTGCAAATTTATAATGCCCCATTGACCACTACATCACAGCCATTTTACACCATCACCATGTTAAAATCCATCCACACCTTTTTGTTAAAATTCTCACACATCTACATGCTTGATAAAATGCCCCTCGATTGGAAACTTGAGCACACAATGAGCATACATCCCCTATCCATCAGGGACTTATCTACATCATCATGGGTTACACACTAAGGAGGTTATCATTCTTGGTTTGCCTTCCTTCTAAGTGTTAACCTCATCCTATCATAAGTGTTAACTTATTTGATTATTTTTGAATGCTTTGTTAGTATTAGTATTCCTTTTGCATACACTAAATTAGGTGATACATTTTGGCATGCTTGATGGGAGCCCACATTTGGGTCACCATAATCATGCTTGTTTGCTTGTTTTTGTTAAACTAACTGTCCTAATGTTTTGTGCTCATTTGTGCAGATAGGTGGTGTTTTAACATTGTTTATAGGTACCAAAATCCCCAACCAGGAAGTGTGCTCCTAGTCATCCAATCAAATCCATATTTAAACACCTTGAAAACACCCTATATTTTTTATCCTACAGTCATGAAATTGTTAACCCGTAGTCATGAAATCGTGATCTTTTACTAGTGGGATTGCAAAATTGTGAGGGCAGGATCACAATTCGTGCTAAACCCCACCACCATGTGATAGTAAAATCCCTCCCCATCAATCTTTCTGACCAATCCTCCCATGGAAATGTGATTTTTTACTAAAAGGATTGCTATAAAACCTACGAGAATGCTTGACCAAAATAGCCAAGCCCAAAAATCTAGTTTTATCTTTTCGCCCTCAATCCTACAGATACACTTGCTAGAAGGAATTCTTTCCACAAATCTGTGAGATCACTCTTTTTTGGGATCACTCTGTAAGTATATTTATCATGACCTACTTTTTTGCTATTTTCACCAGTCTCTGTACCACAATCCCTTACTATTTGAGTGCATTCCCATGCTGCAAGATTTTTGTTTGACTCGCGGGATCGTTGCTTTTTAAAATAAATTTAAAAAGAGAATAAATCAAATTTTTACTTTTGGTAGTTATGTAGGATAAGGGTTATTCTACGCATTTTTATGCCTATAAAAAAGAACAAAAAAGGTTAAATTTTTTGTCCCATAGTCAAGCTTCCGTTTTGGAAATTTTTGGGTGACTAATCAAATTAATTTTTTGTAGCATTGCAAATTGAAGCATCTTGAAAACCTAACCATGTTTTTTGCAAGTTTTTCTTAGAATGAACTTGAATGTCTAAAAAAATTCATTTAATGAATGTTGCTAAAATCAATCTTGAATGCCATGGACTAAAATCTAAAAGTTTTCATTGGAATGCATTATTAAAACCACAAACACAATCTTGCATGCCAAGGATCTAATAATCATTGCTATACCTCACACTTCAACTTTGGGGCTTAAAAAGAAATCACTCAATCTTGAATGCATGAATGAATTGACTTGTTAACTTTTTCCTTATCGAATTTTTTATGATTGACGAATGCTTGAATTTCTCATGTTGACAACACTTGAATTTCTTATGTTGACAAACTCTCAATTTTCATTATGCTGACAACGATGTCAAGTTGGAAAGAACATTGTATGCCATAAACACGTGTCTTTAATCGTAGATTACAAAAATCTAAATCATCAATTGGGACCGAACAAGTGTCTTTTAAACCCAAGATCACTTATGTGATCTTGTTTTACACTTTTTACGAGGCCTACTTGGAGGAACTCTAGCATTCTAATGGAGTATAAATATCAGGAGGTGAATCAAAAGACACCTCTCTTGGAAGCATAATCTTGTCACTCTTCGCTAAGCCCCAAAGAACTTTATACCTTTGGGAAGTGAAGGTGGAGATTTGGGTTACCGTCTCCTCCCAACTATCTGGTATTATTTTCTTTCATCTACAAATTTGGGCATCACGTACCTTGTCTATATCAAGGACACCCATAGCTGAGCTTGTATATCCTAGTAAAACCTTATAGATTTATTAATGTGTTTGACGTGCTTAAGTGTTCCAAAACCCTCCCTACATTTTAGAAAAATTATGTCCTTTTGCTAAAGAGATCACTTATATGTCTTTTGAGACAATTGTTAGCAAGTCCATTTGCAATAACCTTCCATCTACTTTGCTCTACTTTATATTTTGTATTATCCATTAGCAAATCATTCAACCCAAATGAACGGCATACTTAGCATAGTCACTTCCTCGTCAGAGATCCATCCACACTTCAAAAATATTGTAGCTCGATTAGAACTAGATATTCACTGTAAGTCGGTTAACAAAGCAATCTTAAGATAATGATGTGTATTAACCTTTAGTAACTTAGCTGCAAAAAAATAAAGTAATAAGAAAATAACATGAACACATGAGACACCAAGATTTAACGTTGAAACCCAATTTGGGAAAACCACTAATGCAACTTGTTACAACTTTTCACTCTTCTGAAGTGAGCCCTATTAGGAGCCAACCCTGTTAAAGGTTACAAAACATAGTGTTAGGTGTGACCCTATTAAAGGATTTGTATCACCCTGTTAGGAGTGGCCTTGTTAGAGTTCTTAAGACACTTCAAACTATATATGTCATTTAGAAAATGAGTTTTAAGTCAACTCTATTAAGAAATTTCTTCACTGCTACAATCATTGGAGAGTAACAGTGATTGACTTGATTAACGAAGCAATTGAACTGTAGATTTAGATCATTGTTTAGACTTATCTTTTGGATCCTCCTTGATCAAAATATTCTTTTTATCTCCTTGGATACTCTACTCTAAATCAAATATCCTTCTTTATTCACATATAATCTTCTTCTCCACTTTCTTTTTTTTCAATCCACACTTGACCTTTGATATATATGAAATCCAATATCAAGTCAGTTTCAATAACCTTTCAAATAAATGAATAACATCCACTGAGACAGCTTGCATAAACCAACTAATAAATAAAACTAATTTATTGTAGGTGTGCTAAAACTGAAAATTGGCTCACTCAGTTATCACTGAGTTCGTTGGTAACCAACTTGACTCAGTTTACACAGGAATCCATGAACTTTGCTTCTTCTCAACTTATGCTCCACTGATACTAGAGTCTTCTAAACTTGGTTCCAACTGGAAGTGCTCGGTTAGAGTATAACATTTGTGTAACATCAATGACAATATACAATTGAATATTTTTTATCAACAACATGTCTATGCATTTAGGAATCCATAGTTGTTGAAGAAAATATTAATGAAATGTTGATTTAATGAGTTAGAAGGATTTTACTTAATTATTTATTTTATTTTATTTTTTAGTTAATTTATCATAGTTGAATTCCAATTTAATTGGAATTTCCTAATTTTATTAGAGTTAAGGGAGCTAATTAAATTATTTAATTCAAATAATCTAATTCATATGTCACTTTGTAAAAGTGCATATATCAACAAAGAGTGAGTGTATTCTCACTTACCAAATTCAGGATTTTGGAGCAAATCCTTCAAAGTCCTCTTGTGAGCATTTGGAAATTTGTTCATTGTGAGAGCTATGCTTATGAGATTTCCATGAAGATAGGCTCAATAGATTAAGAGCGGGAAACTTCTTTGTTGAATGTTTCATTGTTATTGGTGGTCTTATTATTTTTTTGCATCTATTTTTGTTTTAGTCCTTTTGGCTACTAGGTAGCCTCTCTCATTTTATTGTTTTATCTTTTCTTTAGCTCTCGTTATTGATAGTGAATTGATTGGAGGTTGAGAACTAGTGATCCCCTCCATTTTGGTATGCTAGTTCTACCCGATTGGGCAGTTGTGAACATTTGAGTATTTTTTAGGGTTTTAGTTTGAAGTTTAGTGATGTTATGCTAGCCATTTTTGTATACAAGCTTGGAACTTGATTTTTGGAAGTTTGGAGGCTCTTTCAATACTGGGTTTTAATTTCATCAATTTTCCACAACTTTTGTTTTTGAGCAATTTTTACATAACATTGTTTTGTGTGCCACCTAGTTTTCTTGGGTATTTATTGGCACTTTTTTGTCATAGATTTGGAATTTATGTTAGGTTTCCAATCCAACCATATTTTCACTTTGTCTTCATTTGGATTTGTGTAGAATTCATTCTCCTAGATTTAGGCTGATTGAGTGAGTTCATGATGTTCGATTATTTGTTATCGGGATTCATGTTGAATCCATACTCCTAGATATAAGTTGGTTGAGTGAGATTGTTATACTTATTCCAATTATTGTAATTATTATATCCAATCCTTGCATTAGTATTATGTGATTGCATTCATGAAGTTGGTTGTGCCCACACATGAGCGCATGCACATGCGTATGATGGGATCTTGCTAGACCCAAACTCCCAGATATAGTTCAATTGAGGGATTGTTCATTTGGAGGTTAAATTGGTAGCTTGCATTGCCTTTGGGAACTCATCATGTGATGAGCATGGGTATGTAGGGAAGATAGTGGAATGGCTTCTCTTGATACCTCAAACTAGGGATGATAAGGTATCATGAAGAGATTTTAAGTAAGTGAACTAAATTAACTAAATGGTAATAAAGCTTAAATAAGATAAGGGTGCACCTAAACATTCTCCAATGCATCAGTGCAAGGGTGTGTGGTTTCATTACATTCTTCAATCTTTTTTAGAAGCTATTGTGAGGGAATGGCGATATGGTTTCTTGAGGGATCCATTCTGCACCAGGTATGTGGCCTCTCTAAGGAGTTGATTTAGCATACCAGTTTAGTTTGGGATTTCTGATGCCAAGTGACCTAGACTCCACTTGAGTCTCTACGTAGTTATCCTATAGTGGGTCTAACCAATGACCTGATGTACTGCATTATCTTCATGAGCATATAGATGTTGGTGGCATATCCTTGATTGATGTGTGTTAGCCATGGCTAATTATCTTATGTAATTGTGGTCAAGTCATTATCTCCATTAGTGCAGCAAGAGTGGGCCTACTAGTATGATGTGGTTGGGAGGCATAGCTACCTATACCATTGCTAGGGATAGATGTATAGAGGTGGTCTACTTCTTTTTTGAGGCCGATGTTGGATATTCACTTGGTATTTCGATATATCTCAAGTATATTTCCTTGTGATTTATGTTTTACCTTAGATGAAGGGATATCATGTTTTAGATGGTGCTTAGCATGTTTACTTTATGCATTCCCTTATCATTGTAGAGCAGTAAAAGTAGTGCTTAAAGGAATACAATGAACAACCAAAACATTCAAAACAATAGATTTAACTCACATATATGATTGGATGAAAGAGAATTAAAGTACCAAAGTAGCCTAAGAACATGAAAACCTCTTAAACCAAACAATCTTCCCTTTGATGCATAGATATCTTTGAAAGACAGGATGTGTGCTCAATGATGTTACTCAATCTTCAATGGAGGATATGACTCAAAATGGATTTGTGGATGGATTTTTCCATTATGATGGTATTTCGATAGTCCTTAGGCTCTCAAAATAGCATTATAACATTAGCATAGAAGTGGATGATATTTGTGAAGGGAGAGGGTTTTATTTATAGGCCAAGGGGTGGTGAGATGGAGGGTCAAGATGCAAGGAAGGGGAATTGGTTAAGGAGGGCTAGGATGCAAGGAGAAGAGAGCACATGGATTGTGCTTCTTCAAAGCTCTAGCCTTGTGACAAGTGTCACAAGGGGATTGGATAGGGAAGAGGGTCAAGATAGGTGGCCTGAGGGAGGATAAGGGAGGATGAGTGTGGAAAATAGGTTTAAAAGGATTTAAAGAGCCTTCAAGTCATGTAAGAGTCTTTAAGACTTTTGGATGGGAATGCAAGAGGGATAGGATAGAACTTTGACTTTGGTTTGGTTTAAGACTTTCTTAACCCTTGGTTAAAGTTGTGTACATGCTTAAGGAAGGGATTAGGCTTAGCTTAGGAGGGCATTAGGGTTCAAGTGGCATGTTAGAGGGATGCAAGTGGGATAGCATTTATGAGGTAGTTTAATTAGTTGGTTAAGCAGGGTTAGCATGGGTCAATGGGTTTGATTTAGCTAATGGTAGGGATTTAGGTACAGTTAGGGGTTGGGAATGGATTTGAAATTATTTATTAGATCAAGGGATATTTTTGGGATTAAATTAAATAGTTTTATGCATTTATTTAATTTAATATGAGAATAGGGATTTAACTGATATTTAGACTTTGGATTTGTCATTTGATTTTATCAATTGGGCTATAATTGATTAATTGAATTAATTAACTAGGGGATGACAATAGATTAATTAAATATTAAATACTTTATTAATGATGCCTTAGGACTTGGCTAAATAGGATTACTTAAGTGATGTAATCAGATTTAGGTGTCTACATTTTGCCCCTCTTTGAGATAGTGTTGGAACAATACTATTTCAAAGAAGTTTGAAGATAGAAAACATGAAGAAAACTTTGAAAACAACATGGTTACCCCAGTATTGAATAGAAGAGGAGAGAATGGATTGTATGATGCCCCCCTCAAGAAGGTGGTGGGGACAGAAGGTGAGGCCTGACATCTTCTTGAAAGGTACAAGAATTTAGGGTGAATAGGAGGACTGAGAGTGGCTAAGAGAGGGGGTTCAAGGAAGCACATACTCTCACTATGGGAGAATGATACAAAGGAAAATATTTTGTGCAAGGATAACCAATGGTTAATAAACTAGCTATAGGGGGAGGGGGGAGGGGGATTAGTTTTCTAAATTGAACCCAAGAAAGTGATTTGGAAGATGGGAGATTTAGGGAGATTATGATTAGAGGATTTATGATTGGTTATGACTAAGATTATGATTGATGCAGGAGCTATGATAATGATTGATGTAGGAGCTATGATTATGATTGATACAGGATTGGATACTATGGGATTAATAGGAGATATGATTGTGATATGGATAAAACTATTAGATCATGATTGTAGGACTAATTGGATGGGATGCTTGGGTAGGATGGGATGTTTTGATAGGATGGGATGCTTGGATAGGATGGGATTCTTTGATGGGATGGGATGCTTCGATAAGATGGGAGTGTGAAGTAATCCATTGAAGCTTGAGCATGGGGGTGTTCCAAAGGGGAGCACCAGCATGTAATTGAGCACTTATTTTGATATAGGAATATTGGGGATATGCCAAGGTTACTAAGAACATCAAGGCCTTTGTACCAATATTACATAGGACTGACATGAAACAAACATGCAAGGATTGCCCCAGCATCACACATGAATCCTGAAAGAATTAGAGTAGAAATGATATTGGGTAACCCACAAGTAAATGATATTTCCCAAGTGCACCATGTAACCACAAGTGATCACATGTTTGGACTATGCAAGGGTCATATCCAACTGACTCACAAGCAGAAAAGAAGATGAAAAGGACCTAATCAAAACTTTGCACTCGAATTGCCCCATTCACAACACACCATGATATAAAATATCAAGGTGACCATGAGGAGGGAACAACCCAAATCACTTGGAAATGATTCACTCAAATAAAATACAAAAAAAACCCAATATCAGAAGAAAGAATAAATTCATGATAAAGGAACCTTTTTCCAAAGAGATCGGTAGGATCTGATACTAATGGACCAAGATCAGATGAGAGGAAGGATGCATCCTACAAGGATCTATCGATAATATCGAGGACTAGGATCAAATGGGAAATCAAAACTTTTTAGGATAATATTTTGATGACAAGGGATCTCATACAAGGATTCACTAAAGCATCTAACCAAGAGAACCGTGATTTGTGATCAAAGATGAACTAATACAAAGAGATGAAAGATATACAATGGTACCAAGTGAAGGATTGACATGCAAGGAATATACAATTGATAGAACAAACTATTTATACGGGATTACCATAAAAAAGATTGGCATGATGGGATAGCGATGGGAAAGATGAAGATGAGAAGGTTAGCAGAAGAAAATCTAGGGATGAGGAGATAGTGGGATGAAAAGCGTGGGATGAGAAGCTAGTAGAAAGAGATAGGATATAGCATCTTGTTACTATAGAGGAGGTGATGGGCGAGAAGGATGTAGTTGGTTGCTGACTTGATGGTTATGATGGTGGGTATTGGAGCCAAAGGTGATAGAAGGAGAAATAGAGGGATGGAGTGAAGAGGAAAATGAAATCCAAGGAGAAAGGAAGTGGTTGAGGGGGCAGAAGTGGGGTGTAAAGCAGAGCCAACAAGAAGGGAGAGAAACCTTGCCATGTCGAAGCATGTGGCATTGTGATTGGGTAATGGCGAAGGCTAGTAAAATTAATCCAACTCAAAGTCAAATAGAAGAGGAAGAAGAAGATCTGACCTTGCTGCAGCTGTTAGCAGAAGGTGTGATGCAACAAATAGAGTCAAGGGAAAAAGAGAAGGAGATGAACTCACCAAGTGTGCAAGTGTTGTTCGAGGGAGTAGGTGTAGAAGATCAAACATCTGTAGAAGAGACTCTGCCTAAAGGGTAACAAAGATTCATGATGCGACCAACAACAGCCTTATGGAGGAAGGGGAAAAGAAGTCTAAAGTACATGATGCAAAGCTCTAGGGAACAAAAGGGTGACCTAGTATTGTTTGCATTTTGGCCATTTAGAGCATTGTAATCTGATGCTATAGTACAAGTGGCACATGATGTAGTGGTGGTGATGGAGAAAGCACTGGCGGTGAAAAAGAATGTGCTAACCAAGCAGAGAAAGATGTGAAGTTCTTTCAAGGCCTGATTGAAAGAGCATAAGAGGATGGTACATAGATAGAAGCTGAGCACCTAGGGATGATGTTAGTTGTGGAGCAAATGAGAGTGGAGACTATGGAGGAAACCTTGGCAACTGAGAGAGCTACTATGGGGAGAAGTAAAAATGAATTGGTGCTCCTGCGATTGCAAGTAGAAACATTCAAGGAATCAGTGATGTAGACCAATAGTTTAGCGTAGAGGTCACAAGAGCAGCTGAATGTAGGTAATGCATGTATTACTTAGTACTAGAATTGGGTGAATATAGTAAACTATGAGAGGGAATCAATGACAATGCTAGCGAATAGATATGAAAGAGAACATGATATTGCACAGAGGACAACAACTATTTTAGGGGTAGAAAAACTATAGGCAGAAATGAAAGATGTCATGGAGTAGTCTATGAAGGTGGTGCAAGAGGTGACATACTACATGGGATTATATCACCAGGCAGTCCCTTTGGAGAAAAGGATAGGAGTTGTATACTCTGAGAAACAGTTTATGGAGCAGATAAACACTCTCTTGAGGCATGGTAACATCCCAATCCCAATGGATACACTTTGGGAAAGTGTGAGGATGACTCTAGGGGCATTGTCATTTGGGACTGCATAATAGGGAATGCCCTCTATAGGAAACCCAAATGCCCCACCTCCACAAGGGGGTGCTCAATGAGCATGTGTTTTTTTTTTTTGTTCCTTTTTTGTAGTGTGTGTTGCCTTGTTTACAATGTTTGTGTGAAGGTGTGTGTAGACAAGTGTTCGTGTGTTTTTTTTTTTCGATAGTTTGTAAGTAGTGGACATTGTAATAAATAAAAGGTAGTAGTGGATTTTTTGTATTTGGCTTATTCCTCATCTCAAATGGCTATTTAAAAAAAATACGTGTTTTTGTCAAATATTTAAATGTTTTTGGGGTGTTTGATAGATATGTGAATTTTTTGTGTTTTTTGTGATAAATGTTGGAACGGTATGACTCTTGTAAAAGTGGGAACAATACAATCTATAGAGTGAGGATAATTGTGACTGGTAGGAAAGAATGGCCATGTGTATATTAAGAACCATTATAGACAATAATAAAGCCAATGTGGGGATGTTTCTCTAGGTGTGTTACGAGACAGACATTCTTGAGGCTTATGAAAAGGCATTTGGGGCCTAAAAGAGGACACTTGGGTCTCAAGTAGGCGAAATAGGGCCTTGCAAATGCACTTTAACTCAAGAAAGGCACGTTGGGGGCCCAAAAGACATCGAGGGTCTTGAAAAATGGCAAAACGGGGCCTACAAAAAGGCGTTTGGGCCAAAAAAGTCATTTGAGGGGTCCAAAAGGACACTTGGGCCTTGAAAAAGGCATTTGAGGGGCCTAAAAAGGCACTGGAGGGGTCCAAAAAGGACACTTGGGCTTTGAAAAAGACATTTGAGGGGCCTAAAAAGGCACTTTGGGCCTAAAAAGGCATTGGAGGGGTCCAAAAGGGACACTTGGGCCTTGGAAAAGGCACTTGAGTGGCCTAAAAAGGCACTAGAGGGGTCCAAAAAGGACACTTGGGCCTTGAAAAAGGCATTTCAAGGGCCTAAAAAGGCGCCAAAGGGGTCCAAAAAGGACACTTGGGCTTTGAAAAAGGCATGTAAGGGGCCTAAAAAGGCGTTAGAGGGGTCCCAAAAGGACACTTGAGGGGCCTAAAAAGGCGCTTTGGGCCTGAAAAGGTGTTGGATGGGTCCAAAAAGGACACTTTGGCCTTGAAAAAGGTGCTTTGGGCCTAAAAAGGTGTTGGAGGCGTCCAAAAAGGATACTTGGGCCTCGAAAAAGGAATTTGAGGGGCCTAAAAAGGCACTTTGGGCCTAAAAAGGCACTGGAGGGGGGATTCAAGCTCTCACACTTATGCTTACTTATTTTGTGCCCCCAGTTGTATGAAGATGAAAGAGTCTAACGAATATTTAGGTTTTCAAGATAGCATTGATATATTTGTTGAAGGAGGCTAGACTAATCATGGCCACTGTAACTTAAATAAGACTAATGAGCCATGGGAAATTGTTGCTCTTGACAAGAGGAAGGAAACAAGGGCACCTCTTGTGTTATCCATGTTCTGCTAGATTTTCCAAAGTCTTGAAAAATGTTTCAAGACATTTCTACGCTGCTTCTTAATATTAGCGAGGCATGTGGGGTTCAAATATTTGATGTCCTATTGTATAGCCTAATTGGGCTAAAATGAGGTAGGAATTGACAGGAATTTTGGGGTGTTGTTAATGTTTCGAGCTTTTATAGCAATATTTGGAAATTATGACCCTCTTTTGAATGCTTTAGGCTATTTGTGGAATTTTTTGATATTTTAAGATGATTTTTGAATATTTTTTTTATATTTTTAGACAATTTTTGAATTTTTTTGATAATTTTAGGCAATTTTTGAATTTTTTGATAGTTTTGGATGATTTTTGAATTTTTTGGTAATTTTAGGCAATTTTTGAATTTTTTTTGGTAATTTTGCGTGATTTTTGAATGTTTTCGGTAATTTTGGATGATTTTGGGGTCTGCGGGGGTGAAAAAGAGGATGTGAGTGAGATTTGTTGGAATAGTGACACAGGGTTTCACTGCAAGGCTCCAAAATGTACAAGCATGAATATACAATGGGTGGATGACTCAGGAATGTATGATAGAATACAATAGCGGGTGTGCATATGATAGGGAAAAGCTCAGGACGAGGAAATAGCATTGATGCAATATGGTTATTGTTACATGGGTATAATACATAGAATTATTGTTTTTGTTACAAGGATATGGTACATAGAATATGGTGGGTTGGTACAGGTATATGATATAAAGGCATGGTTTTAAGAATAAAATACACTTGATATGATACATGTGGTAAGGTACAATGATAAAATACACCTAATGCGATACATGTGGTAAGGTACAAGCATGGGATAGATGTGCTAACCATGGTAGAATATGTGATATAGGTACACTTTCCAAGCTGGTGCCATGAGTTGTTGGAGTGCGAGGAGGGAACTTTTGGAATATCTTGGAAAATGGGAAGATGGGCAATGAGATGTGAAGGGGTGATGCGGGATATGTAGGTCATTGATAGATGATGAATAAGCTAAGTATATCTGGCACCTAATTGCTAGGTTTTCACCAGGGTACCTATCCAAGGTGCTTGAATTGCCAAGTATTCACCATTGGACACTTATTTTTCTTTACTATTTTTTTTTGTTTCTTTTCTATTCCATTTTCGTTCCCTTTAAGGGAGTAGGATACATTGGGGATTTTTTTTAGGCATATAATTTCTTAAGGTGAATGATGTTGGTGGGATCATTCAGGACTTCACCCTCAAGTGTGGATAACTGATAGGCCCCTGAACCAAAAGATGTTGTGACCACGTAAGGACCAAGCCATGTGAGCTTGAACTTACCTTTCTTTTCTTAGTTAGCTTGGACCTTCATGTTTTCTTTGAGGACCATGTCTCCTTCTTGAAATTGGTGTGGATGGACCTTCCTATTGAAGTTGCGCTAGAGGCAATTCTGGTAGACCATCAGGTGGTCATAGGCCTGTTGCCTTTTTTCATCAAGTAAATCTAGTTAGGTGAGTCTAGCCATTCTATAATCCTCATATGATATCTAGCCTTGCAAAGAAATGCATAGGGATGGGAGTTCAACCTCAATAGGTAATACTACTTCAGCACCATAAACCAAGGAGTATGTCGTTGTGCCTATGGACATACGAAATGAGGTGTGGTAGGCCCATAAGGCAAGGTTGATTTGTAAATGCCAATCATGGCCAAAATCATTGACAACTTTCTTTAGGATTTTGAGTAGGGTTTTATTAGTTGTCTTTGCCTGATCGTTACCTTATGGAAAGCATGGGCTAGAAAAATGGTGATGGATATGAAGGGAAGTGCACAATTCCTCCATATTGATATTTTCAAAATTACCTCCATGGTCAGTAAAAATGGTAGTTGGGATGCCAAAGTAACATATGATATGATAGAGAATAAACTTGGACACTTGAACTCTTGTGGTAGTAACAAAGGGGATTGCTTCTACTCGTTTAGTGAAATAATTGGTGCTGGTGATTATCCACTTGTGTCCTTTTGAAGAGAGAGGTGCTATAATACCAACAAGGTCAAACCCCTAACATTCAAACGGCCATGGTGGCACAATAGGTTGGAGATCTTGAGCTGGGGCTCGGATTAGATTAGTATGTTGTTGATAGGGTAGACACATTTTTACAAAGTCACATGCATCATGCTCTAGAGTGGGCCAATAATATTCAGCCCGAAGGATTTGCTTAGCTAGAACTATCCCACTCATGTGAGCACCACAAAGTCCAGCATGTACTTTTTTGAGAGTCATTGCAGCCTCATTTTGGTCTAAACAACAAGAGAGGGTATCATGATAGCCATGACAATATAGGGTTTGATCTATAATAATATAACGGGATGCTCTGTGAATAAGGTTCTGGCGTTGGGTTCATGTGAGATGGGGAGATATGATACCATTTTGTAGGTAAGCATGAATTTTGTGGTAGCATGGGGATTGGGGACCAACCAAGATGCAGATCCATGTTGATTCATCATTCTCGTATGCAGGCTCATGTAGCTACTCAAGTAAGAATTCATGTTGTGTAGCCTCCCATGGGATCTCTAACAATGAGCCAATAGTGGCCATGGTGTCCACAGCTTTGTTTTGCAACCTGGGTATTTGTGTGAACTGTATTTGAGTAAAAAATTCCCTCAAGAGATCTGCCAACTCTTTGTAAGGTTGTAACTTGTCATCTTTGGTCTGATATTCATCTAGAACCTATTCTATAATGAGTTGTGAATCTCTAAAGACCTGTAGCTCTATGATGTTCCATTTGACTACTATTTTGAGTCTTGCAATAAGGGCCTCATACTCTGAGATGTTGTTGGTACACTGGAACTATAGTTTAAAAGATTTAGGAATGTAACTCCCTAAGGTGTGACCAAGAATATGCCTACTCTAGAGCCATCTGATGTGTATGATCCATCAAAGTATAACTTCCAGGATGTTTGTTCCTCTATTAAGCAAAGGTGTTCATCTAGGAATTCCATAATGAGAGTGTGATCTGCAACCAAAGGTGCACCAGCCAAGTGATCTGTTATAGATTGACCTTTGATAGCCTTTTTGTTGAGATATTGGATGTCAAATTCACTAAGAAACATGACCCATTTGGCTAGGCACCCTGCAAGCACTATGTGTAACAACATATATTTTAGTGGATCAATTTTGGATATTAGTTGCACAATGTGGCTCAACATATAATGATGCAACTTCTGAGTGGAAAATACCATAGCCGAGCAAGCCTTTTCCATTAGTGTGTAATTGAGCTCATATCCAACTATAATATGGTTGATGTAGTAAATAGCCCTTTCCTTGCCTGTATCATCAAGTTGTGTTAGAAGAGCAAGAACCAAGATAGGTGGGTTAGCCAAGTATTACTTGATTAGTTCAAATTTGCATTAGAAAATGGGATCCCAATTGAATTTTTGTTCTTTTTTGAGTAAATGTGTAAATGGTTGGCACTTAATAGTGAATTGGGAGATGAATTGTCTAACTGATTGTAGTTTCCCCTAAAGAGAGAGAAGTTGCTTGAGTGTCTTAGGAGGAGCCATATCTATGATAGCCTTGACCTTTTCAGGATCAATCTCAATACCATATCGTGATACAATGAATCCCAGAAGCTTTCCCAAGGTAACATCAAAGACACATTTCTTAGGATTGGGCATGAGATGATATTTAGCCAATTGATCAAACACTTCCTTGAGATGAGATAAGTGATCAAGGGCATTAAGAGATTTGACTAAGATATCATCTACATAATCCTCAAGAGTCTTATGGATCAGGTCATGGAAGATGACCATCATGGCACACTGATATGTTACCCCAGCGTTCTTTAGCCCAAATGGCATCATGTTATAACAGAATGTTCCCCAAGGTGTGGTAAATGTTGTCTTATGTTGGTCTTCCTCTACTATCTGAATCTAGTTGTATCTAGAGAAACCATCCATGAGTGATAAGAGCTCATGGCTTGTGGTGAGATCAACAATCATGTCTATATTTGGTAATGGGATATCATCCTTTAGACAAGCCTTGTTGAGATCTCTAAAGTCTATGCAAATTTTGATATCACCAAAAGGTTTTGTAATAGGTACCATGTTGGAGATCCATTCTAGATAGTTAATCAGGCAAATGACTTTTGCCTCTAGCAATTTTTCTAACTCCGCTTTAACCAACAAAGCAACTTTGGGGTGCATCTTACTTAGCTTTTTCTTGATAGGTTTGGCCTTTAAATCCATGGCCAAATGGTGTACTACTAACTTGGGGTCCAACCCTAGCATGTCTTGATAGGACCATGCAAAGTGACCAACATTTTCGTTGAGGACTTCAATGATAAGATCAGCTTGCTCAGGTGGTAGAGATGTTGCAATATATGTGATATGTGGTACTTTAGTCAGACTGATATTGACTGGTCTAGTTTCCTCTATTAAGACTGAAGATATGGGAGGCCTATGATCCTATGGGGGAAGGATAAAATCTCCATCCTTTGGTGCCTCTAAGAGGTTTTCACCATCAGATATGTCCTTTATTTTCATTTCATTTTTAGAATCATCCAATGGTGCCCCAGAGGATGGTTTTTCTTTGCTTGTTTTCTTTTTGTTTCCTTTTTCAATTCAATTTTGTGACTAGAGACTTCCTCCTCCCCAAAGTAACCTACTAGATCTAGTTTGTAGACATATGCAAATGGTGGTAGTGGTCATTTATGTGGTGTTACTACCCCCATGAATTTAAGGAGTCGATAGATAATTCATCAATACGGACCACACTTGGTTGGTCCCAATCAATGAGTGAGGGGTGAGTGAGGGGTAGGTCTATGAGATTTAAGGATAATTGGTAGAGCATTGAGGCTCCTAGGATAATTTCATCAAGAAAAATATCATCATAGGCTTTCTTTTCTACTTCCTTAGGAATGTCTTTGACCTCAACGAGACTGTTTTGGATGTTTGTGAAGGCATGGCCTTCTATTGTAGTACCCCCAGTTACAAGGAGTCTATAGCCTAAGCCTTTCTTTTTCTTCTCTTGGTTTGCTTCAATAGGCTACCTAATGCTTGACTCTAGATGGCCCAAACCACCTCCTTGATAATTCCATTGCTCAGTGGTAAGGTGATGTGACCATGGATTTTTTTTTTTAAAGTGATCAAGAAGTGCTTCACTTTTAGGAGGTGGCTCCTTGTATAGCCATGTGCTAATGTCTAGTGTAGTTTCCTCTCCATCAAGGATACCCTTGGTAATATATGTGGTAGGGCCCATCTGTCTAAATTGAGAGGTGGTTTTTGGTCTTGGCCCTTGATGTGTCGGGCATCTTTGAGTATGTGGATCAAGTGGTAGAGTGCTAACAACAAAAGCATCTATGAGATTGTATTCATCACAACTTTGGTAGTTGATCTTAAATGTGGAAAGAGTGGAGGCTAAAATGGTATCCAAATTATGGTAGGTGCCAGAGGAACTAGCCGTGGTGTGGCCAATTTTAATTCCATGACAATGGTTGGTGTATGAACCTTTGACCACATTGCAATAAGAAAAGGGTTTAGGATCTGTATGGATGGTTACCTTAGTGCCATCATGCAAAAATTTGACACACTAATGATATGTGGATGGAACGGCCTTCATGGCATGAATCCATGGGTGGCCAAGGAGGATGTTTTATGGAAGGTTAAGATCAACTACATGACAAACTATTTCTTGAGTGGTTGTGTCGACTCTAAGAGGGAGCAAGATGGTTCTTTCAGTGGTGCACTCCAAGTTGTCATATGCTTTGATGGTGATTACCTCATTAATGATATCTGCCATAGTGTATCCTACCTACTTGATAAATTTTTAAGTACATAGATTTAAACTAATCCATTATCTATCATGACCCATTTGACTACAAAGTCAGAAACTATGACAGCTATGCGAAGTGGAAGGATATGATTGGATTCAACTACTGGGATGTCGGTGGTTTTGAAGGATAAAGCACATGATGCAGAAAGATGGCCAACCAAGTTGTAGAACTCAGTGGCATTTATGTCAATGGGGACATGTGACTCATGGAGAGTACTGTCAAGGATCTCTTGATAAAGTGGGCTTGTTCATAAGAGATCTAGAATGGAAATCTAAGCTGGTGTGTTTCCAAGGTGTTCCAAGATATTATATTGTGGTCCTAATGAGGGTGATCCTGATGAAGGTGCTCTGGCTGGAGGTGGTCTTGATGGTGTAGACATAGGTGGACTAGCTATATTGAGCCGAGCTCAGTGAGTAGTAACTACACATTGGGCATCTGGGCCTTTGATGTTTATAACATTGATAGACAGCTCAACTTTTGATATGCATCTGATAAGGATCCAATAGTACAAATATGTTGAGGTATAGTTTTTAGACTTATCTCGATTATTGCCTAATTTATTTGGAGCATTATTTGGTTTAGTGGTAGGAGTGTTTGTAGGTTTTTTTCCTATGTTTTTGTTATGAGGAGGAAAAGCATTTTGATATATCATCAACCCTACATTGGATGAAGCTTGTGCCCCTACTGTGATCTCTTTCTGTTCAATAAGGTCTTGGACATAATCTTTGAGTTGCATGCACTTAAGGGTGGTATGTCCTTTGAAACAATAAAATTTTCAAAACACATTATCCTTATACCAAGATGCTCTAGACTGATTAGGTTCCAAAGGTTGTGTTTGCAGATATCAAACAAGATTATCCTTGGCTAGTTTTTAAAATATTGCATCAAGGGGCTCCCCCAACAAGGTATATATACATGGTTGTCTCTGAACACGGGGTTTAGGTTCAGCCAAAAGTGTGATGGAATTGGTTTGATTGTGATGGATGGGTACTTGTTGATTGTTCTACATAGGTGGTTGTTGATAAATAGGGGGTTGTTGCTGATAAGGTTGTTGTTGACAAGATGTAGTGGGAATGTTGGCAACTGCCCACAACAATATGAACATGTCGGGTGTCGGTGACACCATCTGTCACCGTGTTTTTGTTTTTATTCCAATATTGTGTTTTGTCATTTCTTGGGCCTCGGTCTTTGGTGTTTTCTTTGTAAAGTTTGATGACACCATCCTTGATGAGCCCTTGTTCAAGTCCCATCCCTTTTTCCTTAATGTCTTTGTATCTTTGTAAATAGTTCATAACCATGTGATGGGCAAGACTAAGATGTGCATTATTTATGAACATTTTGACAAGGTGGCATTCTGAGATGGTACATGAGATCCTAGTTGTGAGGGTTTGCCAACGTTGTAAATATTCTGCAAGGCTTTCTCCTCTTTTTTTCTTGGTAAGAACTAGGTCTACTACAGACAATTCAGTTTCGACAAGATGAGCATATTGATGCATAAAGGCTTCAGAAAGATTAGCGAAGGTTTTAATTGTACCTTGGGGGATATGATAGAACCACTCTAGGGCTTGTCCTCTTAAGCTTTTCAGAAAAAGTCGCATGAGGAATACATCATTATAGGCCACTTCTTGGAAATGCATATAGAATTCTTTGACATGCGTGAATGGAACACTTTTCCCCCTAAATTTATCAAACTTGGGGATCTCAAAATGTTTAGGAAATGGTGTCATTGTGATGGTTTTGTCAACCAGATATGGACAATCATTTTGAAATTAAAAACTTTTGGAATATGTTCCATCTTTGAGGGCCTTGAGAGCATTCTATATTTCTTCCCATTTAGAGTTCATGGGTGAAGTAACAGATGCCCCTGGTCCAAAGGCCCCCAATGTGGAATACGTAACAGATGCTAGAGATTGATATGGGAAACCCTAACTGCCATATGGTGTTTGTGGGAAAATGGGTTGCACAACTAGTGGGATGGATGCTATGGGTTGTTAGAATGTAGTTTGTGCATACTGTTGCATCTGTTGGGTAGATGGTTGATGGGGAGGGTAAACATGAGTTTGTTGCCCTACTAGATAATTCTGTGTGGATATCTAGGCATATTTCTGATGTGATGATTGTGGCTAGAAAGATGGTAGTGTTGGCAATGCCTGGGCCACACTTTGGGAATTTATACTTTGCCCAATATATGTTGGTTGTGTTCCTACATGAGAGATCAACTGAGTAGTAACAGGTGCAAGGTAATTAATGTGAGGTAGAGTGTGTAGAGAAAGGTATTGTAGTGGAGGGATGATTTGGCTATTACCTAAGAATGGCATAGAAAAATAGTTGCTAATCAGTGGTAATGAATAGACTTGAGAAGGAAGGGATGAATGTGACTGAGGTATGGACATGGATGCAGTGCTAAAGGGGATACTAGTGGCAAGCCCTTAGGTCATACCAAAACTCCAAGGTCCTAATGGAAATGAGATCGAAGTACTTTGGCTAGCGACAAATGGATTGACAATGATGTTGGGGGGAATGGAGGATGAAGTGTTTGACCCTAATGGAGGCATTCTTGTAGTGTACTGGGATATAGGTTGGATGTTTATGGTACTAGTAAATGGATTAGATGTGTTTTGGGATGGAAGGGAAATGTAGTGCTATTAAGTGAAAAGGGGGTGTATTGTGAAGTAGGGATAGGGATGGTGGAAGCAGATGCATATGATACACTTGAGGTTGGTTGGGATGTGGTATGAACTAAGGGTTGAGTGAGGATGGGTTGAGTGTTTTGTGGAATGGGAGTAGTGACCTATGTTGAAGGGATATTTGGATCTATTAGTTCTATGTGTATTTTTGATACCTGTTGTTTGGTGAAAAGAAAGGATCATGAGGGATAGATGACCCTGCAAATGGTGGTTGACATCCGAAAAGAGGATGTGTAGGATCTATAATGTTGGGAGGTGGTGGTCATCCAAAATCAAAGGCGCCAACATTGTCTCTTTAGAAGTTTTCCATGATGGTCTCCCTATTTCTATCTATGATGGCATTAACAATAGTCATGTATCCAAGTTGGTTCATGAAAGCATCAGTATCTATGGAAGAAGATGTTTCTTCAAGAGTTTGTGATGGTGGATCTGGTAGTGCTTTTGAAACTATGGGGTATGGTTGAGCCTGAGCTTTGCTACTACTAAGACTAGGATCCATGTCTTTTTTCTTCCATTTACCAAAATGTGTAGTTGGTGGCATGAAATGCTAACTTTTCTAAGAATGGAAAGAAAAAGAGATGGCGATGAGTGTATGTGACAAGATGATTTACCTAGGTGTGACTAGGGTGGATGGATTTCCTAAGATGCAAAGGAGGATGTGTAAAAAATGCTTCTAATGGTATCTAGCAAGCCTAAATGATATGGTACTATGTGGAGGAGATTGTGTTTTCCTTAAGTGTGAACTTGAAT
Source organism: Cupressus sempervirens (assembly GCA_028749045.1). NCBI lineage: Eukaryota > Viridiplantae > Streptophyta > Pinopsida > Cupressales > Cupressaceae > Cupressus > Cupressus sempervirens. The sequence goes on along the minus strand of CM053788.1, from coordinate 464,882,964 downwards.
ATGTGGTGATGATATCAAACCCTAAGGTAGCCTTGTGACTATTTGGAAGACAAATGAGATCAAGTGTGTAGCTCAACCTTTTTTTTAAGGTGATGCAGGACACAAGTGACAGTTTATCCTAAACAATGCATAGTTTTGAGGACAACGATGATAGTGAGATGGATGGAGATTTATTTTAGGGAAACAAAGCTCAAAATTGGTGATGCTAAATTTTTCTAAATGTGGAGCAACTAATGGAGGACACTAGGGTTTAATGATGCTTGATTTGGACGATTTTTTAAAACCTAAGATTGATGACAAATAGTGGAGGAGATGATTCTACAAAATGTTTAGAGGGGGTGAAGAGCTATATGAAAAGACTAAACCTATGAGGAAACAAGTGCATAAGTATGTCAAGAAAAAGAAGGACCTAATCAGAGTAACACTAGAGTTATCGATAAGGCTATGGTTGATACCTCATCAAAGAGTTAGGTTCTTAATCTTGTAATCCCACTCAGTTTGTACTACAATGTTCACACTGTCCTTCTCAATTTGGTCTAGTTGGGAAATCCTTGGGTTGGAGATATACCTTTTGTGTTCTGCTTCTATTTCCTTGTAAACTGGGATTTGTGAAAGTTTAGCTTTTCTAAACTTAGTCTTGATTTGGTCTGACATGAGATATCTCTATGAGATTTTATCGCAACTATGGGCTTTTATAGGTAGTGACTATGCTAACTATACCTTTTAACCTTGGGTTGGAAACATAAATCAGTTGAGGGGTAACTAGGTTTCAAAAAAATGGTGATTTTGGGTAAAGACGGTGTTTCTTGGGTAAAATGGTTTTTTGGGTGATATTTGTGGGACGTAAATAGTAAAGTGGGACAAACTAGGCCTAGTATTGTTGTGAATAAACTTTCTAAAAATCCTTTTGGATAAGGGTAGGGATGATCTTGTTTATTTTAAAATGGAGGTTTTGTTTTGCAAGGAAATTTTTCGGTCAAGTAGGATATGTAACAATGGTGTTTTGAGAAAGGTAACCTTTGGACCAAAGAGGGACAAGTTTGTTTACAACTAGACTTTTGTTAATGACTGCTTTTTGAGATAACAAGGAGAGTTTTTTGAAAAGGGGTGAAATTGGACCAACAAAACCAAAGTTGTTGCGAATGTACTTGCTAACAATTGTTTTTGGGATAACAAATATAAGACCTTTTCCAATGCTACAATTTGCGAACAAATAGTTTATCAAAGGACAAAGAAACTTTGAGAAAGACAAACAAGTGATCTCTTTAGCAAAAGCATTTGATAGTAACCATAGAACTATGCATGTTTTACAAATGTTTTTCATGGGTCTTGAGCACAAATAAGACAATTCAAACACACTCTTTATCCCTAAGGTCAAATTTTGGTTGCAACATGCTATTCAACAGCCCACAACTTGATGTCTCTTGATTCTAGTACAATATGTCCCTCTCATTGAAGAGGTGAGTTGATATAAGAGTCGATTAACAAATGATACACATCAAAGAATCTTCAAAGCATGGCAAATAGAAGTCCCCCTTCTATGGGAACAATGACCCTTGGAGATGAAACCCAAGTGGCCTTATGCCTCTACTAGGGGAGCACAATGGTGAATAATCTTGAGGAATGTTGTATCCCTTACACCACAAATAACATACGAAGGATAAAAGGGTAGCTACTAAGTTGGTTCGTAATTAGGTCTGTGGAGTCTCTTCAAACAATTGTTACGTATGTGATCCACTTAAGGATCTATTTTCGGCATGCTAAAATCGTGGAAAAGTTTTCCCACCTTAGGCTACCCCCAGAAACACACCGCCCAAACTTGTGAGATAGAGTGAGAAAGTTTACCTTTCCCCTCATTTATATACTGGCCAGATTATTTACTGGTTTGAGCTTCTCGCCAAAGGGAATGCACTTCCTAGAGGTGGATGAACTCACTAGAAGCACTCCTAAGTTGTTGTAGATGGTCTTGCTAACAACTTTGATACATGCGTCATATATTTAAATAGTTCTACTTTGAAAGAAATAGAGAAGTCAAATATGTGCTAAAAGGTACAATCTCAATACATGAAAGGCACTTGATTCATTCTATTTCTGAAGCTTTTAGATGCACTATTTTATGACTTGCAGACACATGTGATTAGCATTCAAATATTCATTCTAACTTGACAGCGTCGCCCAAAAAAGTAAATTGAGTCAACAAAAGTAAATCATGTGCATGAAAGCATTGAAAATGAGGGAATAAAAATATTTTCACTTTAGAGCATTCAAGATTGAATGAAGTTCATTTTAAGCACCAAAGTTGAAGTGTGTTGATTTGCAATGTTCTTTAATACCCAAAATCAAATGTTCATCGCATTCATTCTTTTTAACCTTTAGCATCCAACAGTGTGTTGATCATGCATTCCAATGAAAATGTTATATTTTAGTCCATGACATTCAAGATTTATTTTGAGCAACATTCATTGAATGAAAGATTTGTTCATTTGATTTAGACATTCAAGATTGTATGGCTAATGTTTATCTTTAGACACATTTAAGAGTTGATTTGAATTTTGATATTAATTGCAACAAGCATTCCAAAGACAAATGATTAAACCATACAAGTTCATTTATCCATAAATGATAAGATGTTAAGCAAACATGCAAGAAAAATGGCTAGTGGTTTCTTAGAACTCTTCAACCTGCAATGCACAAGTTAGCAAATATCTCTATAAAACCACAAGTTAGGGCATCAAAATTGTATGATAAACATGAAATAACCCTATAATGAAAATGTTAAAAACAAAGTTCAAAATCAAATAGAGAAAACACGTATCTAAAATGTCTCAAAATCTAGTGAAACCAACACTAGCATGACGAGCTCAGAACCAATTTTTTGATGATATTTCATTTTTCAAAAACGAAGTCTGGATGCTCAAGTTATGAGCAAAATACCAAATATTTCTTCTTAAGGCTTAGAAAGGACATGTAGAAGGCTACTGATGTAGTGCTAACATCACCAAACTGCGAGTTTAAATTTGATAGCCATATGGCCATTACCAGAAAAAAGAAAAAAAGTGCCTTGAACAAAGGCCATATTTTTTTGGTGGTGGTAGGTTTGACCAAAAAGTGGCCGAATGGGTTGGTGGTGGTGGATTTGACCAGAAGGTGGCCAAATGGGTTGGTGGTGGTGGGTTTGACTAGAAGGTGGTTGAATGGGGTGGAGGGTTGCAGCTAAGCAGAGAGGAGGGTCGTGGCTAAGCGAAGAGAAGGTGGGGTTTGAAGCATAGGAGTGGAGAAGAAATGGCCGAGTGGAGGGTTGTAAGAGCGAGGAGAGGTTGTGGAGGGGCATGGGAATTAGGCCGTAGACAAGGCTGACGACAGAGCAGAGGGTTGCCTGTGGTGGCTGTAAGGCCACACAGGTGGGTTTGGAAATGGTCACGATGGCTGGTGAGAGTGGGAGCGGTGATGTGGTGGTTGCAAGCTGAGTTTTGGTGGCGCCTCCAAAAGGACAAGCATGTATTTTACATTTTTTTGAATTTTTTTTTTGTTTAAATACATATATATATATATATATATACATATTTTTACAAAAATGTCACAAAAAAAAGTGTAAAACAAATTTATTTATTTTTGAAGGTTAAATATATAAATATTAAAGAAAACTTGCAATATAAAGAAAATACAAAGAAAAGAGAAGGTGAGATCTTTTATTTATTTTTTTAATAATAAATAAATTTCACCTTGTGGTTGTGGGTTGGTCTCACTAGGTGTGCCAAAATGTAAAGCAATAAAACTAGTACTTAAAGGAATACAATGAATAACCAAAACATTCAAAACAATAGATTTAACTCACATATATGATTGGATGAAAGAGATTTAAAGTACCAAAGTAGCCTAAGAACGTGCAAACCTCTTAAACCAAGCAATCTTCCCTTTGATGCGTGGATGTGTCTAAAAGATGAGATGTGTGCTCAATGACGTTGCTCAATCTTTAATGGAGGATATGACTCAAAATGGATTTGTCGATGGATTTTTCCATTATGATGGTATTTTGATAGTCCTTAGGCTCTCAAAATAGCATTATAACATTAGCATAGAAGTGGATGATATTTGTGAAGGTAGAGGGTTTCATTTATAGGCCAAGGGGTAGTGAGATGGAGGGTCAGGATGCAAGGAAGGGGAATTAGTTAAGGAGGGCTAGGATGCAAGGAGAAGAGAGCACATAGATTGTGCTTCTTCAAAGCTCTAGCCTTGTGACAAGTGTCACAACGAAATTGGATAGGGAAGAGGATCAAGATAGGTGGCCAGAGGGAGTTATGAGGGAGGATAAGGGAGGATGAGTATGGAAAATAGGTGTAAAAGGCTTTAAAGAGCCTTCAAGTCATGTAAGAGTCTTTAAGAATTTTGGATAGGAATGTAAGAGGGATAGGATAGAACTTTGACTTTGGTTTGGTTTAAGACTTTCTCAACCCTTGGTTAAAATTGTGAACATGCTTAAGGAAGGGATTAGGCTTAGCTTAGGAGGGCATTAAGGTGCAAGTGGCATGTTAGAGGGATGCAAGTGGGCTAGCATTTATAAGGTAGGTTAATTAGTTGGTTAAGCGGGGTTAGCATGGGTCAATGGGTTGGATTTAGCTAATGGTAGGGATTTGGATATAGTTAGGGGTTGGGAATTGATTTGAAATTATTTATTAGATCAAGGGGGATTTTTGGGATTAAATTAAATAGTTTTATGAATTTATTTAATTTAATATGTGAATAGGGATTTAATTGATATTTAGACTTTGGATTTGTCATTTGATTTTATCAATTGGGCTATAATTGATTAATTGAATTAATTAACTAGGGGATGACAATAGATTAATTAAATATTAAATACTTAATTAATGATACCTTAGGAGATGACTAAATAGGATTACTTAAGTGATGTAATCAGATTTAGGTGTCTATAATCATGATGTTAGATATTATTGCTTAGTTGGTTTTTCTTACCACTGTTGTGGATTAGCGATGTTATTGGTAGATTAGCATGTTAGATGTACTTGTTCGTGTGATATTTGTTGATGATTATTGGTAAGGTAGAACTCATAAGGTAACACCAACGATATTTTTGGCATGTTGAGATTTAATGCTGGGGGGTATGGTTAGTAACTTTGAGATCTCTTGATGCCATTATTCTAGGGACGAAATGAGCATGATTGTTTTAGCTCGATTGCTTCTTGCTTTTTCTTTCCCTTCGTTGTGATGTTACTTATGTAGATGTTATATTATGAGGATGTTTCTTTAGATGGTTAGATGATGTTTTTGATATGTAAATTGGTATATTAGGGATGTTAGATTTCTTCTATGCTCTTGAGTGTTCACTCCTCGATTCATGTGGATATGGTACTCCCTATATGGAGGTTTTTCTTTATTTCTTGCTTTTGTTCTAACTTTGGATGTTTTTGTTGTCCTAAGGTCATATGGGACTAAAAAGTCCCGTATGAGACAAGCAATCATTTGTATTAGGATGAAAAGGCTCATACGAACCTTTGTTGACTCATACAAATGTGGAAGGGCACTTGTACGACTCATGAGGAAATCTTGTACTGGAGCCAATCTTGACTCATACAAGACTGACAAGTAATTTGGTCATTTGGAAAATAGTGAGTATTTTCATGCACTTTGAGAAGATGTAACTTATAATATTGGATACCCTTTTGGGTCCCACATCTTCCTTCATCACAACATATGTATTTTCAAGCTGTTTGGGAACTTGGTCTTTGGTTTTGCATCATGTTAATAGGAATGAATTTGTATATTTTAATCATTTAGGAATTGTGCCTTGGGTTTTAAAATGAATGTGTTGTAAGTGATGAACTCTTGGGGATCTTTGGTAATTTGGTGTTTATTCTTTTGTTGTGATCTTTGTGATCTTATGTTTGTAGTTGCATGTATCTATGCTTTATCTTTTTTAAAAATATGTTTGTCTTTATTTATCCTTGTTTCTAAGGATCTCCAGGCAGGGCATTACAAGTGTATATCAATCTTCTTTCATTCACCAATACAATATGCAATCTTGTAGTTTGCACAATACAATTTCCAAATCAATATATTAGCATTAAAGACACATCTAAATATGTACAAATAATTCTTCCTATATATAACAATTATCGGTACAAAAAATTCCTTTTTGGTTGATCATCAAACATGTAGATGGACACAAAACTACAATTACCTATTTACTGGCCCAATAAAAAATAGAGGATAATTGGATCAAGTATAGCTAGATCTTGAAATCCTACCAAGATTTATGGTATCAGTGACCAATAGCATTGATGCTAATAAGATCATTACAATAGATGATACATGATAAACTTATACTAATATCAAAATCTCAAAAAGGTGACATTAGTAACAACTCAAAACCAAAGGGGCTAACAAGTTGATATTGGATAATAATTCAAGATTTGATAATATAAACTTTTCTTACTATATCTTATTGTTAGAGTAAAAGGTTAATTTAATTTAATTTATTAAATTACCTTTACTTCCTGCTTAAGATTTCCATTTATGCACACTTGCATTTCCATTTAATAAATAAATAGTAATTATTAGATATCATTTACCTCTTAGGGTTTCCCTTTTAGTTTTTATGATCTCCTTCCATAAGGATTGATCAATTGTAAATTTTATTCATCTTTTCAGTCTAATAATATAATTTTCATATTCTCAGAGCCAAACCCTTGCCTCTTTTTTGTCTTTTCTTCTTTGTGATAGGTTCTTGCATGTAAGTGTTCTTCCGGTTTTGTGTATTTGTATTGCTCAAATCCTTCATGCTATTAGAGCCTAACCTACTATAGATTATTCTTATTTGGAGAAAAAGAACAAGGGTTTGACATAATAGATCTGGCTATTTTTTAGTACTTTTTGTGAAAATTGGGGGGTCTCTAAATTTTGAAGCACTTTGAGGCCAAATAGACCTCACAGTTGGATTTAAAAGATGTCAAAACCCCCATTTTCATATAAAATATATCTATTTTGGTTAACTTTACATTCTTAGGCAGAAAAATTTGCCTACCAAGGTCGTACAACCCTTGGCATGCACTTTGAGGCTAAAAATTAGATAAGTGCAAAAAATATATATTTAAAAAGCATACTTTTAAGCATTGGCAATTTAAAAGTTACTAGAGCGGTTAGTGCAACCTTTGGTGGTTTGGTAAACCCTGACAGTCACCATCCGTGATTTTCCTTTGACCGTAGTGGAGCTTCTTAAACCGTGCTACCAGCACTCCTTCATCGCCATGCTCCGCCACTCAAGCACCACTGCCACCAGGCGGCCACCAAAAATGTCTCCTCTGCCCATCATGTTTCCTCTCGGCCTCCATTGCCTAGCCCATGGTCACGTGGGGGACCAAGGGACAAATTTCAACCCCTTCCATTTTTTTATTTTTTTGAGGGGAGTGTGAGTGGGTGGTGGGGGGTTTGCAATTTCTTTGCTATATGGAGGCCCTGTTAATTTTTTGGCTCTAACTTGAGCATATGGATGCATTTTTTGAATTCAAAAAAAGCATTGAAAAAATTATTCCGAGATGGACATGATGGTGAAGGTATTTTTTGGATTTTTTTCCATTTTGGTACCTATTTTTCACTTGAAGTCAGATGATGCTTTCTATGTTTCGGGAGGCATAACTTGCTCATTTTAGCTTCATTTTCTTATCCAAAGAAGCTTTGAAAAGCTCTTATCGAGCATTATCCAGATTCTTTGTTATTTTCATCAATATTTCTCAAAGGTACATGTGATTCTCAAATTGAATCTTTTTTGCTCTTTTATTGTATACACATTCCTTCTAGTGGTTGGGATTCAATTTTTTTATTGTGGGGGGTGTTTTGTATTATTGTTTCTATTATTTACATCAATAAAATAGAACGTTTTCAAAAAAATCCAACACCTTATAAAATAATGATCGAGACCTCTTCGTGTCTAGAACTTATGACCCCTCATAATTATCACACATGGAAGTCCTTGATGACACAACTTCTCTAGTCAAAAGGGTTGTGGTCTTGTTTAGACTCAGTGCAGCCAGTTTTGCAAAGGCCTTTTGAGGTCATGTAGCATAGGAACAAGATAGATGAGGCAATGGGGTTGATTTCTTTACATTTATCTGACAGTCTGTAGCTTCATCTTGATGGGTGCAATACACCTCTAGCTATGTGGACCAAACTTGATAGCTTCTTTGGTATAGTGAATGAGTTCAGGGTACTTTAGATTGAGGCAAAGCTTACCTCTCTTGTATCAGATTCATTTCCTTCCAATGAGAACTTCTTGATGAAGTTCAAACAACAAAGATCTTTATTGGAGGGTTGTCAGAAAACCCAAAGTGACACTAAGTGCATTTACCTGATTCTTTCTAAGCTTCATGGAAACTTGCATATTTTTGCATCTACCTTCCATTCCACCATGGATTCTTTGGGTACTAGATTTACCATGCCATCCTTTGAGGTTTTTTGTGATTTTTTGACTCAAGAGAAAGCTAATCTCTCTCAATTGGATTCTCTCACAGGCTCACAAACTCATGCATTGGTAGCTCTCAGACATCTTCTAGAAAGAAGGAGAATAGACATAAATCACATCCTATAGAGTCTCAAAGATTCTAGCCATCACATAACATTAGGCCCACCTCCTCTTGAGGGAGATAAACCAAAGCCAAAAAGACCGAAATATGCTTATTGTAATAAGCCCAATCATGATGAGTCACATTTCTATGAGAAGAAGTTAGATGGATATGCCAAAAAGGTTTTAGATTTGAAAGCTCTCCTTCAAAAGAGCAACATTGATATTCCTTCTACTTCTCACAGATCTTCTTCACTATCATCATTTCAGTTCAATGGTAAAGATATAGGAAAGGATCATGCACTATGTGCAACTACTACTCCACATTCTTTTGGATGGTTACTAGATTCAAGTGCTTCACACTATATGGCATCTTCTCAGGATTTGTTCTCTTCTTTTGAGGCTTCTCCTACTCCACACATTTTGATGGGAAACAACATTGTTATGAATGTATGTGTGAAATGTTCTATTGATATTGGTGATGGTACATTTCATGATGTACTATGTGCTCCATATTTGTCCTCTAACCTTCTCTCTATTTAACATATTACACACAGTGGGATAGGGAAGACAGTTGATTTTGCACAAGATTTAGTGCACATCAGAGATAGTGAGACATGCAATATTGTTGCTACAGGGACCGTTGATCATTCTTCCCAATTATACTCTTTCTCTCATTTTGGTCCACCATCTACACTATCAGAGACTCACTCTCCTTCATGAGAGACTACTGAGATGAATTCAAGTCACTTGAACTTATGTGTTGTTCTTGAAACTAGTGTTGTAACTTCTACACCTCCACCTCATGTTTAGTTTCCATCTATTACACATGATTACTCTTCAGCATTGCCTACCATTGCAGCTTCATTCATCGAGCCACCTACTGCAGTTGTTGAGGATATATCATAGGACACATATTTGCTCTCAAATGATAGATTCAGTACACCTGATATCCCATCTACATTAGACATTCCATTTCAGGATTCTCATACATTCTCCTTTGAGCATCAGCTAGGACTTCCAACTTCACCTTACATTTAGGGGCTTCATCCTCCTTGTCCACTACCTTTTGTTTCTTTTAGATTGGAGCCACATCAAGATTTCTACCATTCTAGGGGGCTATGGAGTCTCAAGCCTCTATCATGGGGGGTTTCATTGTAATTATGGTTTTGAGAGAGTCTCTTGAGACATATCATTTGTACTTTTTCTTTCTATCTATTTTTGGAGTAGGGTTTTGCCCACATGGTTTTCCCTATTTCTCTATTTCATAGAGATTTCATTTTGATTGGGTACCTCATCAGACCTTATTGTTGGGGCCCAAGTTTTCTTTTAGCATCATAGTTTCCTTTCTTTTTCATGCATTGTTTGTAGTTGCATTGTTGCTCATCTTAAGGGGGGTGTTAGAGTAAAGGTCATTTACCTCTTAGGGTTTCCCTTTAAGGTTTTACAATCTCCTTCTATAAGGATTGATCAATTGTAAACTGTATTCATCTTTTCAATCTGATAATATAATTTTCATATTCTTAGAGTTAAAGCCTTGCCTCTTCTTTATTGTTTCTTCTCTATAATAGGTTCTTGCATGCGATTGTTCTTCGAGTTTTTTATTGCTCAAATTCTTCACTTATTACCCACTAATAACTCAACTTTATATACTCAACTATGAAAGATGCAAGACATAGTTGTTTGGATCCCTAAACCTTATGCTATTCTTGTATCTTATGTTCTTGTGGTATATGGGATCAATTTGATTATAATTATAATTTCAATTAATTAAAATCATTTTTTTCTCTCTTTTAGTTGTACTCGAGAATCTTAAGCATAATGTTTTTGTGTAAACTTTGTTACTCAAGTGAATCTCTCTTGCATTTGTAATTGTGGGTATCAATTTTACTCTCTTTATCATAATACTCTCCAATTTTATTTGTAGGAGCACCAAACTAGTAGCTCTATAGAGATTCTCCCCATTATAGCTCAATTTTGTAAATTCTCTAGTACATTGTTTCTTAACCATTGTGTTTTATAATAGTTCTATTTTTTGGCCATATTGTGAAATGGGCATGTTGTGAAACCTCAAACACAATGCTCCATTTGTTTCCCATAATGTTTCATCTCCTTCACAATATAACATGTACAATACCAACCTATTCACTAAAGCCAATAGCCTATAAAAAAGTGTCTCTTCCTTACAAAAACATTTGTATTTCATATCTCAATCCAAATTTAAAATTCCAACTTATGATATAGCTTCCACTTTCCCAAGATATTGTTCATATCATATCCCTTCGTACATGAAAATCCCTCAATTGAAGACATGCAATGGAAAAAATGATGCATTGACTTGTGAACGCATTTCAAACCATGTATAGTGACTTCTCAAATGAAGACTCATGGCTAAATTATTTCTATAACATTTAGAGATAAGGCCTTCCAATGATACTATTCTTTGCCTCACTATTCTATTGACTCTTTCCAAAATTTGGCCAATTCGTTTATACATGATTTCAAAATAATATTGGTCTTTGAATTACTTTGAATAATTTCATTTATTATAAGGGAGTTAAAGAAAAAGAATTGATTTTATTGGTAGATATAACTATTTGCATGCTTGTTCCATGCCTAATGGTGATGTTCAAAGAATTTTCATTTCTAACTTGCAAAAGGACATTAGAGTTAAGGCATTGCTTTCTAAGTTTATATCTTTTACCCAATTATGTGCAATGGTTCATAATTATCAACTTCAAGTGAGTGAATTTGAATCATCCACATCAATGGCTCCAGGTGATAAAAATGGTGTACCTCAACGACCATTCAAAAAGTTTCAAAATCCAAATAAATGGTACATCAAGATTAACAAAAATTCTACAATACATGTTGAAACTTGAGTGATGGTTGCAACATCATGTGTGGCTCCTCCGCCATTAATTTGTAAACCTCGTGCTCCACTTTGTAAGCCTCTAAATAATATCATGTAATGACCCTTTCCAATAGGCCACTAAACAAAACCCTAAATTTAATGCACGGCTAAAGTATATTGCTGAAATAAAAGAAATAATAGTGCCAATATATTCATTCAATGAAAACCAAATGTTTTTACAAATGATATGGCAAATTTTAGCACCAAAACATTATGACATAGCACATTATAGAGAAACCCTAATTGGCTATATACAATTGAGAACTTGTTGCAACTACAGATTGAAATGAAGAACCTAGATTGATCAAATGGTGGAGACTGAATGCTATAGATGATATGGTGAAAGTGCAACTCCACTGGAAACTCCAAATCAGCAATTAAGCACAAATGAAAGGATTGAAATATCCTTCCCATAGCTGCAATAATTCAAGTGATCTCTCACACCCTCAAAATTGTGTACCAATTAAGAGTTTTCGTTCTCAATGGCCAATTGTAACTATTTGCATAAACCCTAGGCTCCACAACGCACATAAACAAAATTCAATAATAAATCTCAATGATAGGCAATGAGCCCTCAATGCCTATTTATTCTTTTTTCCTTGATAGGTTGGCCTCCCTTTTTAATTTTTTTCTCCGCTTCTTCCAGCAACCTCTAGAAGCTTTTTTTATTTAATTTATAAAGTAGCCTTGTAATATATATATTTTTTAATTGATAACTTTATAATTAATTCCTCCAAAAAAATGGGACATTATAGGTCCGCCCCTCCTATAATTGCTTAGCCTCAAGCAATCTTAATGCTAGATGCTGCAAAATCACTTCTCCCTCCCAAGTAGCATCTTCAATAGGTAAATCTTTCCACTTAACTAGATACTCTCTGATTACTCTCCTGCAAAGCTCCTTCTCTCTACTATTTAGAATGAATTCTAGCACTAAGATCAATTTCCCCTCATCATCCAAGGGAGGTAATACTGTAGAAGGCATCACATTCTGACCCAACACCTTTTTGAGGCGTGATACATGAAACACATTGTGTACTCAACTATCTGTGGGAAGCTCCAACTCATAAGCCACCTCACCAACTCGTCTGATGATCTTGAATGGTCCATAATAGCTTGGCTTAGGTTTCTTTGTACCACTCTTCTTGAGAGTGGACTGCTTATATGGTTGCAACATGAGGTAAACCATATCATTTACCTCAAAGCTACGCTCGTTCCTCTTCTTGTCTGCATATTATTTTTGCTAGTTCTGAGCTCTAGCAATGTTGTCTCTAAGAGTAGCAACTATATCCTTACTTTCCTATAATAGTTCACCTGCATGGGGTACTCAACTATCTCCCAACAACAAATCTAAGAAACTAGGTGCCTCATAACCGTAAAGTGCCATGAAGGGTGTCATTTGTATAGTCATATGATATGTAGTATTGTAATAATACTCACAGAGATATATCCATCTGACCCAAGCTCGTTCTTGATCTACCTCATAATTCTTCAAATACCCTTCCACCCATTTGTTTACAATCTCTATTTGACCATCAGTCTGTGGGTGATAACTGGGACTAGGTGTAAGCTCAGTGCCACACAACCCAAATATATCCTGCCAAAAGTGACTTATGAAGCGGCTGTCCCTGTCACTCACAATGCTTTGAGGCGAACTGTGTAATCTAAAAATCTCCCAAGGAAGACCTCTGCCACTTGATTTGCTGAGTATGTAGTAGCGATAGGGAAGAAGTGAGCATATTTTGTCAACCTATCCACCACCACATAGATACAATCACGCCCCTGGGCCCTAGGCAAGCCCATAATAAAATCCATAGAGATGCACTCCCACTTCCTGTCAGGAATAGGAAGTGGTTATAGGAGCCCTACTAGATAAGTGTGCTCTTGTTTGTTCTGCTAGCAAACATGACACTCACGCACATACTGCAAAGCATCAGCCTTAAGTCCCTTCCAAGTGAATTGTTCTCGTACTATCCTGTAAGTCTTGAAATACCCAAGATGGCCTACTGTAGGTGAATTATGGAATGCTCTAAAAATCAACTGCTTCACTTTCGATCCTAGGACTAAGTAAATCATGTTCTTGTAAATGATCAAATCATCTATGAGAGTGTATCTAGTGTCGATTGTTGTCCCCTCCACTATAGAAGAGGCCCACGTGTCTTTGGCATATTCTGCTACAATCAAGTGTCGCCAATCCTTTGATATCTGAATCATAGAAGTGAGGTGTGGCCTATGGGATAAAGTATCAGCAATAATATTTTGTGTCCCCTTAACATATGTGATATCAAAATCATATGCCTATAACTTACTCACCCACTTCTGCTGACAATCATTTAGGTCCCGCTGTCCCAAAAAGTGCTTCAAACTATTATGATCAGTTTTAATACAAAATTTGCTGCCCACAAGATACTCTCTGAATTTGGCCAAGGCATGCATGATGGCTAGCATCTCCTTATCATATATGTTGAATGATCTCTCAGCCCCTCTGAGTTTCCTACTCTCATAAGCTATAGGATGCTTGTCCTGCATGAGTACAACACCAACTCCCTCTCCAGAAGCATTACATTGAAGCTCAAATGGCTTCGTGAAATCAGGCAATGCTAATACTAGGCATGTAGTCATTATTTCTTTGAAAAGCATAAAACACTCCTGTGCCTCTCGAGTCCACACAAATGCCCCTTTCCTCAGTAAATCTGTCATGGGTGCTGCATGTCGTGAGTAGCCACTAACAAACTTGCGATAGAATCCACATAGACCAAGGAACCCTCTTAACTGTGTAAGATTCTCTAGTGGTGGCAAATCAACAATAGCACGGATCTTTTCAGGATCCATTTGCACTCCTTCTGCACTAATGATGTGTCCAAGATACAACAATTCTGTCATCCCCAAATCACATTTGGACTCCTTGGCATACAAGAACTCGCTCTATAAAATGTTTAATATTGTCTCCAAGTGCTCTATATGTTCCTACCATGTCCTGCTATAGATCAAAATATCATCAAAGAACACTAGCACAAATTTCCTCAACTGATGGTGGAAGACCTTGTTCATAGTGGATTGAAAAGTGGTAGGTGCATTAGTCAAACCAAAAGGCATGACTATAAACTCAAAATGCCCATAATGACATCTAAAAGCAATTTTTTCAATATCTTGGTCTCGAACTCTAATCTGGTGATAGCCTGATCTCAAATCATTTTTTTGTGAAATAACAAGCCCCATGCAATTCGTCTATCAACTCATCGATGCGTGGGATGGGATACTTGTTCTTTATAGTTCTCTTATTCAACACCCTATAATCAATACACATTCGTAGAGTTCCATCCTTCTTTTTTACCAAAACAATAGAAGATGCAAAAGGTGACTTACTTGGTCTGATGTGTCTCATTCCTAGCAACTTGTTGATGGTCCTCTCGATCTCATCTTTGAGTCGTTTTGGGTGCCGGTATGGTGTGATCATGACAGGCTTAGCACCTTCCTCCAACTCGATAATGTGCTCAATACCTCTGTCTGGTGGCCTGCCTAGTGGAATCTCACTGAATACCTTCCCATACTTGATTCTCAATTTTTCAATATCTGGATGATATTCAGTCTTATGTTGCTCCCCCTCGGTAGGCATCAAGGCACATATTGCTTCCCACTCTAGATTATTATGCCTAGCTAATCTCTCCAACGACCTAAATGAGATAGTCCTAACATCACCATTACGGATAGCCTTCAGCACATGAGTCCTACCATCCACCACGAATCGTATCTCCATATCCTCCAATCTTAGGGTAACCTCCTTCAAAGAATGTAGCCATTGCATCCCAAGCACTATGTCCATGTCACCCATGTTGACCACATGATAGTCTACCTTAAACTCATAGTTGTTTAGGTGCAAAGGTAGATCTCGCACCATCCTATCACAACGAAGAGTATATCCATCAGCTACCTTAACTCTGAGTCCCTCGAACTCCTCAGTAATGAGTCCACAACTCTCCACAAATCGTGCATCAATGAAATTATGCGTGGCACCTGTATCCAACAGAGTAATAATCTTCTGTCTAGCCAAGACTCCTCAAAATCTGAAAGATCCCTCTCTTTCAATACTAGACAAACGTGCCTCCTGTAAATGTATCTCTGGAGCCTCTTTTTTCTCAACTCTATCTACCTCTTGTTCACCCTCTACCTCATCAGGATCCTCATCATGGTGCTCTGAGATGTCTGAATCTGAACCTTCATAATAAGCCCACATCACCCGGTTAGCCTTCCCCTTAGGCTTCATAGGACAATCATGACCAAACTCATAGGGACCTTTGCAAAAGAAGCATAGCTTCTTCCTACGCAGGTCATTAAGTGTTTCCTTTTCCCAAGGTGTAGCTAGCTTGTCTTTTGAGTCACTAACCTTCTCTTTACCCTTGCTAAATTCCCCTTTGTTATCTCTAAATGATGAAGAACTCTTTGAACTAAATGGGTTTGATGGAGCTGCAAGTTCCATACTGCGGGCTTTCTTCATGGCTTCCTATAATGTAGGAGGATCAAAGGCCTTTACCCACCCCTTGAGTGGTTCATTTAATCCCTTTGTGAATAAAATGACTAGCCTCCTTTCTGAAATGTCAGGCACCATCACTGCAAGCTTCTGGAAGTCATTGATAAATTGTTCTAAACCTCCTAACTGTCTCAACTGGGCTAACTCCTGGAAATAAACCTTAGGATTTTTTTTATCAAACCTTTCTATCAATCTATCCACAAACTTCTGATAAGTGGTTACCTAATTGTGTTGCAATGTGATCATGCCATGTGTCCACCAATCATGTGCTGTCGCATCTAAGTGTAAAGTGGCATACTTGAGTGCTTCAAATTCTGTCATAGTCTTCAGAGATAGGAAAGTATCCACCTTATGAATCCAAGCACGAGCAGTCATTTTTCCACTACCATCAAATGTGGGTAATACCAACTTGTTGGTGACTTGTTGCAACTCACTGTGTTTATCTACTTGCTTCTGCCTAGCAGCTCTATAGTTCAGGTACCTGTCAAATGTCCATCCATCTTGTACATATTCTGGTAATGAATCCCACTCATTCCTCGCTTGTCGGAGTTCATCTACAATATATGTTATCATAGCATCAGGTGTGCGTGCTGGAGTTTCTTCTCTGAATGTACGCCGTGTGGGTCTGTCAGCTGTTCCAGATCGTGTCCTATGTTGTGATCCTGCTATGCTCCTGTCATCCTAGTCATTATTATGATTATTCCTCCTATTTTCCCCAATCAAATGTTGCATCATAACCATCATTGCCTGTGTACTTGCCTCTATTGACTGTAGAAGCCTCTCCTGTTGCTGTAAAGTCTCATCATCTCGCACACTTCTGGATGGGCTTTGAGAATGTCTCTCAACCATATTCTCAGTTATGTTGGTTCTTTTGTAAACTAAATTAAATGGTGGCTAGGTAACCCTATCAGGCTGGCAGGAAATCACTTTGATACCACCGTAATGACCCTTTCCAATAGGCCACTAAACAAAACCCTAAATTTAATGCACGGCTAAAGTATATTGCTGAAATAAAAGAAATAATAGTGCCAATATATTCATTCAATGAAAACCAAATGTTTTTACAAATGATATGGCAAATTTCAGCACCAAAACATTATGACATAGCACATTACAGAGAAACCCTGATTGGCTGTATACAATTGAGAACTTGTTGCAACTACAGATTGAAATGAAGAACCTGGATTGATCAAATGGTGGAGACTGAATGCTGTAGATGATATGGTGAAAGTGCAACTCCACTGGAAACTTCAAATCAGCAATTAAGCACAAATTAAAGGACTGAAATATCCTTCCCACAGCTGCAATAATTCAAGTGATCTCTCACACTCTCAAAATTGCTTACCAATTGAGAGTTTTCATTCTCAATGGCCAATTGTGACTATTTGCAGAAACCCTAGGCTCCACAACGCACATAAACAAAATTCAATAATAAATCTCAATGATAGGCAATGAGCCCTCAATGCTTATTTATTCTTTTTTCCTTGATAGGTTAGCCTCCCTCTTTAAATTTTTTCTCTGCTTCTTCCAGCAACCTCTAGAAGCTTTTTTTATTTAATTTATAAAGTTACCTTGTAATATATATATTTTTTAATTGATAACTTTATAATTAATTCCTCCAAAAAAATGGGACAGTATATATCACAATAAATTTGATTGATGCTAATGTTGTGAAACTTCCTCCCATCAAATCTATTGAACCTTCCAAAACATTTATGGCATCTTATGATACCAAATGTTTTTGCCAGTATTACTGTCAAATTATTCATGATAGCAAAATGTGCTTTAAGTTAAAACGCTTCATCTGAGACCTTATTTATTCTAATACCATAACCATGGAGGGTGTCAATGATAAGGGAAACAAATATGTAGCACCCACAACTAAAACTTACAAGTCTTCACCAATTCTTTACCTTCCCATTCTACCAGTATTTTTTAGCCTAGCAACATGACAAACATGGACATTGATAATATGTGTAGCAAGGACAATAATGTTGTCACCTTATTGAGCTACCTAAACCTAAGCATGGGCCTTGCATTACTTTTGATTCCAAGAAAATTAGTAAGGTGCCTGATTGACCCCTATAGACTAATTCAAATATTAAAGGAAATCTCTCACAATGGGTGATCATTAATCCAATATGTATGACAAATACTATTTTGGAGATTATTTATTTAAAAGATGATTTGTCAAGATTCGTTGATAAATCTAATTTTATGATTAAGGTGCATGACGGTTTTACTTGTCCTACTAGATAGGTTCCATTACCCTTCTCATTGAAGTTGGTACCAAGTTCTTAGACATGACCTTTGTCACTATCCCTAACTGCAATTCATTTCAATTGTAACTATGACTTCCTTCGCTTACTTCCATGAAAGCTACTTTGATTTGTAAGTGTTTGAAGTTCCCTTGTGATGGAAATTCTATCATCATCAACCATAGTCTCTATAATACATTAACAAGTAATGGGAAATTCACCCTTGACTTCCTTTGCCCTCAAACACCTTAGCTATTAAACATTGACAAGACATCCTTTTCCTATTCTATCAAAACTTCAAACATGAAATGATATCAAAATTGAGTAGACAAAAAGATATTTCACATCCTCTTTCTAGACTTCGACTCTTCCTACACCTTTCATTCCTCCAATATCTATTTGAATCTTACAAACATTCATCATCTTACACTTCTCAACCTAATGAGGATCCCTCCATTCCTCCTACAAAAGAAGAAAAGGAGCAAATGTTGATTAATCTGAAACCTTCCAATTTTTCAAAATTAACCAAGAGAAAACATAGTGCTAGAAACCAATGCCAAAGATGTGCCAAGCTCCATATCTAGCTTCCCAAAAGAAATCCTCCCAAGACATTGAAAGACACTTTGATCCCTTTTGTCTATCCTTTGACTAGCCCAAGGTAGGGAAAAAAATATTTAAATTATAAAATTGTCTTACCAAGATAATTGTTCTTTTCAAATTTAACATCCCAATAAGATTAATCTAGATGATGGTATGGATGATAAAGACATTGATGCAAATAGTTGATGATTTTGATGATAGAATGATTTTATTAGAATTAATTTTGAGCTTCCTTTAAGATTCCCAAAAGCGACTCATTATTAGAGCATGGTTCTTGTTTGGAACTTGAGGGAAATGAATCAAAAATTGAATATCTCTCAACCAAGTTGGAGGAGGGTTAAGGGAAGCAATTCAAGCAATAAGATCGTTTGAAGCAATTGTCCTGCCACTTTGAAATGTTAGGGTACCAAACAAAACATAATGTTTTAATTCATGCCATTCATAATGATTTATCCTTTGACAAGTGCTATGAATTAAAGACAAGGGCCTCAAGAACAAGAGAAAGGATTTTTTGTTAATAAGAATGAGTAAAGAACAAGAACAGTTAAAACACAAACCAAACAATAATGAAGTCTTGATTTGGGCAAACCTTGCTTAGTGAATACGAAGAGGGCAAGATGGAAATAAAAGTTTCCAACCATAAAGCCTCTATTGATCTGTTTAAAGGCATGTTATCATTGTATAAAATCAATTTACAAGGCTACCATGTGGAGAAGGATGTCTCAGCCAAATTTAATGTTGAGATTACCAACCACAGGGATGATTGTGTTGAAATGAATTCCCCAAATCCGTCTTGTTCTAAAGGAGGTAAGTGCCCTCATCATTTCATCTCAAGATATGAGACTACTAACAAAAATCTATTCAACTGCCATCGTGAAATAATGTCCTTATATGGGGAATGTGGATGGTGGCATTTTTTTTTTCTCTAAACTAATATACATTCTGATTTGGGATATGTAAGATCAATTTTATCCAAGGCACGTCAAGATCTATCACAATATAGTTGAACTTGAGGAATGCATAATATATAATTATATGGTTTGAGGTGTTTACATTATAGATGGTGATAAGATCCTTGATGGAGTTTGGATGAGAGAAGTTTACATCAAAGTAGCATAGCAAAGTGGTGTTGCAATGGTAGACATGCGACCTCCGCATTAGGTATACAACCATGGAATCCTTGGATCTTCAAGACTACAGGAGTCTCCTTGGTTTTGGGAGAGATTGATTATTACTATTTATAATTAAGTACTAAATATAAATACCAAATAATTTGTTGTCTAGCTAACTTAAAGAAGAGTCCATATATACTTGGGTGGTGAATGTGGAAGGAATGTGGATTATTTTAAGTGCACTAAATGAATGCAAAAGTCACCTAGAAGTCACCTCAAATGCACTAAGTGGCTTCAAAATTGGTAGGATGAAAACATTGTCAATATTTTAATAATGTTAATTCATAAATACTATACATTTTAATTTGTTGTAAATTGGCTAAAAAAATTTCATAAAGCGAGTTGTATTGATCCATTAGATACTAAATTAATTGTCTTATGGTAAAATTTGTAGTGATATTTGGAAGGATTCTTTATAAAAATACTACTCATTATAAAATTGTTCACTTTTCTTGTCAACCACTCTACCAAAATGTTTCTTTTGTCTCAAGCTAGAAACTATCAAACATGCTGGACTCTCAAGCATAGTTAACAAATTTAGCAGGGCAATTAAAATTTTCATTCGGACCATATTTTCTCATCATATAATCTCATTTTAAAAAATTGTCAATGTATCCTTTGATGTATGGGTGCCCCATGTAAAGCTATCTTCTCTGCCACTTTTCCTCCAAAGGAAATGACTATGCATGGTTTTATTCTGTAATATTATTTTACATCGGTCTATCTCATTTAGGGAGAGTGAGGCTCTACTCTCAGCTATAACCACAATGGGTCTCTACCTACAATGTTCAAGATCATTACTACAATCATGTACCTTGTACTCCTGAAGAAAAGTAATATTTGTCTTATTGCAACAAGCTTCTTAGTTTTAACCTGAGTTGGGTCCGATTTGGATAGGTGGTTGTTTTCTCTTATATATATTCATTTTTTTAAATTAATATATGCATTTTTTAATTAAGCTTTATAAAGATTATTTTCTAAATATCCAGGGTCTTCAAAAAGAATAAACACTATAAAAATGTAAGTGCAATTACACATTTCCATGAAACTGTCCTGAAAGTAGAACTTTAGGTCCAATCCCCAAGCCCTCTAGAATACATGGTCACAAACTGAAATAGCCCCGAATAGGGGATAACTGTTTTCCCTCTAAATATCTCATCCCAACTGCTCTAGTTTTTATTCAAAACTGCTTTTAATAGGAAGTGAAATCTACAAATCCATAACATTGGACTAGATGTCCAAATTCAATGGGTTGAGTTCATACAGTGCAGAACACGAAGCCTGAATTCCTGGAAGATGTATAAGTAGCCAACAGATATATTGGAAGACGGAACCTTTCTTAAAAATAGATACATGGAATGAAAATTAGCTTGCAAAAGGAGTAGGTTCCATCAAACTGGAACAGGGGCGCATATGCAAACCTACAATTCAATACAGGGTATGGGATTACTCTACTTCAGGCCTTGAATAGTGAGTGAAATAAGCAAATGCCAAAACCTTGGGTTATGCCGACATATTTTCCTGTCAGGAGACGATCCGTGAAATAAGAGAGCAAAATTCTATAGTATAGTGTAGATGCTGTAGTAGCCTGTGTATAGCTCAGCATCTACTTCATCAATTGTTCAATCGAGCTTCATTAACAGCATAATCGAGTACCCAAGATTCATGAAAGGCTTAGAACAGCTCTGATGTCCTTGTCCCCCGTAGAACAGCTTAGAAAGGCTTAGAACAGCAAGAATGTGACTAAATATCAAGTATCCTTGAAGCTTTCAGGGATAGATCTAACCTTGTTGTAGTCATGTACCCATACTCTGTAAATGATTAGAACCCTAACCCTACTGACACCCAAGATAAAGAGGATGTAGGGTTAGCTGCATGCATACTTTCTCTTAAACTAGTTCAACTTTAGATGATGCGTGGGCTGTTAAGGCTGGTTCCACTGCTTCCACTGTCAATTGAGGAGGATTTGACAGTAACCATATGATGGCGGAAGTTGGGAGAGCTTGTCACTCTGGATCCAGTGTGTTGTCTAACAAGGGGAATAAGTGATTGAACCACGTCGGTCATAAGGGGACGATAATCAGCTTCTGACTGTACACACATTGCTGCAATGGCTGCAACCTGTAGAGACCACTAAGTGAATTAGTTCATGAGGCAGTTCAGGATCTGTTAAGCAATGAGCATAACAAGGTAAGGAAAATTGATTCAAAATACCTGTACTAGTTCCTTCTTTGAGTATTGTTCTTTCAGAAAAGGATCTACCACTTCATTAACCCTATCTCTGTCGGTAAGGTAGGGAAGAGCCTAACCAAAGCAATCAACTCTCCTTTATCAGTTGAAAAGAAACAAAAATGCTCAAATGAGCTTAATTAAAATTGCCAGTTAAGAATTAACTACAATCTGAGATATCAAATTTCCACAATCCGTCATAATTGTTATCATAGGTTTCTGGATTTGATTGTGTGTGTGTTTTTAGTATCACTTCGTGTTATACGTTTCTTGCTATTCATCCTGACGATGGATCACGGAGTGCAATACGAAACGTTGATGCTAAAAATATACACAATCAAATCCAAAAACGTATGATAACAACTGTCAATGTCATAGATTACCCTCAAACCAATATGTCAGCAAAGCTGCCTGAGCTTTTTAATTTTTATCATATGTTTGGCATTGCTCTAATTCTGCCAATTCACAAGCTAAATTCCAAAAAAAAAAAAAATTGGCACCTAAATAAAATCTAGTCCTAAATCACATGATACAGGGAATCAAAATGGGGGTAGAATAAATACCCAAGAGACGAGGACGCCTTGTCCAGGAGGCCTCTTCATATCAACAGGTACACGACCAGTTAAAAGTTCCAGAAGCACAACGCCAAAACTGTATACATCTGATTTTGTAGTAAGGTGTCCTGTCAAAGCATACCTGCAATAGATTTTAAGAATGTTGTCAAAGCATACTTGCTGAATCCTGTGCTTCTTTTTCAGCTAAGAAATATTCTTTGATAAATGTTAAGAATAATAATATTAGATTTCTACAATCTATTTCTAATGATTTTTTTTTGTTTCTGGATTTAATTGTGTATGTTTATTTGGCATCAATGTTTCGGATCACACTGATCCATCATCATTTATCTGACATCCTTCTCTCATCTTGATGATGAATCAGAGAGTATGATCCGAAACGTTGATGCCAACACAATCAAATCCAGAAACAAAAAAATCAGTAAATATTAAGAAACTTACTCGGGGGCAACATATCCTGTAGTTCCTAGGACCCGAGTTGATATTTCACCATTAAGTTTGTCTGAGCCAAGCTTTGCCAACCCAAAATCAGACACTTTAGCTTTGAAATTTTCATCAAGCAGGATATTGCTGGCCTTCAAATCACGGTGTATCACTGGAGGAATGACCTGCTCATGAAGGTATTCTAGACCTTTAGCTGCATCCAAGGCTATTCTCAACCGTGTTCCCCAATCCAATAAAGGTGGATTGCCTGGTGAACCTGTCACGAATCAACAACCATTTGTTTAAAAGGCGAATTTTCAACTTTCCAGGCAGTGTAGGTCAGTTTTCCCATCAAGGGAAAAAGCAAACCCTAATGAGCCATTTGATAAGAGCCAGTCCAGAAACAATTTGCAATTGAAAACACTAATTTAGAAGAAGGAAACCCAATCACCTTAAAAAGACCCTCTTACATTAAAAACACTGATTTAAACTTTACAGATTTTCTCTGAAACCAATATGGAATCTTCAGATTTGAGATATGAGGTATCAAATATGCATTCATACGGAATGAGATCCTTATTTATCTTGCCTGAGGACCTTAAGTGACTATATTTTCTGAATTAAAATAATTAGCGGATCAGGCGATTTAAAGGGACCAGCGAAGGTGTAGAAAACAATAGCTGAGCTGATCTGCTGGGGATAGAAGGGACTAGGGATTTGAAGATCCATTAAAAGATTTCAAGACATTGTAAATGAATTTCGTACCTAAGTTCAGCGCATTTTCAACAGGTCCAGTGGGTTTGGTTTGGGAACAGATGAGAATTTGTGTGAAACTGCATAATCTTCGAAATCTTCGAAATCGAGTTGCTAGAAGTTGAAAGCCTTAATGGCTATGAAACAATGGCGTCCTTAGATATAACAGTAGCTAATGAAATGGCCACTCTAACAAAGGTAAGTCTGGTTTCTGGTCAAGCACCGAAAAGAGTGTAGTGCCTAATGCGACTGTGTGCACCTAAATGAGATTATGTACTTGTTCACATGAGCAACCATTGGAAAAAATCAACAATTTGGACTCACCATCAGAGTAAAGATGTTCCTGCAAATTTCCATTAGACATGTACTCATACACAAGAAGGCGGTGGTCTAGATCTGCACAGTAACCAATCAGCTCAAGCAGATGCGGAGAATGCAAACGGCTCAGAAGGTCCACCTGTTACAAAATCAAATATATACTAACCCAATTGAGAAAAAGGAAAAGGGAAGGATAAATCAGTCCCTCAATTGAAGGTACCATTATCAATGTAGGGCAAAAATGCATACCTCAACTCTGAATTCATGCTCTCCTTGCTTGCCGCCTCTATCAAGCTGTTTGATGGCCACTATTCTACCATCAGGCAAGATGCTTCTGTACACTAATCCAAATCCTCCATTGCCTATAACATTAGCAGGGTTGAAATCGTTTGTAGCAAATTGGAGCTGCCTGTAAGTAAACACTTGGGCTTCTTTGTGCGTTATAACACGGATAGCAGCGATAGGAGGATTTATATGATCTGCTGAGGAACTTTTCCTCAAATCTGCACCAGACAACAAGCAAATTCCTCAATACATATTCATCACTACTCAACTCTCTCGCAGCTGAATATCATATTTATATATTGATTCCGAATACTTCTGTTCCTGGTTTAATGGCTCCTAAAAGCAAACTAAAGCCGACATGGGTATTATACACATTCTTTCTACAGCTATCAGTCCACGTAAGTAATTAAGGATGTTTCTGAGAAAAACAGTAACAATGTAGGTTTTTTTCTCTGTGAGCCATCACTAAAAAGAGCATTCTATTGAGAAATAACACTGCAATTTATACAATCAGTGTCTGTAAACAAACAACGAAAGACATATCTCTGTTTCAATCCAAACCGACACGGCATCTTGATTACGAGTGACAATGTAGAAGGAAAACCTCTGTTGGTACCCAGAAAATGGGTAGTTTATCAGGACAATGGCTGCCCCTGAAAAGCAAAACTTTTGTGGGCATATAATCAAGGAAGGGAAAACATAGTGGGTGTCATTGAAAATGACAACTTATGTGAGCATATACATTTTATATATTAATCTGGACTGTGGGCATCGTTGGAATTCAGGGCAATGTTAAGGCGATTATATAACATATATTACCTGGGCTGCCGTTGTCACTGGGTTGCTTTGATACATTGCCATTAGAGGGATTTTGGGAGAATCCATCAATTTTGGTTTGTCTGGTGCTTCTTCTACCTACATCGCGTCTTCTGCAGCGGTAGAATCCAAGCAAGACTAATCCAAGGAAAACAAGGCTGCAAACAATGGCTACCGATATAATAACAGCATGGCTTCTATGTGCTCCAATGTACTGATCACCATACAGAGACAGAGATAGAGATGGAAATGGGGATGGAGATGGAGAAGGGCCTGGAGATCCAAATGTCCTTAATCGATCCATGGCCTCACAACTTCCCCAATCATAGTAACGATGAAAATAACAACACTTCTCTCATGGCTGGGGCTTTCTATGCCTCTAATTTGAAATCACAGACCGTTGCAGCAACTCAAGAAAGCATATACTCAGTGTGTATATTCCTGTATCTGTCAAGAATTTCGATTTGACACGTTAAAATGACAAGTTCCCAGTTGCAAATAAGTACAAGACCAGTCAATCCATGGAACAAGTTCCCGTGCTGGACAGTTGGCCAGTGCAGGCTTTATGAAACGACTTTACTAGTAAGGAACTAATTCACTTCAACATATACACAATGTATATATATCGCACGCAACGGATATACAGCGAGGGCGGAAAAACTTGTGCCAACGGCTCTCATCTGTCAAAATGTACAAATAATAATTATTTAATTTTACCGTGGGCAATTATTAGGATAGGAAATGTCATAGTCTTTGCATTGCCTATCATGATATTTCAAAATTCAAGCATGGACATAAATTTAGGGGTTAATCAATTACAAAATAGGATTTATAACAACATTAACTCACCGTAATAAAAATAATGATTACTATATAACAGATAGTTTTATTTGAAAGAGAAAAAATTACAATGGATATAAATAGCTATCAAAATTAACGATTAGTATAAACAGTTGTTTTTATTTGAAAAGGGAAGAATTACAACACATAAAATAGTAATTTGAAGGGATTTTATGAGAGGGGAAAAAAAAATACTATATGTGAATCGAGGTCAATGAGTAATACATTATTCTTAGATATTTTAGAATAATTTAAAATGTAGAATTACAATAATCAAGTCTTCAAACTTTGATCAAGAGTAAAAGGAAAAAGCAAGAAACAACAAGTGTCACATAGTGATAACAAATATTTTTATTTGAAAGAGAAAAATTATAATGGAGATAAATAGCTATCAAAATTAATGATTAGTATAAACGGTTGTCTTTATTTGAAAAGAGAAGAATTACAACGGATAAAATAGAAATTTGAAAGGATTTTATGAGAAAGGGAAAAAAAAGAAAAAAAAAAGATACTATATGTAATTCGAGGTCATTAAGTAACACATTATTCTTAGATATTTTAGAGATACTTTAAAATGTAGAATAACAATAATGGAGTCTTCAAACTTTGATCAAGAGCAAAAAGAATTACAATAATCGAGTCTTCAAACTTTGATCAAGAGCAAAAGGAAAAAGCAAGAAACAAGAAGTGTCACATAGTGACTTAGTACTTGTCTTTAACTTTTATATAATTCTATTTTTAATTTAATAAATTTTAAATTATATTATAAATAAATTATAATATGAAACTAGTAATATTTTCATAATAATAATATAAATTAATATTTCTTAAAAAATTATATAATATA
Source organism: Cupressus sempervirens (assembly GCA_028749045.1). NCBI lineage: Eukaryota > Viridiplantae > Streptophyta > Pinopsida > Cupressales > Cupressaceae > Cupressus > Cupressus sempervirens. The sequence goes on along the minus strand of CM053788.1, from coordinate 464,855,834 downwards.
AATAATATTATTTTTAGTATTTTTAGACGATAAAATTGATGTTATAAGAAAATATAATATTAAAATATAAAAATCTAAATCAATGCGTTTATATTTAAAAAATTATTAAACATTAATGAATCACATTAGCTTAATAAAAAATAAGTCTAGAAAGGTATCAAATCAAGCGATTATAAGAGGTAAATGAGCTCACCCAATCAAATTTTAAAATTCTTACATTTATAATATGCACAGTCAACATTTAAAAAATGATTAATTCAAACCCATAGAAAACAAAAATTTTAATCACAGTTAAAGCATCACAATAGTACTTAGCCTAGGGCAAGTACTAAGAAGTGTCACCTAGTGGCTTGCATTTGCTATAAGTTATAATAGTTTAATTAAGTACAATAGTAATGTTTAAAATTCTAAGAGAATAAATTGTAATAATTGTAATGATAATATTTAATACTTTCAACTTAATTAATATTTTAATATAATTAGATGGAACATTTATATCAAAATTCTAATTTTTAATTTAGATTGAAAATATATATTTTTTAAAGTAAATACATATTTCAATATTTAAAAAATAATATTTGTAATAATTTGCCCTCTACCTCAAGAACCTTAATCATCAAATACTCTACTTCTTCTTTTTTCGATACCTTGACTTCTTGAGAAGACCATGCAGTTGTTGAATGTGGAGAAGGCATTGTCCTCTTCTTGATTTGTCTCTCCAAAAACCTGCAAGTTGTTAGAGATGTGAAATCCTAGAGATTGCTAATATGATCATGGGTTAGACAATAGTAGTTTAGAGATAGTAGGTTTCCACAGTCTATGACAATGTTGACATGCTTCTAGACATGATTGTGTCAATTTTTGAAATCATCCTTTCAATTCACACTCCATGATCCATCATTGGGATCTTGATGATGAATGGTAGGTACAACAATGACAAGACAAGACTCTAACCAAATAAAAAATAGAGAATTTTAAAAACTTAAAAAACAAGTAGAACTAATTAGTTGAAAAAATAAGTAAATATATACAAATGTGTGTGTGTGTGTACACGTCACACACACATACATACATATACACACACATATATGTTTGTATGTATACATATGTAAACATATATGTATATACATATGTATAATATATATGTGTGTGTACACACACACACACACACACACACACACACACACACACACACACACACACACACAATACTTATAGAAAAATATTAAATAAAAAGAATTTTAATTGGTACAATTGAGCTTATTCAATAACTTGTTAAAAAGAGGAATCCATAAATTGTTGCAATAGTACTTAGCCTATCCAAAAGTACTAACGACATGATTACATTTGTCTTCGGTACTAACATCAAAAAAATAATTAATCTTGAATTATTTTTTATAAAAGAAATAATATGATTAAATTGATTTCAAAGACTTTTTATAGTCTATGACAAAGGCTTACTAGGTTTTTGGAAAGAAATATATAATTGTGTCTTAATTAGCTTGCTAAATGGGTGAAGGTAGAGGGGGCTCTAAATGGTTGATTAGAGAGAATATATATATATATATATAATATTTTTATATTTGCATAAATACATTATAAATATAAATATAACTATTAATTAGTATTATAACTAAAAACTTTAAATAAATAAATAATCATATAAATGAATATTATTTGTGTTGAAATACTAATTAATGAATCCATGGTGATTGCTTGGGGGCTTGAACTAGGTAATGAAACCAGTTTTGTGAGATGGGTTGCCCACTCTCTCTTTGACGAGGAATTACTTTTGTGTCTAGATTCAATTTTGGAATGGGTTGCTCTAGGTGTTGGAAAAGATATTTCAGAATGCATTGAGGATGAGGAGGCATGCAAATATGGGTCGATTCCCTTCATTAAGTGTACGGGAAAGATAGATAAGGAAGAATATAAATTGTAAAGGAATTTGAGTTAGGAAGAGTTGACGATGGAAAAAGGGAACTTTGAAGTTGAGGATATGCTAGTCATGAGGGCCTTTCCTACTGAAGTTCCAACACGAGCTAGAACTCGAGGAAGGACAAGAAGCTTGGTGGCAAAATTCACTATGAGAATGTGTAGCATTGGACCTCTGGTGAGATGAATTGTTTTCTATTTTTGAGCAATGCTTGACTATTATGCTAATATTTTTTGTAGATGCCTATGGTTTTAGACGCTACTACTATATATGTTTATGCTACAATCATAAAGTCTATGGTGTTGTTATAATTATTGCACAAAGGGTCTCAAGTGGGCAATGCTCCTTTTTGTAGGAAAACAATATGTGTTGTAGGGGAGAATAACAAAGTCCCTTGAGTAGTTAGAATGGTTAAGTCTTCATTTCTCGAATGGATTATGCTTGGAGATGGAGTAAAGAATGTAATATTAAGATGTAACTTTGTCTTATATTAATGAAATTATATATTATCCATAAAAAATAGATTAAATTATAAATATATTAAAAAGATAGATATGTATATACATGTATTATTTAGAAATAATATATATGTAGATAGGGGGGGGTCTGAAACCATAAGAATTTAGAAACACTAGTTTCATATAATGATATCAATTTTCTATTATCTATTATATTTGTTGTTCTTTTTAAATGATTCATTATATTTTTTTATGTAACATATTAAACTACACTCTATATTATATCATAAATCGTATATATGTTAAATGTTCAATAAAACAAAATCACTAAATTATTATAACTTATTCTTACGATCCCAAGAATAAATTGCACCATACATTCTAATGTAAAATAATTTTGGAAAAAAAGTACATTATCAATGTAAAAAAAAGATGAATGGAATGTCAATCTAAAAATATGAATGGAAAGTTTATTCCGTATAATTTAATATCAACAAAACCATAAAGGTGAATGTAGAATTTATTCCGTATAATTGAATACAAACAAAACCATAAATTCAATCAGTGGACAAAATCTTCCTAGAAGATATGACATATATTAAATAAAAACAATTTACCAAATTTGATGTAGTTTAACATAGTTAAAATCATTTAAATGGGTGGTTTAGAAAGCCACAAAGACTAGTTAAGGTTAGGTAGAAGCAGCATGTGGTCGTTAAATTAGTTTATTTCTCTTTTCATGTGGACAGGCACCCCATTAAGATTGTCGTGTTGGATAATACATGAAAACAATAGTTAAGCTGTGGTACCAATCTATAACAGTTGTGTTTACAAGGACACATATATATATGTCCAACCTTATTAATTCAATTCTCATGGAGAGGACTCCACTTTATCATATTGTTTTTTTGTTTTTTAATGTGGGTTCATTTCATTCAGCTTAATTAGTGATTAAAAAATTGTTTCAATTGTTATAATGTTTTTTTCATTTTATTATAAATTTGTTTTTTTTAATAAATTAAATGCATATTTGTTAAAATTTTGAAAATGTAAATATTTTATGATTATTTGACTAATCAAGATAATCTTATATATAATAATTTTATGAATTCACTATAATAAGCAATCTTTTAAGACAAAATTCTAGTATTTCAATTTTTTATTGCACAATTTTCTTATTATTTTTATAAAATGACCAAGCTAACTATTAAGTATTAAAAACATTAATTTTAAATTGTTTTAAAATTCTTTAGTTTTCATACATACTCTTACAATTGAAGAAATAGGTTTTAATATCTAATTAGGTGGATAAGTGTATTCTAGTTACACATGGATGCAAAGTTGTTCCTCAATAAAATTCAAGTTATTTAAAATTGACTTGTTTGTGATGGTTGATGATCTTAAACATGAATTTAGAAACTATTTATAAAAGATAAAAAATCATTATTTTTTATTATTATTATTATTATTATTATTATTATTATTATTATTATTATTATTATTATTATTATATAGACACACATACGAGACTCCTCTTTATCAAAAAGTTTTTGATTTTGGATTCATATTTATTTATTTATTTATTTATGGGTTCATTTCATTCAGCTTAATATTTATCTATTTACATCTAAAAGGTTTGTATTTCACATCATGTTTAGGAGCCCATATATATCATTTTGATTTTAATTAGTGATTAAAAATTGTTTCGATCATTATAATATTTTTTTCATTTTATTATAAATTTGATTTTTTTAATAGATTAAATGTATATTTGTTAAAGTTTTGAAAATACAAATATTTTATGATTATTTGAATGGTCAACATAATCTTATATATAAGAATTTTATGAATTCACTAGCAATCTTCTAAGACAAAAACTTTGGTATTATAATTTTTTTATTATTTTTATAAAATGATCAAATGAAATATTAAGTATTATAAATATTATTTTTAAAATTCTTTAGTTCTCATACATACTCTTATAATTGAAGAAATGATTTTTAATATCTAATCAAGTGGATAGGTGTATTCTAGTTACAAATGGATGCAAAGATGTTCTTCAATAAAATTCAAGTTATTTAAAATTGACTTGTTTGTGATGGTTAAATGATGTGAATATCATTTTTTTAATTTTTAATCAATTTGTCTTAAACATGAACTTAGAAACTATTTATGATAGATCAAATTTATTATTTATTAATAATTATTATTAATTGATTATCATATTATTAATTGATTACCAAATTTTTTTTTTAAAATTTTTTTTCTTATACTAGGCAAAGCATAGAATGTGACGCAACTTTTAGATTTAAAAAATGTTATACCGTTTGAAAGTTATAGCTATTTTTCAATCAGTATGTCAATTAGCACTTTACAATAATCTTCATTGATAATTAACTAATAAATACTTATCGAACTCAAAATTTGACAAAAATTATATTGATGAAATCTCGAGAGCAATATTAAAAAACTCTTTTCGTTTCATTCAATTTCGATCAAAATAACATTGTCAGACGGCTACCCAAAGTCTGAGTATCACTAAAATCCTCTTCAAACACGTCTTTTGGGTTGACTGGGTAGGCTTGGTAAATACCAAGCATAATCGGATATCTGATTTGAAATTGGATATCAGGTATGGCTTGGTGAATTTTGGTGGAAAATTTGAAATCCCAACCCATTTTGGAGGGAAAACAGAATTTAAGAGTTATAGCTTATGATTTATAAATTACTTTTGTTATATATATATATATATATAACGTTATGTAAAGATATAACATATAATATATTATGTTATTCTTATTATAATGTATAAATATAATTTATTTATATTATTATTATTTTTACTAAATATAATAACATTATATATATATATATATATATATATATATATATATATATATATATATATATATATATATATATATATATATATATATATATATATATATATATATATATATATATATATATATATATATATATATATATATATATATATATATATATATATATATATATAAGTATGTTATTAATATATATATAATAACGTAATATATATATATATGATATTAATATATATAATAATGTAATATTTTTATTAAATATAATAACGTAATGTATATGTTATTAATATATATAATAACATAATATTTTTATTAAATATAATAACGTAATATATATATATATATATGTTATTAATATATATAATAACGTAATTTATATATTATAACGTAATATTCTTATTAAATATAATAATGATATATATATATATATAATAACGTAATATTTTTATTAAATATAATAACGTTATATATATATATGTATATTATTAATATATATGACTTAAAAGGGGTCATAAGTTGACCTATGACCCCCTTCGACCAATTACACAATGACATATGTCCCTAGGGGTTTTAGGACCCCTGGTGACATATTAGAATCGTTCTTATGGGTCGAAGGTCCTAGGACACCTAGGGACATATTAGAATCATTCTTATGGGTCAAAGGGGGTCATAGGTCAAAGGGGGTCATAGGTTGACCTATGACCCCCTTCGACCCATTAAATGACAACATATGTCCCTAGGGGTCTAGGACCCCTAGGGACATATTAGAATCGTTCTTATAGGTCAAAGGGGGTCATAGGTTGACTTATAACCCCCTTTGACTCATTAAATGATGACATATCTCTAGGGGCATATTAGAATCGTTCATATGGGTCAAAGAGAGTCATAGGTTGACCTATGACCCCTTTTGACCCATTACATGACGACATATGTCCCTAGGGGTCTTAGCACCCCTAGGGGCATATTAGAATCGTTCATATGGGTCGAAGGGGGTCATAGGTTGACTTATGATCCCCTTCGACCCATTACATAATGACATATGTCCCTAGGGGTCCTAGGACCCCTAGGGACATATTAGAATTGATTTAATGGGTCGAAGGGGGTCATAGGTTGACTTATGACCCTCTTCGACACATTACATGACGACATATGTCCCTAGGGGTCCTGAGACCCTTAGGGACATATTAGAATCGTTCATATGGGTCAAAGGGGGTTATAGGTTGACCTATGACCCCATTCGACCCATTACATGAAGACATATGTCCCTAGGGATCCTAGGACCCCTAGGGACATATTAGAATTGTTCATATAGGTCAAAGGGGGTCATAGGTCACCCTATGACCCCCTTCGACCCATTAAATGACGACATATGTCCCTAGGGGTCCTAAGACCCGTAGGGACATATTAGAATTGTTCATATGGGTCAAAGGGGGTCATAGGTTGACCTATGACCCGCTTTGACCCATTAAATGATGACATATGTTAGAATTGTTCATATGGGTCAAAAGGGGTCATAGGTTGACCTATTACCCCCTTCAACCCATTAAATAATGACATATGTCCATAGGGGTCCTAAGACCCCTAGGGACATATTAGAATTGTTGATATGGGTCAAAGGGGGTCATAGGTTGACATATGACCCCCTTTGACCTATTACATGATGACATATGTCCCTACGACCCCTAAGGACATATGAGAATCATTCTTATGGGTCAAAGGGGGTCATAGGTTGACCTATGACCCCCTTCGACACATTGCATAATGACATATGTCCCTAGGGGTCCTAGGACCCCTAGGAAGATATTAGAATCGTTCATAAGGGTCGAAGGGGCTCATAGGTTGGCCTATGATCTCTTTTAATCCATTAAAAAATGACATATGTCCCTAGGGGTCCTAGGGACATATTAAAATTGTTCATATGGGTCAAAGGGGGTAATAGGTTGACCTATGACCCCTTTGACCCATTACATAACAACATATGTCGCTAGGACCCCTAGGGACATATGAGAATCGTTCTTATGGGTCAAGGGGGGTCATAGGTTGACCTATGACCCCCTTCGACGCATTACATGATGACATATGTTCCTAGGGGTCCTAGGACCCCAAGAGAAATATTAGAATCGTTCTTATGGGTCAAAGGTGGTCAGGTTGACCTATGACCTGCTTCGACCCATTACATGATGACATATGTCCCTAGTGGTCCTTAGAACCCTAGGGGCATATTAGAATCGTTCTTATGTGTCTAAGGAGATCATAGGTTGACATATGACCCCCTTTGACCTATTACATGATGGCATATGTCCCTAGGGGTCCTAAAACCCCTAGGGACATATTCAAATGCTTCTTAAGGGTCAAAGGGGATCATAGGTTGACATATGACCCCCTTCAACCCATTACATGACGACATATGTCCAAAGGGGTCCTAGGACCCCTAGGGACATATTAGAATCGTTCTTATGGGTCAAAGGGGGTCATAGGTTGACCTATGACCCCATTTGACCCTTTAAATGACTACATATGTCCCTAGGGGTCCTAAAGACCCCTAGGGACGTATTAGAATCATTATTATGGGTCAAAGGGGGTCATAGGGTGACCTATGACAACCTTCGACCCATTACATGACAAAATATGTGAATCATTCTTATGGCTCAAAGGGAGTCATAGGTCAACCTATAACCCCCTTCGACCCATTACATGACGACATATGTCCTTAGGGGTCATAGGACACCTAGGGACATATTAGAATTGTTCGTATGGGTCAAAAAGGATCATAGATTGACCTATGACCTCCTTTGACCAATTAAATGATGACATATGTCCTTAGGGGTCCTAGGACCCCTAAGGACATCTTAGAATTGTTCATATGCATCAAAGGGGGTCATAGGTTGACCTATGACCCCCTTTGACCCATTACATTATGACATATGTCCCTAAGAACCCTAGGGACATATAAGAGTCATTCTTATGAGTCAAATGGGGTCATAGGTTGACCTTTGACCCCTTCGACACATTACATGACAACATATGTTCCTAGGGGTCCTAGGACCCCTATGGACATATTAGAATTGTTCATATGGGTCAAACGGGGTCATAGGTTGACCTATGACCCACTTTGACCCAATAGATGATGACATATGTCCCTAGTGGTCTTTGAAAACTTAGGGACATATTATAATCATTCTTATGTGTCTAAGGGGTCATAGGTTGACCTATGACCCCCTTTGACCCATTTCATGATGACATATGTCCCTAGGACCCCGAGGGACATATGAGAATCATTCTTATAGGTCAAAAGGGTGTCATAGGTTGACCTATAACCCCATTCGACACATTACATGACAATATATGTCCCTACGGGTCCTATGACCCCTAGGAAAATATTAGAATCATTCTTTTGGGTCAAAGGTGGTCATAGGTTGACCAATGACCCGCTTCGACCCATTACATGATGACATATGTCCTTGGGGGTCCTCGAAACCCAAAGGACATATTAGAATCATTCTTATGGGTCTAAGGGGGTCATAAGTTGACCTATGACCCCATTTGACCCATTAAATGATGACATATGTCCCTAGGGGTCCTAGAACCCCTAGGGACATATTCAAATGCTTCTTATGGGTCAAAGAGTCTCATAGGTTGACCTATGACCCCCTTCGACCCATTACATGATGGCATATGTCCAAAAAGGACCTAGGACCCCTAGGGACATATTAGAATCGTTCTTATGGGTCAAAGGAAGTCATAAGTTGACCTATGACCCCCTTTGACCCTTTACATTACGACATATGTTCCTAGGGATCCTAGAACCCCTAGGGACATATTAGAATTATTCTTATGGGTCAAAGGGGGTCATAGGGTGACCTATGACAATCTTCGACCCATTATATGACGACATATGTCCTTAGGGATCCTAGGAGCCCTAGGGATATATTAGAATCATTCTTATGGGTCAATGGGAATCATAGGTCAACCCATGACCCCGTTCGACTCATTACATGATGACATATGTCCCTAGGGGTCATAGGACACCTACGAACATATTAGAATTATTCCTATGGATCAAAGGGGATCATAGGTTGACCTATGACCCCCTTCAATCCATTAAATGTCGACATATGTCCCTAGGGGTACTAGGACCCCTATAGACATATTAGAATTGTTCATATGGGTCAAACGGGGTCATAGGTTGACCTATGATCCACTTCGACCCAATAGATGATGATATATGTCCCTAGTGGTCCTTGAAAACCTAGGGACATATTAGAATCATTCTTATGTGTCTAAGGGGTCATAGGTTAACATATGACCCCCTTTGACCTATTACATGATGATATATGTCCCTAGGGGTCCTAGAACACCTACGGACATATTCAAATGCTTCTTATGGGTCAAAGGGGATCATAGGTTGACCTATGACCCCCTTCAACCCATTTCTTGACAACATATTCCCAAAGGGGTCCTAAGACCCCTAAGGACATATTATAATCATTCTTATGGGTCAAAGGGGGTTATAGGGGGTTATAGGTTGACCTATGACCCCCTTTGAACCTTTACATAACGACATATGTCTCTAAGGGTCCTAGGACTCCTAGGGACATATTAGAATCGTTCTTATGGGTCAAAGGGGGTCATAGGTCAACCTATGACCCTCTTCGACCCATTACATGATGACATATGTCCTTAGGGGTCATAGGACACCTAGGGACATATTAGAATTGTTCATATGGGTCAAAGGGGGTCATAGGTTGACTTATGACCCCGTTCGACCTGTTAAATGATGACATATGTCCATAGGGGTCCTAAGACCCCTAGGGACATATTAGAATTGTTCATATGGGTCAAAGGAGGTCATAGGTTGACCTATGACCCCCTTTGACCCATTACATGATGACATATGTCCCTAGGACCCCTAACGACATATGAGAGTCAAACTTATGCGTCAAATGGGATTATTGGTTGACCTATGACCCCCTTCGATACATTACATGACAACATATGTCCCTAGGGGTCCTATGACCCCTAGGGACATATTAGAATCATTCATATGGGTCGAAGGGGGTCACAGGTTGACCTATAATCCCCTTCAACTCATTAAATGATGACATATGTCGCTAGGGGTCTTAGGACCCCTACGAACATATTAGAATTGTTCATATGAGTCAAAGAGGACCCATTACATGACGACATATGTCCCTAGGACCCCTAGGGACATATGAGAATCGTTCTTATGGGTCAAAAGGTGTCATAGGTTGACCTATGACCCCCTTCGACACATTACATGAAAACTTATGTCCCTAGGGGTCCTAGGACCCTTAGAAAAATATTAGAATCATTCTTATGGGTCAAAGATGTTCATAGTCTAACCAATGACCCGCTTTGACCCATTACATGATGACATATGTCCCTGGGGGTCCTCAGAACCCTAAGGACATATTAGAATCACTCTTATGGGTCTAAGGGGGTCATAGGTTGACCTTTGACCCCCTTTGACCCATTACATGATCACATATGTATCTAGGGGTCCTATAACCCCTAGGGACATATTTGAATGCTTCTTATGGTTCAAAGGGGGTCATAGATTAACCTATGACCCCCTTCAACCCATTACATGATGACATATGCCAAAGGGGTCCTAGGACCCCTAGCGACATATTAGAATCATTTTTATTGGTCAAAGGGTACAAATGTTCCTAGGGGTCCTAGAACCCCTAGGGACATATTAGAATCGTTCTTATGGGTCAAAGGGGGTCATAGGTCATAGGTTGACCTATGATCCCCTTCAACCCATTAAAAGATTACATATGCTGCTAGGGGCCCTAGGACCCCTAAGGACATATTAGAATCTTTCAAATGGGTCAAAGAGTGTCATAGGTTGACCTATGACCCCTTTCGACCCATTAAATGATGACATGTTTTCTTAGGGGTCCTAGCACCCCTAAGAACATATGTCATTGGGTCCTAGCACCTCTAGGGACATATGTCATCATTTAATCGATCGAAGAGGGTCATAGGTCAACCTATGACCCCCGTTGACCCATATGAAGCATTCTAATATGTCTGTAGGGGTTCTAGGACCCCTAGGGACATCTTTCATCATGTAATGGTTTGAAAGGATGACCTATGACCCCCTTTGACCCATAAGAATGATTCTAATATGTCCTTAGCAGTCCTAGGACCCCTAGGGACATATGTTGTCATTTAATATGTCAAAGGGGGTCATAGGTTGACCTATGACCCCGTTTGACCCATATGAAGCATTCTAATATGTCCCTAGGGGTCCTAGGACCCCTAGGGACATATATCATCATGTAATGTGTCGAAAGTGGTCATTGGTCAACCTATGACTTCTTTTGACCCATACAAACGATTTTAATATGTCTCTAGGGGTCTTAGAAAATCTACTAACATATGTCATCATTTAATGGGTCAAAGGGGGTCATAGGTCTACCTATGACCCCCTTTGACCCATATGAACGATTATAATATGTCCCTAGGAGTCCTAGGACCCCTAGGGACATACGTTGTCATGTAATGTGTCAAAAGGGGTCATAGGTCAACCTATGATCCCCTTGGACCCATATGAACAATTCTAATATGTCCCTAGGGGTCCTAAGACCCCTAGGGACATATATCATCATGTAATGGGTCAAAGGGGGTCATAGGTCAACCTATCGCCCCCTTTGAGCCATATAAACGATTCTAATATGTCTCTAGGGGTCGTAGGACCCGTAGGGACATATGTCGTAATGTAATGGATCATGAATGATTCTAATATGTCCCTAGGGGTCCTATGACCCCTAGGGACATATGTCATCATGTAATGGGTTTAAGGGGGTCATAGGTCAATCTATGACCCCCTTTGACCCATAATAACAATTTTTATATGTCCCTAGGGGTCCTAGGACCCCTAAAGACATATGTCATTATTTAATGGGTGGAAGGCGGTCATAGGTCACCCTATGACCCCTTTTGACCCACAAGAATGATTCTAATATGTATGTAGGGGTCCTAGGACTACTAGGTACATATGTCATCATGTAATGGGTCGTAGGGGGTCATATTTTAATCTATGAAATCCTTTGACCCATATGAAGCATTATAATGTCCCTAGGGGTCTTAGGACCCCCAGGGACATATATCGTCATATAATGTGTCGAAGTGGGTTATAAGTCAACCTATGACCCCCTTTTACTCAGAAGAACGATTCTAATATGTCCCTAGGGGTCTTAGGACCCTTAGGGACAAATGTCATCTTGTAATGGTTTGAAGGGGTTCATAGGTCACCCTATGAGCCCTTTTGACCCATAAGAACGAGTTTAATATGTCCCTAAGAGTTTTAGGACACCTTGTGAAATATGTCATGTAATGGGTCTAAGGGGGTCATAAGTCAAGCTATGACCCCCTTTGACCCATAAGAACGATTGTAATATGTCCCTAAAAGTCCTAAGAACCCTAGGGACATATGTCATCATGTAATAGGTCAAAGGTTGTCATAGGTCAACCTATGATCCCCTTTGACCTATATGAACATTTCTAAAAGTTCGTAGGTATCCTAGGACGCCTAGGGACATATGTCATCATTTAATGAGTCAAAGCGGGTCATCGGTCAACCTATGACCCCCTTTGACCCATATGATGGAATCTAATATGTTCCTAGGGGTGCTAGGACCCCTAGGGACATATGTCGTCATGTAATATGTCAGAGGGGGTCATAGGTCAGCTTATGACCCCCTTTGAGCCATAAGAATGATTCTAATATGTCCCTAGGGGTCCTAAAACCCCTAGAGAGATATTTCATCATTTAATGGGTCGAAGGGGGTCATAGGTCAACCTATGATCCCCTTTGACCTATAAGAATGATTCTAATATGTCCCTGGGGATATATGTTGTCATTTAATGAGTCGAAGGGGGTCATAGGCCAACCTATGACACCCTTTGACCTATATGAATGATACTAATATGTCCTTAGGGGTCCTAGGACCCCTGGGGACATATGTAGTCATTTAATGGGTCGAAGGGGTTCATAGGTCACTCTATGACCCCCTTTGACCCATAAGAACAATTCTAATATCTCCCTAGGGGCCCTAGGACTCCTAGGAACATAGGTCGTCATCTAATTAATCGAAGGGGGCCATAAGTTACCCTATGAGGCCCTTTGACTCATAAGAATGATTCTAATATGTCCCTAGGCGTTCTAGGACCTCTAGTGACATATGTCGTCATGTAATAGGTCTAATGGGGTCATAGGTCAAGCTATGACCCCTTTTGACTCATAAGAACGATTTTAATATTTTTCTAGAGGTCCTAGGAACACTAGGGAGATGTCGTCATGTAATGGGTCAAAGGGGGTCATAGGTCAACCTATGACTACTTTGGACCCATATGAATGATTCTAATATGTCCCTAGGGGTCCTAGGATCCCTAGGGATATATATCATAATGTAATGGGTTGAAGGGGGTCATAGGTCAACCTATGACCCCCTTTGACCCATATAAACGATTCTAATATGTACCTAGGGGTCATAGGACCCCTAGGGACATATGTCATAATGTAATAGGTCATGAACGATTCTAATATGTCCCTAGGGGTCCTAGGACTCCTAGGTACATATGTCATCATGTAATGAGTTGAAGGGGGTCATAGGTCAATCTATGACTCCCTTTGACCCATATTAACAATTCTTATATGTCCCTAGGGGTCCCCGGACCCCTAGGGACATATGTCATCATTTAATGGGTGGAAGGGGGTCATAGGTCATGCTATGAGCTCCTTTGACCCACAAGAATGATTCTAATATGTCCCTAGGGGTCCTAGGACCGCTAGGTACATATGTCATCATTTAATGGGTCGAAAGTAGTCATAGCTCAACCTATGAAACCCTTTGACCCATATGAAGCATTCTAATATGTCCCTAGGGGTCTTAGGACCCCTAGGGACATATGTCATCATGTAATGTGTCAAAGTGGGTCATAAGTCAACTATGACCCCTTTTGACCCAAAAGAATGATTATAATATGTCCCTAGGGGTTCTAGGACCCCTAGGGACATATGTCATCATGTAATGGGTCGAAGGGGGTCATAGGTCACCCTATGAGCCCCTTTGACCCATAAGAATGATTCTAATATGTCTTTAAGAGTTCTAGGACCCCTAGTGACATATGTCGTCATCTAATGGGTCTAAGGAGGTCATAGGTCAAGCTATGGCCCCCTTTGACCTATAAGAACAATTCTAATATGTCCTTAGAAGTCCTAGCAACCCTAGGAACATATGTCGTCATGTACTGGGTCGAAGGGTGTCATAGGTCAACCTATGATCTCCTTTGACTTATATAAACAATTTTAAATGTTTGTAGGGGTCCTAGGACCCCTAGGGACATATGTCATCATTTAATGGGTCGAAGGGGATCATAGGTCAACCTATGACCACCTTTGACCCATATCATGAAATCTAATATCTTCCTAGGGGTGCTAGGACCCCTAGGGACATATGTCATCATGTAATATGTCGGAGGGGGTCATAGGTCAACTTATGATCCCCTTTGAGCCATAAGAATGATTCTAATATGTCCCTAGCAGTCCTAGGACCCCTACGGAGATATTTCATCATTTAATGGGTCGAAGGGGGTCATAGGTGAACCTATGAGTCCCTTTGACCCATAAGAACGATTCTAATATGTCCCTATGGATATATGTTATCATTTAATGGGTCAAAAGGGGTCATAGGCCAACCTATGACCCCCTTTGACCTATATGAATGATTCTAACACGTCCCTAGGGGTCCTAAGACCCTTAGGGACATATGTAGTCATTTAATGGGTTGAAAGAGTTCATAGGTCACCCTATGACCCCCTTTGACCCATAAGAACGATTCTAATATCTCCTTAGGGGCCCTAGAACCCTTAGGAACATATGTCGTCATGTAATTAGTTGAAGGTGGTCATAGGTCACTCTATAAGTCCCTTTGACCCATAAGAACGATTCTAATATGTCCCTAGGTGTTCTAGGACTGTTAGTGACATATGTCGTCATGTAATGGGTCTAAGGGTGTCATAGGTCAAGCTATGACCCCTTTTGACCCATAAGAACGATTCTAATATGTCCTTAGAGGTCATAGGAACACTAAAGACATATGTCGTCATGTAATGGGTCGAAGGGGGTCATAAGTCAACCTATGACCCCCTTGGACCCATATGAACAATTCTAATATGTCCCTAAGGGCCGTAGGACCCCTAGGGACATATATCATCTTGTAATGGGTAGAATGGGGTCATAGGTCAACCTATAACCCCCTTTGACCCATATAAATGATTCTAATATGTCCCTAGGGGTCCTAGGACCCCTAGGGATATATGTCGTAATGTAATGGATCATGAATGATTCTAATATGTGTCTAGGGGTCCTAGGACCCCTAGGGACATATGTCATCATTTAATGGGTCAAAGGGGGTCATAGGTCAATCTATGACCCCCTTTGACCCATTTTAACAATTTTTATATGTCCTTAGGGGTCTCATAACCCCTAAGGACATATGTCGTCATTTAATGGGTGGAAGGGGGTCATAGGTCATGCTATGACCTCCTTTGACCCACAAGAATGATTCTAATATGTCCCTAGGGTTCCTAAGACCGCTAGGTACATATGTTGTCATTTAATGGGTCAAAGGGGATCATAAGTCAACCTATAAAACCCTTTGACCCATGTAAAGCATTCTAATATGTCCCTAGGGGTCTTAGGACCGCTAGGGACATATACATTTCTAATATGTCCTTAGGGGTCTTAGGACCCCTAGGGACATATGTCATCATGTAATGGGTCGAAGGGGGTCATAGGTCACCCTATGAGCCCCTTTGACCCATAAGAATGATTCTAATATGTTCATAGGTGTTCTAGGACCCCTAATGACATATGGCATCATGTAATGGGTCTAAGGGGGTCATTGGTCAGGCTATGAACCCCTTTGACCCATAATAATGTTTCTAATATGTCCCTAGAGGTCCTAGGAACACTAGGGATATATGTCGTCATGTAATGGTTCAAAGGGTGTCATTGGTCAACCTATGATCCCCTTTGACATATATGAACAATTCTAAAATGTCTATATGGATCCTAAGACGCCTAGGGACATATGTCGTGATTTAATGGGTCAAAGGGGTTCATAGGCCAACCTATGACCCCCTTTGACCCATATGATAGAATCTAATATGTTCTTAGGGGCGCTAGGACCCTTAGGAACATATGTCATCATCTAATATGTCGAAGGGGGTCATAAGTCAACTTATGACCCCCTTTGAGCCATAAGAATGATTCTAATATGTCCCTAGGGGTCCTAGGATCCCTAGGGAGATATGTCATCATTTAATGGGTTGAAGGGGGTCATAGGTCAACCTATGAGCCCCTTTGATCCATACCAACGATTCTAATATGTCCCTAGGGATATATGTCATCATGTAATGGGTCGAAGGGGGTCATAGGCCAACCTATGACCCCCTTTGACACACATGACTGATTCTAATATATCCCTAGGGGTCCTAGGACCCCTAGGGACATATGTAGTCATTTAATGGTTTAAAGGGGTTCATAGGTCACCCTATGACCCCCTTTGATCCATAAGAATGATTCTAATATCTCCCTAGAGGCTCTAAGACTCCTAGGAACATAGGTCGTCATGTAATTGGTCGAAGGGGTTCATAGGTCAACCTATGACCCCCTTTGACCCATAAGAACGATTCTAATATGTCCCTAGGGGTCCTAGGACCCCTAGGGACATATGTCATCATTTAATGGGTCGAAGGGGGTCATAGGTCAACCTATGACCCCCTTTGACCCATATGAAGCATTCTAATATGTCCGTAGGGGTCTTAAGACCCCTAGGGACATATGTCATCACGTAATGGTTCGAAGGGGGTCATAGGTCACCCTATGACCCATTTTGACCCATAAGAATAATTTTAATATTTTCCTAGGGGTCCAAAGACCCCTAGGGACATATGTTGTAATTTAATGGGTACAAAGGGGTCATAGGTCAACCTATGACTCGATTTGACCTATACGAAGCATTCTAATATGTCCCTAGGGTTCCTATGACCCCTAAGGACATATGTCATCATGTAATGTGTCAAAGGTGGTCATAGGTCAAAATTTGACTCCCTTTGACCCATACAAACGATTCTAATATGTCCCTAGGGGTCCTAGGACCCCTAAGAACATATGTCATCATTTAATGGGTCGAATGGGGTCATAGGTCTACCTATGACCCCCTTTGACCCATATGAACAATTCTAATATGTCCCTAGGGGTCCTAGGACCCCTAGGGACATATGTCATCATCTAATAGGTCAAAGGGGGTCATAGGTCAACATATGACCCCCTTTTACCCATATGAACGATTCTAATATGTCCTTAGGGGTCCTAGGACCTCTAGGGACATATGTTATCATGTCATGGGTCATGAACAATTCTAAGATGTGTCTAAGGATCCTAGGACCCCTAGGGACATATGTTGTCATGTAATGGGTCGAAGGTGGTCATAGGTCAACCTATGACCCCCTTTGACTCATAAGAATATGTCATCATTTAATGTGTCGAAGGAGGTCATAGGTCAACCTATCACGCCCTTTGACCCATATGAATGAATCTAATATTTTCCTAGGGGTCCTAGGACCCCTAGGGACATATGTCATCATGTAATATGTCAAAGGCATAAGAATGATTCTAATATGTCCCTAGGGGTCCTAAGACCCGTACGGAGATATGTCATCATTTAATGGGTCGAAGGGGGTCATAGGTCAACCTATGAACCTCTTTGACCCATATGAAGCATTCTAATATGTTCGTAGAGGTCCTTGGACACCTTTGGACATATGTCATCAAGTAATGGGTCGAAGGGGGTCATAGGTCACCCTATGACCCCCTTTGACCCATTAGTAGGATTCTAATATGTCCATAGGGGTCTTAGGACCCCTAGGGACATATGTCGTCATGTAATGGGTCAAGGGGTTCATAGGTCATCCTATGACCCCCTTTGACGAATGATTCTAATATGTCCTTAGGGGTCCTAGGACCCTTAGAAACATATGTCATCATTTAATGGGTTGAAAAGGGTCATAGGTCAACCTATGACCCCCTTTGACCCATATGATGGAATCTAATATGTTCCTAGAGGTGCTAGGACCCTTAGGGACATATGTCATCATATAATATGTCAGAGGGGGTCATAGGTTAACTTATGACCTCCTTGAGCCATGAGAATGATTCTAATATGTCCCTAGGGGTCCTAGAACCCTTAGGGAGATATGTCAGCATTTAATGGGTCGAAGGGGGTCATAGGTCAACCTATGATCCCCTTTGACCAATAAGAACGATTCTAATGTGTCCTTAGGGATATATGTCATCATTTAATGGGTCGAAGGGGGTCATAGGCCAACCTATGACCCCCTTTGACCCACATGAATGATTCTAATATGTCCCTAGGGGTCCTAGGATCCCTAGGGACATATATAGTCATTTAATGGTTTGAAGGGGTTCATAGGTCACCCTATGACCCCCTTTCACCCATAAGAATGATTCTAATATCTCCCTAGGGGCCCTAGGACCCCTAGGAACATAGGTCATCATGTAATTGGTCGAAGGGGGTCATAGGTCAACTTATGACCCCCTTTAACCCATAAGAATGATTCTAATATGTCCCTAGGGGTCCCAGGACCCCTAGGGACATATGCCATGATTTAATGGGTCAAAGGGGGTCATAGGGCAACCGATGACCCCATTTGACTCATATGAAGCATTCTAATATGTCCGTATGGGTCCTAAGACCCCTAGGGACATATGTCATCATTTAATGGTTCAAAGGGGGTCATAGGTCACCCTATGACCCCCTTTGACCCATAAGAATGATTTTAATATTTTCCTACGGGTCCTTGGACCCCTGGGGATATATGTTGTCATTTAATAGGTACAAGGGGGTCATAGGTCAACCTATGACCCGATTCGACCTATATGAAGCATTCTAATATGTCCCTAGGGGTCCTATGACCCCTAGGGACATATGTCATCATGTAATGTGTCAAAGGTGGTCATAGGTCAACCTTTGACTCCCTTTGACCCATACGAATGATTCTAATATGTCCCTAGGGGTCCTAGGACCCCTAGGAACATATGTCATCATTTAATAGGTCGAATGGGGTCATAGGTAGACCTATGACTCCTTTTGACCCATATGAACAATTCTAATATGTCCCTAGGGGTCCTAGGACCCCTAGGGACATACATCATCATCTAATGGGTCAAAAGGGGTCATAGGTCAACATATGACCCCCTTTGACCCGTATGAATGATTCTAATATGTCCTTAGGGGTCCTAGGACCCCTAGGGACATATGTCGTCATGTAATGGGTCATGAACGATTCTAAGATGTCCCTAGTGGTCCTAGGACCCCTAAGGACATATGTCGTCATGTAATGGGCCAAAGGGGGTCATAGTTTACCCTATGACCTCGTTTGACCCATTAAAAGGATTCACATATGTCTTCATGTAATGGGTCAAAGGGGGTCATATGTCATCCTATGAACCCCTTTGACCCATAAGAACGATTCTAATATGTCCTTAGGGGTCCTAGGACTCTTAGGGACATATGTCATCATTTAATAGGTTGAAGGGGGCCATAGGTCAACCTATGACCCCCTTTGTCACATAAGAATGATTATAATATGTCCCTAGGTGTCCTATCATCATTTAATGGGTCAAAGGGGGTCATTGGTCAACCTATAACCCCCTTTGACCCATATGAACGATTCTAATATGTTCCTAAAGATCCTAGGACCCCTGGGGACATATGTCATCATGTAATGGGTCGAACGGGGTCATAGGTCAAGCTATGACCCCCTTTGACCCATATGAATGATTCTAATATGTCCTTAGGGATCCTAGGACCCTTGGAGACATATTTCATCATGTAATCGGTCGAAGGGGGTCATAGGTCAACCTAGGACTCCCTTTGACCCATATGAACGATTCTAATATGTCCCTAGGGGTCTTAGGACTTGTTGGTGTTTGAAAACGTTACCCATTTACAATTACCCTGATGAGAACAAAAAATATCTAGGCGCAACTAACTCCCATTATCAACACATCCATTCAGACACCAGGCCAACTGTAAGGCATGACCCTTCTTCTTCTTTAGGCTCTGCAAAACCTAGGTGGGTGAACCTCTTTAGATCTCACTATGTGACCAGTGCAATAACCATATTTAGGATCTATAAAAGCAGATGAAACCCCTAATTCTTCTATGCTTAACTAGGAGATCACAAGCATGAAATAGCTAAGGACATGACTCATGAAACTGGAAAGTTAAGTGCGGGTTATACTTTGAATACCTTTCAACATAAAAGGAAAAATTGATTTAATATGTTGATATCAGCAAGACCCAAGTATGAGTAACAGAACTTAATGATCCTATCTCTGACCAGTGCCTTATCTATTGGGAAATTAAATGAATCATGACCATATATCTCCTGGAAACCTCTGACATATCTTGACATCAAGATCCCTGATCTGTCTTTCACCTTGTGAATTGACATCTGCATCAAAATGAATCTCATACTCAGAATATCCCATCATGAAATCAGTAAACCCTATGATAAACACCAAGCGATTACATGGCTCTTGGTTCCATAAGCAAGGTATTTCAATCACATACATCACTAAATGAGATGCAACCTAATCTATGGTCTTTGATCATAAACTAGAAAAGATTACAGATCCACAAATAGGAGACAAGATTCAGGCTAAATTTGAAACCATTGCCGCTCTTTATTTGCTTTCTTTGAAATCAAATACATGAGAGATGTACATAATACTTCATAAATCACCTAACAGACATGAACTATTTTCATAAAACTCAAAATGTTGTTCAATACAAGAAGAAATGCTGGGTGTATGGCTTTCACAGCCTGAGCAGAGCTCTAAGAACTGAAAATTAGAAAACAAACCAACCACCTTTTTTCAGAGAAAGAGAGGGAAAAAGTAAGGAGAGGACAATTCTTGGATCTGGTTTGAACCATTGACAGTTGTCCACTAGGAAAACCCTTTCAACAGGTTAAAACCTCCTTCTGATCTTCTCCCCTAATTGGTAAATCCAATCTTCATGATTACACCTCTCAAAGGCTTTAAAAATATGAGATATCTTATTCCCATTGTAACTGATTTTTGCTCCTAAAGTGAAAACATGGGAAAAGTTAAAAAAAAACTAGTTACAAGGTAATTTCTAAAAGCAAATGAATCTTTTAGAGTCTGTTTTCTCCATATCCAAACTTCACCAAGTATTGAGATCTACTTTGTAACCACCTTTGATGACTCATGATAAGATTTGCTCACTATACTGAGAAAACCCCAAAAACTATAAAACTGCTTATAATTTGAACCACTACAATGCTGTGCAAAATCTAACCCCGTATTCAAAAAATTTAGGCTCTCTCTGTTCCAACGGTATATTGGAATGTATATTTCTGATAAAAATCGCCCCTATTAGAGCAGTTTGAAATTCTTGTCCTGAGACATGCTTTTGCACTAAAAATTTAAAATTTAAAAATTTTCATAGTCATAACTATATAAAATTCAAAAATATTTCAAACTTTTCATTCCATGCGTTTAACTTTTCTGAATTTTCATTTTACTTTCAGTTTTACTTTATCCTCCTTATCTCTCCAATCCGGGGACGTCACATGGCACAATCTGACTGGCTGAGACCTTTTGAAGTCCTTATAATTAATTAATTAACCAATAATTAATTAATTATTTCCATTTCTTTCTCATAACCTCTTCACATTTCCATTTACATGCACACGAGCTTAATATGCCTTTACGTTCTTGCGGGCTTAAAAATAGGCCTGAAACCCCATTTGATCTCTATTCCCACCTTTAAGTTGCCTTTAAAAGGTAAGAGAAGAGTCTTTTGAAATTTGATTGATGATGCCCATACGAGGTCTCAATTTTTGTAACACTGTAATAGCTAAGGCTTTACCTCTACGTTCTCACTCTAAAGGATTTTGCTTTTCGATTTGACGACCTAAGCGTAACAATGTAACTGTTTAAAATTTGCTTTTCGATCCTACAGGAAGCTTATCGTAGCATCGGGGAACCTCAAAAATTTGTTTATGTCCATACACCATTGGGCCTCCTTGTAAGAACATGGACCTTTGATATCTGTCTCCCGACCCTATGGGAACAGTCAAATGGTGTTGACCGGCTGGGACCCTCAAGCAAGCAATGGCAGTCTCATAAGAGACGTGTCTCAAAGATACTCCATGATTGTGCACGCGGGGTTATAAACATAATTGTTTACCACCAGCTACCCAATGTGGGACAAATACAATGTGGAGTTGCCAGCGCCTGTAAGTGGTCTCCATTTCATGCTGTGGTCATTCCTTGTCTGTAGATCAACAATTTCTACCATTCCTCAGCATTGTAGAGTGTTGTTCCTTGCGTGGGGATCCATGTCTTTCTCCAATTGTCTTTGCACCTTCGTAGCGTGCCTCTGCTTATATTTGCTAGTGGCTCAGACTAACATAGAATTCTTTTAGTATGTTGTGCCTTCCAAAATGGGCATTCCTTGCCTGTAAGCTCCATGGGTTCTTGCTGTCGTTCCAGTTCTTCTCTGTCAATACGCTGACTGCAGGATCCTTCATCTTGGCATCTATTCTATTTAGCGTGGGAAATTCAGTGGGAAGTCTGCCCCACCTGCACGGGATGTCCCCTTTCTTCATGCGTGGGAGCTCATCATCTGCGTGAGCCAGATTCACAGTGAATAGCTTCCTCTAATGCATGTTGAATGTTGTATGACACATGCTCCCTCTGTATCTGCGTGGATAGTCTTTTAAATTGTTGCCTCTTCTTTAAATGGCGTGGGCTGTTCTTTTTAATACTGCCTGCGAATGGCGATCTTCCTTTTAATATGCTTTGCTGCAGGTTGGATGTCTGAACTATCACTGCACCTTCCTTGAATGCTAAGGCTGCAACAATGAAGCTGTGTGCACTCCTCTGTCATTGCTGTGAATTAGCCCTTTATGCAAAAACGTGGGGCTTCAGTCTCCTACCTGTGTGCCCCCTTGTTCCCAATCAGCGATGCCTGTGCATGGAGTTTGGCTTCTTCAAAGCCACGAATTTCTCCTGTTCTAGCCTACTTTTGGATGTGAGCCACTCTCTAGCACCAGACGTGGGCTTTCTCAAAAGGTGGGAACCCAATTTTCGCATGCCATCTCATTTTCTTCAAAAATGGATTCCTTGCAACAAATGACGTTGCCACTATGGAATGTCATCCCTTGTGCTCCAAACTCTAACTCATCTTGTGCCAGGACTCAGATATATGCGGGTTGTGGTCTTCTGTAAAATGAAATGCAGGGAACACAATAAAATCTACAATCTCCTAGTTGTCGTGCCCATGTAGATGTTTTCCTTTAAAACAATGCCTTTCCTAATGCCCTGGATGCTAATAAACACATATTAGGTTTTAACCATCATTCTTTCAAACAAGATGATAAACATATAAAGTGCATTTTGGTGGTTAACACTATTACTTTCTCCCCCGAGACATCCTTAAATTTTCTTGAGCTTTATCAACCTTGATGGATTCAGCCAGGCCCAAATTGGGTTCAGCTAAAAAAAGTTTCGTTTCTGAACAACTGATTCCTCAAAATGATCCACTAAGAACTTCAAACATGTCAGGAACTAACTTTAATCAGAAATTGATCATAGAATCATTACTAAAAACTTAATGCAATTATTTCCACACCACTACGAAATCTCTGTCAGGAGGCCTGTTGCCTAGCTTTAAAACTACTTTGAACATCTGATCAAACCCAAAAACTCAGGATATATTAGCTCTGTTCTGTTTGACACATTTAATAGGCTTGCTAGATCTCGCTACATGAGAAAATTAGAGTCAAAAGATATCGACCTCCGAACATGCCCACTTAAATTTACTTGCAATTAAACATGTCAAAAAGCTGGAAATAGCGTTTGGTTTGAGCTCTAAAAATTGGGCAAATGGGCACATGAGGTACTGAAAACTGGGGCACTAATACATTGTCATGAGGAGAGTATGATTCTATGATATTAGCTCATGACGTATCACAAGGAAAATTTGGAAAAGGTCTGAAGTTAGCTACCTAGATTTGCAAGACAAGAAACACCAATAAAATAATATTTTTTGTGAATGGAATGACCCTGGAAAGGTGTGCAAACGGATTCGTCAATTTCTAAAAATTGACACACTTGTAATATTTTTAGTGGACAATACAGGGGAACAAACTATTTGACTTGACCAATCATGGGTTAGGAGTTATGACACCACAAATAGGGCTGCTAATCAATCTGCAAATACTGACACCAGCAAAAAGTCATAAATTCCATTTTGAATCATGTTTGAAAACTAATCAAACAGATTTGCCAAGAGTTTAAACTTGAAACATGACAAGTCTCTGATGTCTACAATGCAACACAAAAGGAATTTCAAAATTTGGGTTAACTGGTCAAAAGTTACAACACGTCAAACAGGGCTTCCCAGAAATTTGAATACTTTGCAAAAACATGAAAACAATAACTGACCAACTTCGAGGGATTCAAAACCTAGTTAGACGAAGTCGAAATGACTCAAAATATGAAATATAGGTTCTTGGGTATGGACACTAGACACTCTCAAAGCAAAAAGTCACAAAACCTTTCTGGGTGCGAGATATTCAATGGCAAACACAACCTCCTGTCGTTGTTTGACACTTGGGGTAAAATGCTGATTTAAAAATTTCTCGAAACAAGACTTCACAGAATGGCTCGAAATGAAAATTTAACTTCATGGAACATTTAGACGGGCTGAATGGAAGGTTTTAGAAACATTAAACACCTTTTAGGCCTCAAACTGATAGCTGGGTACAATCTCATTTAAAAGCATTTATAGGGCTCTAATTCCTCAACAGGGCTCAAAAATTGACCATGCAATTTTTAGCGCCAACAGTGGCTCTGTCTGGGGATGCATGCCCCTTGCGGGCATGGAAAGGATTTAGATCTCTGGAGGAAGCATTCCATTCCCAAAAACTTCAAAACTTCCTCTTGAACAACTTTATTGAAAATAGGGAAACTACTCAACTACCAAGATTATGTACACATGATGGCCCTAGGCCACCGAACTTCAGAAAAATTGTTTACCTCTGTCATAAACATAATTCTCATCTGAACTTTTATGAGGTAAACTGAAAATTCAACTCCTATCAGTCTCACCAATCAGATTATCATTCTGAATCAACTCATTTAGCAAAACTGAATCTAAACCTTGACTTTCACAATGCAAATAAAAACTATGTTTGTCTTCAACCACTTGCTTATTATGAAAGTTCTTATCAACATGCTCAAAAATGTCAAACTGAAACTGAAAACCTTGTCTAACAAATGACTTGTGCATGCTATCATTTTCGAATATGAATGCATCATATTCAACATGGGGAAAAAGACCACTCATACCTTCAAAATGTGTATCCCTTTGCATAACCGAATAGGAATCAAATGAACAATCTCACTGATATTCACATATGTCATCCACATTAGAATCTAAAACTAATCCATAATCTTCAAATGGTTCTTCACAATCAGCAAATAGATTAGTCTTTACATCAGAGAGTTCATCATAAATCTCATTGCAAGGTGCATACTGATTTTAAAAAAAAACTTCGTCAAACACCTTGTCATTTACCTCCTCAGATACTACATAATCATTAGTTTCACTATCAAACTCGGAAGAAGAACATTCTGATCTCTTATAGCAGTAGGATAAAGTATCATCATTAAACTCATTCTCAACTAAATCTGAATTGTCCATGTGTTCTTCAAAAAGAGGATTGATAACTCCATGCAAAGTGCCTTTGTAGACATTAGGACAAGTGATGTGCTAATCAATGTCAAACTCCTCACCATATAACGGATTAGTGAAAACTTTAAAACCATTTCTAACATCACTGTCATGGACACTTTCAGCATATGAAGAAGAAAAATCAGAATCATATGAAGACTCAACATCCACTCCGTCAACGAAGCATGTAGAATACAAATCAAAGTTACTTTCATTGTCTCCATATAGGTAATTACAATGTCTTGCAAGAAAATCATCATTTATCTTACCAATAGGTGCTGATGCATTAATCTTAGGATCAATCATATACTGATCATCACTGCACTCATCCTCAACACACTCTTCTACACAATTAGATAATACGTCTCTATGGATAACCTCTTTGTCTTCATATTGTGTAGACACATTTTCTTCATAACTTTCAATCTCAAACTGATTTACACAATTCTGAAATGGACACTCACTTTCAGATTTAAGAAAAGAATTCATACCTTTACTAGAAAAAGAGTACTCACTTCCGTCATTACTTTCTTCTTCCCAATCAGCATCTGATTCACATGAAGACACATATGTACTATCACAATCCTCTTCTTGACTTGAGCAACAAGTCTCGCCATTATCTTCACATGATGCTTCTTCACAATATGTCGGATCAGCAATTTCATCTTTATCACTTGATACATCACTTCTAGGTTCTTCATCCTCATACTGAGATAAATACCTTTCCTCTTCCTGATTCATTATGTTTTCAACACAATGCAAATCATCAATGGGAAAATGAATGATTGGATTTATATCTTGCATGGATAACTCATCAAGTGAATCAATTATATTGTTCACTATTGTAACACCATAAGCATGTGCATTCAATTCAACACGAATGGAATCATTTCTTATTTGCAACAAACAGATTTCATGCTCACATGTTTTGATTTTTGAATCTTCAACAAAACTATTTACAACAGCATGGGTACTTATTTGCTGATCTAAAGTTAAACATTCTATATGACATTGATTTGTGCTTTGCACCTCATCTTGCCGGCAAATATTTATAGAGAAGTGACTCCGGGTTAAGCCATATTTTATGTTATTCTCAATCTCTATAGCTGTCATGAATGCCTGATGCAAAGTCTTGGGTTCTTTATCTCTCAACAGATAGCTCATCTTCTTATCAAATGCCCCAAGATAAACCACTAAGCACATTTGATCATCTGGCTTGTAACTTTAAGGAATTTCATTTAAAATCTTTGCAAATATGATATTAAATTCAGGAACGAACTCACCATTCCTGATTTGAATTTTCAAAAACTTATCAAAATAATTAGAGATGCTTACTCTTTTCCCAAACTGCATCATGACGGCTGACATTAATTCATCACAGGATGAAATTGAACATGCTGGTAGGAACGAAAACCAGTCCCTAGCATCATCCTCTAAAGTCTGAACAAACAATTTCATTTGAATGTCTTCATGAGCAATTTCAAAATCACCAACCAAGTCAATAAACAACTGAACATGATGACTGGTTGAATTTTCATGGTTTCCACTAAACTTAGGTAAATACTTTTTGAGATCATAAGGCATAATATTTGGAAAACCATGAATACCATTAAAATTCAATGGCATATACCTCCTGGTAGAGATGGATCTAGGAACTTCACTAACAGGCTGCATACTAGATGAGATGAAACTCGACATTCTTCAACTCAAGACTCATTCATCATTAAATACTTTCAGAATACATAACTTGCAGTAGATCTTCACAACCCTCTACCAAATGAACGCTTCAAATACACTTCATAACTTTAAAACAACAATTGAAACCAAATCCAATGAAATGTATAAAACACAAAACTATTCTCCTCTTCTTAGTGCTCAAACTTCACTTGATGGAGAATACATATGTAGAACTAACTTTCATGGGAAAGAAAATTGCATGAAAGTATAAAATACCTCAAGTTTTGCTGTATGAAACCACTGATCTACTGATTGGCCTGGTGCTAACATAAATTCCTCACACCACTGATCATAACCTTACAGAGTCGCCATCTCATTGAAGAGAGAAATGAAATCATAGTTGTGATTCATCTTTATCATTACAAATTCTTGCGACAACAGATCAAACAACACTTCCAGACTTATTTGTCAGAAACTTATAATAGATCTCTCTTCTTGCTTGCAAATTCATCTAACTTTCAGATCTGCTTGATTCCACTGAAAACTCTTGAAAAAAATTTATACATCACTGATGTATAATGATTCAGAGATCCTTTAGATAGAGTCGCCACTCACTATTGTGAGAAAGATTTTAAACATGATTCATAACACTACAGATCTGAATTGAAAATTCAACTTGAAAACTTTGCAAAACTTTTAAAAACATTTAAAAGAGAGAAAACATCTTTCACCAATTCTGACTCTGAATTACAACAGTATTCTGAAAATAACAACCGGTTGACATGACTAAAGATGAACACTCTTAGCAACACAATCTGTATTTAACCTTGAAAAATACTGCTGTAAATGGATAAAACTTACTAGGGTGCATGATTTGGAGTAAGAAAACTAGAAATAACATCAGAGAACTTACTGCTGAAACTTTTTAATGCACTTCACTTGCTGTATTGAATCTTTTCTTTTCAAATTCTCAAGGTTTGTCTTAAATCTAATTCAATACATTCCCCAGCAGAGTTGCCATTTTGTTGGTGTTTGAAAATGTTACCCGTTTCCAATTACCCTGATGAGAACAAAACATATCTTGGGGTAGCTAACTCCCATTATCAACACATCCATTCAAACACCAAGCCAACTGTAAGGCATGACCCTTCTTCTTCTTCAGGCTCTGCAAAACCTAGGTGAGTGAACCTCTTTAGATCTGACTATGTGAGCAGTGCAATAACCATATTCAAGATCTATAAAAGCAGATGAAACCCCTAATTCTTCTATGCTTAACCAGGAGATCACAAGCATGAAATAGCTAAGGACATGACTCATGAAACTGGAAAGCTAAGTGCGGGTTATACTTTGAATACCTTTCAACATAAAAGGAAAAATTGATTTAATATGTTGATATCAGCAAGACACAAGTATGAGCAACAGAACTTAATGACCCTATCTCTGACCATTGCCTTATCTGTTGGGCAATTAAATGAATCATAACCATACATCTCCTGGAAACCTCAGACGTATCTCTACATCAAGATCCCTGATCTATCTTTCACCTTGTGAATTGACATCTGCATCAAAATGAATCTCATACTTAGAATATCCCATCAAGAAATCAGTAAACCCTGTGATAAACACCAAGCGGTTACATGGCTCTTGGTTCCATAAGTAAGGTATTTCAATCACATACATCACTAAATGAGATGCAACCTGATCTATGGTCTTTGATCATAAACTAGAAAAGATTACAGATCCACAAACAGGAGATAAGATTCAGGCTAAATTTGAAACCATTGCCGCTCTTTATTTGCTTTCTTTGAAATCAAATACATGAGAGATGTACATAATACTTCATAAATCACCTAACAGACATGAACTATTTTCATAAAACTCAAAATGTTGTTCAATACAAGAAGAAATGCTGGGTGTATGGCTTTCACAGATTGAGTAGAGCTCTAAGAACTGGAAATTAGAAAACCAACCAACCATCTTTTTTTAGAGAAAGAGAGGGAAAAAGTAAGGAGAGGACAATTCTTGGATCTGGTCTAAACCATTGATAGCTGTCCACTAAGAAAACCCTTTCAACAGGTTAAAACCTCCTTCTGATCTTCTCCCCTAACTGGTAAATCCAATCTTCATGATTACACCTCTCAAACGCTTTAAAAATATGAGATATCTGATTCCCATTGTAACTGATTTTTTCTCCTAAAGTGAAAACATGGTAAAAGTTTTAAAAAAAACCAGTTACAAGGTAATTTCTAAAAGCAAATGAATCTTTTAGAGTTTGTTTCCTCCATATCCAAACTTCACCAAGTATTGAGATCTTCTTTGTAACCACCTTTGATGACTCACGATCAGATTTGCTCACTCTACTGAGAAAACCCCAAAAACTATAAAACTGCTTATAAATTGAACCACTACAATGCTCTGCAAAATCTGACCTTGTATTTGGAAAATTTAGGCTCTCTCGGTTCCAACGGTATATTGGAATGCATATTTTTGATAAAGATTGCCCCTATTAGAGCACTTTGAAATTCTGCTCCTGAGACATGCTTTTGCACTAAAAATGAAAAATTAAAAATTTTTCATAGTCATAACTATATAAAATTCGAAAATATTTCAAACTTTTCATTCCATGCGTTTAACTTTTCTGAATTTTCATTTTACTTTCAGTTTTACTTTATCCTCCTTATCTCTCCAATCTGGGGACGTCACATGGCATAATCTGACTGGCTGAGACCTTTTGAAGTCCTTATAATTAATTAATTAACCAATAATTAATTAATTATTTCCATTTCTTTCTTGTAACCTCTTCACATTTCCATTTACATGCACATGGGCTTAATATGCCTTTACCTTCTTACGAGCTTAAAGGTAAGCCCGAAACCCCATTTGATCTCTATTCCCGCCTTTAAGTTGCCTTTAAAAGGTAAGAGCGGAGTCTTTTGAAATTTGATTGATGATGCCCATACGAGGTCTCAGTTTTTGTAACACCGTAATACCTAAGGCTTTACCTCTACGTTCTCACTGTAAATCATTTTGCTTTTCGATCTTACGACCTAAGTGTAACAACGTAGCTGTTTAAAATTTGCTTTCCAGTCCCACGGGAAGCTTTGCATAGCATCGGGGAACCTCAAAAATTTGTTTACGTCTATACGCCATTGGGCCTCCTCGTAAGAATGTGGACCTTTGATATCTGTCTCCCGACCCTACGAGAACAGTCAAATGGTGTTGACCGACCGGGACCCTCAAGCAAGCAGCGACAGTCTCATAAGAGACGTGTCTCAAAGATACTCCATTATTGTGCACGTAGGGTTATAAACATAATTGTTTACCACCAGCTACCCAATGTAGGAAAAATATAATGTGGAGTTGCCAATGCTTGTAAGTGGTCTCCATTTCATGCTACAATCATTCCTTGTCTGCAGATCCACACATTCTACCATTCCTCAGTATTGTAGACTGTTGTTCCTTGCATGGGGATCCATGTCTTTCTCCAACTGTCTTTGCACCTTCTTGGCATGCCTCTGCTTATATTTGCTGGTGGCTCAGACTAATGTAGAATTCTTTTAGTATGTTGTGCCTTCCAAAATGGGCATTCCCTGCCTGTAAGCTCCATGGGTTCTTGCTGTCATTCCAGTTCTTCTCTGTCAATACGCTGACTGCAGGATCCTTCATCTTGGCATCTATTCTATTTAGAGTGGGAAATTCAGTGGGAAGTCTGCCCCACCTGCACGGGATGTCCCCTTTCTTCATGCGTGGGAGCTCATCATCTGCGTGAGCTAGATTCACAGTGAATAGCTTCCTCTAATGCATGTTGAATGTTGTATGCCGCATGCTCCCTCTGTATTTGCATGGACAGTCTTTTAAATTGTTGCCTCTTCTTTAAATGGCGTGGGCTGTTCTTTTTAATACTGCTTGCGAATGGTGATCTTCCTTTAATATGCTTTGCTGCAGGTCGAACGTCTGAACTATCACTGCAACTTCCTTGAATGCTGAGGCTGCAACAATGAAGCTGTGTACACTCCTCTGTCATTTTTGTGAATTAGCCCTTTATGCAAAAATGTGGGGCTTCAGTCTCCTTCCTGTGTGCCCCCTTGTTCCCAATCAGCGATGCCTGTGCATGGAGTTTGGCTTCTTCAAAGCCATGAATTTCTCCTATTCTAGCCTACTTTTGGACGTGAGCCACTCTCTAGCACCAGACGTGGGCTTTCTCAAAAGGTGGGAACCCAATTTTCGCATGCCATCTCATTTTCTTCAAAAATGGATTCCTTGCAACAAATGACGTTGCCACTATGGAATGTCATCCCTTGTGCTCCAAACTCCAGCTCATCTTGTGCCAGGACTTAGATATATGTGGGTTGTGGTCTTCTGTAAAATGAAATGCAGGGAACACAATAAAATCTACAATCTCCTAGTTGTCGTGCCCATGTAGATGTTTTCCTTTAAAACAATGCCTTTCCCAATGCCCTGGATGCTAATAAACACATATTAGGTTTTAACCATCATTCTTTCAAACAAGATGATAAACATATAAAGTGCATTTTGGTGGTTAACACTATTACTTTCTCCCCCGAGACATCCTTAAATTCTCTTGAGCTTTATCAACCTTGATGGATTCAACCGGGCCCAAATTGGGTTTGGCTAAATTTTTTTTTGTTTTTGAACAACTGATTCCTAAAAATGATCCACTGAGAACTTCAAACATGTCAGGAACTAACTTCAATCACAAATTGATCATAGAATCATCACTAAAAACTTAATGCAATTATTTCCACACCATTGCGAAATCTCTGTCAGGAGGCCTGTTGCCTAGCTTTAAAACTACTTTGAACATCTGATCAAACCCAAAAACTCAGGATATATTAGCTCTGTTCTCTCTGACACATTCAATAGGCTTGCCAGATCTCGCTACATGAGAAAATCAGAGTCAAAAGATATCGACCTCCGAACATGCCCACTTAAATTTACTTGCAATTAAACATGTCAAAAAGCTGGAAATAGCGTTTGGTTTGAGCTCTAAAAACTGGGCAAATGGGCACATGAGGTACTGAAAATTGGGGCACTGATACATTGTCAAGAGGAGAGTAGGATTCTATGATATTAGCTCATGACAGATGACAGGGAAAATTTGGCGAATGTCTGAAGTTAGCTACCTGGATTTGCAGGATAAGAAACACCAATAAAACAATTTTTTTTGTGAATGGAATGGCCCTGGAAAGGTGTGCAAACGGATTCGTCAATTTCTAAAAACTGATACACTGGTAATATTTTTAGTGGAAAATATAGGGGAACAAACCATTTGACTTGACCAATCACAGGTTAGGAGTTATGACACCACAATCAGGGCTGTTAATCAATCTGCAAATACTGACACCAGCAAAAAGTCAAAAATTACATTTTGAATTGCGTTTGAAAACTGATCAAACGAATTTGTCAAGAGTTGAAACTTGAAACATGACAAGTCTCTGATGTCTACAATGCAACACAAAAGGAATTTCAACATTTGGGTCAACTGGTCAAAATTTCCAACACGTCAAACAGGGCTTCCCAAAAATTTGAATACTTTGCAAAAACATGAAAACAATAACTGACCAACTTCGAGGGATTCAAAACCTAGTTAGACGAACTTGAAATGACTCAAAATCTAAAACATAGGTTCTTGGGTATGGATAGTAGACACTCTTAAAGCAAAAAGTCACAAAACCTTTCTAGGTGCAAGATATTCAATGGCAAACACAACCTCCTGTTGTTGTTTGACACTTGGGGTAAAATGCTGATTTGACAATTTCTCGAAACAAGACTTCACAGAATGGCTCGAAATGACAATTTAACTTCATGGAACATGTAGATGGGCTGAATGGAAGGTGTTAGAAACATTAAACACCTTTTAGGCCTCAAACTGATAGCTGGGTCATTTAAAAGCATTTATAGGGCTCAAATTTCTTAACAGGGCTCAAAAATTGACCATGCAATTTTTAGTGCCAACAGGACCCCTAGAGATATATGTCATCATTTAATGGGTCAAAGGGCTTGGACCCATATGAAGCATTCTAATATGTCCCTAAGGGTCCTAGGACCCCTAGGGACATATGTCATCATGTAATGGGTCAAAGGGGGTTATAGGTCAACCTATGACCCCCTTTGACCCATAAGAATGATTCTAATATGTCCCTAGGGGTCCTAGGACTCCTAGGTACATATGTCATCATTTAATGGGTCGAAGGGGGTCATAGGTCAACCTTCGACACCCTTTGACCCATATGAAGCATTCTAATGTGTCCCTAGGGGTCTTAGGACTCCTATGGACATATGTCATTATGTAATGTGTTAAAGTGGGTCATAAGTCAACCTATGACCCCCTTTGATCCATAATAATGATTGTAATATGTCCCTAGGCGTCTTAGGACCGCTAGGGAGATATGTCTTTATGTAATGGGTCGAAGGGGGTCATAGGTCACCCTATGAGCCCTTTTGACCCCTAAGAATGATTCTAATATGTCCCTAGGGCTCCTAGGACCCCTAAGGACATATGTCATCATTTAATCGATCAAAAGGGGTCATAGGTCAACCTATGACCCCCTTTGACCCATATGAAGCATATGTTGTCATGTAATGTGTCGAAGGGGGGTCATAGCTCACCCTATGACCCCCTTCAAACCATATGAAAGATTCTAATATGTCCCTAGGGGTCTTAGGATGCTTAGGGATATATGTCATCGTGGAATGTGTCGAAGGGGTTCATATTTCACCCTATGATCCCCTTCGACCCACATGAATGATTCTAATATGTCCCTAGGGGTCTTAGGACCCCTAAGGACATATGTCATCGTGGAATGTGTCCAAGGTGGTCATAGTTCACCCTATGATCCCCTTCAACCCATATGAATGATTCTAATATGTCCCTAGGGGTCCTAGGACCCCTAGGGACATATGTCATCTTGTAACATGTCGAAAGGGTTCATAGGTCATCCTGTGACCCCCTTCGACCCATATAAACTATTCTAATATGTCCCTAGGGGTCCTAGGATCCCTTTGGGACATATATCATCATTGAATGTGTCGAAAGGGGTCATAGGTCATCCTGTGAGCCCTTTCGAGCCATATAAATGACTCCAATAAAAATAATATAGTAAAAATAATAATTATATATATATATATTATAATTATAATAACATAATATATTATTATATATTAATAACATAAGTCATAATATTAATAATATATTATAGATTATAATTTACATATGATAAGAATAATAATAATGTATTATAGATCATAATTTATATATGATAATAATAATAATATGTATTAATAACATATATATAATATATTACATTATTATATTTAATAAAAATACAGTAAAAATAATAATAATAACATAATATATTATATATTATATCTTTATGTTACGTTATATATATATAATATAATATTATTATATTATTATATAATATTTAGATTATATATTATTTTATATATAATAGTTATGTTATTATATTATATATTTATAGATTATATATTATATCTTTACATATTTCATAACTCAAATTAGTTATATCACTTACAAATTCATTTTTCCCTCTAATTTTTGTGCCTTTTCCCTCCAATTTTTATGCCTCCGATATTAGATATCGGATCTCATATCAGATATTCAATATGAGATCCAATATCTGATATGAGATCGAATATCCACTATGAGATCGGATATCCAATTTCATAACGGATATCCGATCTCAAATCGGATATCCGATAAGGCTTGGGCCTTACTTTCCAAGTTTGGTATCTGGATAGGTGATAGAAAGTCAGAGCAGATTTTGAAGCACTTTTAGATGTGTTCAAACTCTATTTTTTTCACATCACCACTTTTTGGCACACCATGATCCTGCACATACCCATGAAGTGAAAGTAATAGTCAAGAGAAAAGATGCAAAAATAGTACAGATGAGAGGAAAATAGCCATCCTCACAATAAATAGTTCTCACAAAAAAAAAAAGTACTCAAGCTAACTAAAGAGATGAGGAGTAAAAATGAGATGAATGAAAAGCTGAAAAAATTTGATGAGATCTTAGAGAAAATAGATGAGCAACTAAGAGCCCAAAAAAGAAACAAGAGCACAACTGGTCTTGGTTATGAAGGTGACACTAAGACTAAAGAAGGTGAAACCTTGGGAGAAAAGAACCTGGATAACAAAAGACCAAGAAGAACATCTCCAAAAGGTAAGAAAACTACTAAAATGACTTGTTATTACTACAGTAAGAAAGGACATATATCTAGCATGTGTTGGTTTAAGAAGATAACACATATTAAGTTGTTTACCTTTGATGGGTACTGCAATAATTATCATCTCTATGGCCATACAACACAAAAATGTATATCCCATTTTAATGAGGAAAAAATAGATGGACATTACTACTACAACAAAAAATATGGACCTAAAGGGGAGGATTGCAAAGAGAGAGAAAGATCTAACCAATCATCTCCAAAGGAAATAAGTACCATTGGGAGGGACATGTTTCTTACACCAGTCTGCATTACCTATGGAAACAATTGATATCTAGCAACACTAAGAATGAACCGAAGGAGCAACACCAAACCATGGAAAGGTACAAGAATGACATTCTATAAGTGTCACAAAGTTGATAATCTTGCAAGAGATTGCAAAAGCGATAGATGACCAAACAGAAAGTCTCCTATTGGAAAAGATAAGAGTAAAATAATGGAGGAATAGGAGAGGGACTTCGACAAGATCTGGACAAAAAAGAGTGAAGTAGTAGAGGTAGCCAAGCTTGATGAGGTTGGAAGCTCACTGATAATTAGTGAGATGTCATAAAGAGATTAAGTTCACCAAGACATAAAGGGGTTATAAAATAAAAGATTAAATCTTAAACCAGTCCCCTAGTCTAAATCGCTAAGTCATGCGATGAGAGCAACAAAGATAAAGCAAATATTCGATCGATACCCAAGCCCAACTTGTTGATCATACAAAAAAGGTGAAAGTGATATTTGCAAGGTAGATTAATAATATTAATGACATATGTCTTGTAGTAGGTGAAGCTCTTGCTAACTATTATTACCCTAACATTACAATTTCACGACATAAGTGTTAGCCCCAAGTGATAATGTCATTGATAGTGGGATATTGTTAGCTGATGATGTTATGATCGTATGTAAAAGAGTCATATTAGTTGTTATATTGCCATTGATGTCAACATCTTAGTTGGATAGACATTGTGCTAACTTTGTTAAGTACCATATTATTTTATCAATGAAGAGGATTTAAAGAAAGTATGATGAAGACTAAAGTGATATGTAAGGTATCTAATGGGTACTTGAATGAGCTAGTAGTTATAATGCATTTTTTTTTTTAACAATCATGTATAGTTGCAACATATTAGAGAACACAAGGTTAACTGAGTTACAAGGTTAGTGAAGGGAGATTGTATTCACCAAGTGACTACAGTATTGTTCGAGTGGCTAACAAGGAAGAAAGAAAAACATAGTGTTACCCAAGTGAGTCACTATTAACAAAGTATTATGTTGCCCAAGTAAATCTAATGTTTACCAAGTGACAATTGGATGAACAAGTTTGGAAATTATGAATCTGAGGCCGACTTTTGATAGAAATTTAAAAAGTTTGAGAAGGTCTAAGACATGAGTCAAAGTTTGTTGGAAAATCTATGGCTAAAAAAATTCAAGACGAATTTGATGAAGGAGATTGAATAAAGATAAGGATGGACACAAAGTTCCATACAAATTATATTTTTAAGTGTCTTAATTCATTGTATGAGGGAATTTTGTTATAAACCTAAGATCCACGATGTTGATTAAGAGATAAAAGATGGAAGGATCTAGAAGCATTTGAGGAAACTATTTAAGGAGGAGAACAAGATAGTTTTAGGTTGTTGGTTCATGATTGATGTCGGCTAAAGTTGTTGATCATATTTCTGAAAATAAATCATAGTGCAAAGTTGAAGAAGGTGAAAGAAAATAGTGTTGAGCTAGGTGAACCAAGAAGAGAAAAGAAAAGATAAGAAGTAGAATTGGTGAAATGGAAAATCAATTGAATGAGAAAAATATAGAGAAATAGGAAGAACAAAGATATGAAAAAGCAAAGGTATTACTATTCTAACAGATTATTTGTATATTGATATTGTTTAACCATTTTAGTGGAAATCTTAGAAGTACCTTGTGGACCTAATAAGTTTGTGAAAACCTATATGGTAACATCGATTAGCTATGTTTGTAAGTCCTTTAAATTAGACCACTCTTTTTTATTTAGGCGTAGGAAGTGATAAGGCATACATGGTCTTTTGTTGAAATCCTCTAACAAGGTCACATTGATAATGTGTATGTAACCTTTAACAAGGTTGGCTCATAGCAAAGCTCACTTTAGAAGAGTGAAAATTTTGGGTTGTTGGTCCTACATGGTTTTTCCCTTCACAGGGTTTCCACATTAAAATCACGGTGTTAATTATGTGAATCATATTTTAGTTGCAAAGTTTTTTTACATGTTTAACATTTTACTGCAACTTGGTAATAACTAAGACATTACTAGGTGATTATTGGATGTTTTATTATCATTTGGTAATGCAAAGAATAGGGATTTGAATGTTTGGATTAAAGTGTTAGACATAGTTTGTTAATATTTACACCAAGTGATTAATATTAATTTTTACAATGTTTAGTTGGTACTAGAATGTTTAAAGGAACTATATGATACCTAGACATAACTGATTCACCCCCCTCTCTATTATCTAACAATTTGGTATCAGAGTTGAGTGCTTGGAGAAAGAAGTTTAAAGGAACTTGAACTAAGGATCAAAGATATATAAGAGAGAGGCACCAAAGCTAAACAAGGAGAACTCTTTATCATGACAAGGTTGAATAAAGTTGCATTTTTTAGGTATTAGAGATAATGTCACACATTGGTTGGAGAATGAATACACTACACATGTTGGTCTGCTAACTATGGATAAAATGAATGAGAAGAGAAACCATAATAGTTTGATGATTGAGATTGCATTTACTCTCAATGATGCTAAATTTGATGATATCAAGAATTTTTTAAATGCTAAGAAAATGTAGGATAAACTAAAGCTAGTACATGGAGGAGATGATAATGTTAGAAGAGCCAAAGCTACAATCTTGAGAGATAAGTATGATGACATGCAAATGAAAGAAGGTGAGAATGTTGCACAATATATAAACTAAATCAAGGATATTGTGAGTACAATTAGAGTTGTTGGAGGAGCTATTGCAGATTCCAAAATTGTAAGTAAGGTTCTTATAACTCTTCTACCTCTTTATGCTATAAAAGTTTTTGCAATTCAAGAAGTAAGAGCTATGCCTAGAAATGATCTCACACTTGATGGTCTAGTTGGTTGGTTGACTGCATCTGAGTTGAGAAATTATGATAGCACTATGGTTACAAAAGGAAATGCTTTTAAGTTTTCACCAACTATTAGTAATTCAAAGAAAGATAAGAAAATTGAAGAAGAACATGAGTATGAAATTGAAGATAATCTGGATGAGATTGAAGCTTTTCTTGCAAGAATATTGTTAAGAAGTAAAGGTAAATACAAAGGTAAACTTCCCTTGATCTATTTCAATTGTAATGAGGTTGGTTACTTTTCTACTTAATGTACTAACTAAAGAAAGTCTGATAGAAATGACAAGAAATATTTCAAGTACATAAAGAATAGGGATTACAAAGAAAAAGGAAAGAAGTTGTGCTACATTGCTAAGGAAGATCATATTAAGTCTAGTTTTGATGATGAAAAGGAAGTAGTTGAAATGGTTTATGTTGCAATCAATAAAGGAAGATCCAAATATTGAAAGGTATGAGAATGAAACCGACCTTATTCACATGTTACTAAGAATGATACATGGACTATTGATAGTGCTTGTTCATATCATTTGAATGATGATCTAAGTAAGTTTGATAAATTTGAAGGAATTGATGATGGTGATATAACTAAGTTTGATAGTGATGTTCCATACTTAGTGAAAGGTAAATAATCACTAATGTTGAATGATAAGATCAAATATGATGATACATATTGGGTTCAATGTAGTACCTCTCGTGTTTGTAGTTTGTACCTTGTCTATTTTGATTCGAGAGATTCTTGATACTCTTATTTTATGTACTTTGAGTTGACCTGAGGGTCGAATGTTATACCTTGATTTGGTACCATAGATGCTTTACTGCTATCCTATTTAGCTTATCATATTTTCATATTGATGCTATTTTGAGATGACAGTAGATCTATGAGGATATCTGGTTATATGGTTTATTGGACATATTTGTTGATTATGTTATGAGATGAATTTTATGCCATGGTTATTTACTTCATTCTTGTATCTTTATGCTTTCTATGAACATGAGTCATGTATATGGATTAAATAGGTATTTTAATACATGTTGCTTCAACTATGATATTATATGCAATTGCAC
Source organism: Cupressus sempervirens (assembly GCA_028749045.1). NCBI lineage: Eukaryota > Viridiplantae > Streptophyta > Pinopsida > Cupressales > Cupressaceae > Cupressus > Cupressus sempervirens. Next base: position 464,815,584 of record CM053788.1, on the reverse strand, counting down.
TTCATCATGTATTTTAGTGTGCATGAATTATATCCCTAGCACTGGCACATGGAGTTAGTGATTCAACTATTCATATTTTACTAATGTCATCCCTATATGGTCGATATATCCTTATTTTAATTATTTTAATTAAAACCTTTTGATTATTAGTAAATTTGAACTCATCTCCATTATGTGAATAGACCAGTGAGCATGTTTGTACATTAAGAAGTTCACATTGTCGCGAAAGTGTTAAGTGATTTTCTATGATTTTTGGTTTTCAAGCTTTAAATATTTTTGGATTTAATTTCTAACAGTTTTTCCTTAGGTGTATTTCCATCATGAAGAATAACCTATTTTTGTTTGGGTCGATTTAAAGTCTAGCTACTATAGTTGGCTATTTGCCCTAATTGACTATTCACTTAAAAAGTGAATAAGTGTTGAAAAAGGAATTTTAATTCCTCACTTTTTCTAATTGGGATTTTAGAATTTGGAGAGCTTTTTGAGAATCCTCTTCTGAAGGATTCAAATTATGTTCATTCTGGGAGCTGTGAGTGTGGGTTTTTCGTGAGGTCAGTCTCATTCGATTCAGCTCAGGGAGTTTATGCTTTTCCATCGCTTTTAGCAGATTTAGCGGGTTATTTATTTTATTGCGTGAGTTTCAGTTTCTGCCCCTTTTATTGTCAAGTAGGGCCTTCCCATTTTATTGTTTTTACTCTATTTTAGCTTTTGTTTCTTTTAGCAGTATGTTAGGAGCCTGAGAACTAGTGCTCCCCTTCGTTTATGTTTGTTGGTTCTGCCCGGTTGGTCAAGTATGAATGTTTTCCCTATTTTTGGGATGGGGGTTTAGGATTTTGAGCTGTTATGCTAGCCATTTTTGAATATGATGTTCGAATTCATTTATTTTTAGATTTTTTAGGTTTTTATGCCCAAAAGCCAAATGGGTTTTAATTTCAAAAAATTTCCAAATTTTGGGGTTTTGACCTCGTTTTGTTTGCCACCCTATTTTCTCAGGTTTTCTCAGCACAATATGGTTCCTAGACATGTATGATTTGTTCGAATATCAGTCATACCACTATTGCACTTTTATGCTACATTGGGATGCATTTTGCATCCGTCCTCTCGAGTTTGTTTTTGGTTGAGTGACTTTTTGCTTATGTTCTCATCTAGTCCTTATGTTTTGATCTTCGTGATGGTGGTGTGCTAGACATGAGTACATACGCGAACATTTGTTAGGTGACTTGCAGGGCCTGATCTTCCATGGTACTTCCAAAAGTCATGATCATTGGGGTTGGGTTGGGAGTTTGCATGCCTATGGGCACTCATCATTGGATGAGCATGAGTAGGGTAGGGTAGCATATGGGAGGGCTTCTATTCTACAACCTAGTGACTATTTCCCATTGGTTGGAAGAAGAAGTTTTATATAAGTGATAACTAAATTAAAACATTTGGGTGGTAATAAAATATAAGATAATTAAAAAGTGGGAATTGTGCACCTTCCGTTGGGAAGTTGATGTTGCCTAGAATTGCGTGCCTTCCATTGGGAAGTTGATACTGCCAATACTAGCTTGGGCTTGTTGATTCCAAGTAACTCTCCATGATGTCATCCCCTAAGTAGTAGCCCATTGAGATGTCTGACCAAGACCTGTAGTTTATGCATTGTCTATGTCTTGGATTCAGTCATCATATTGCTTAGCGTGTGTGTTAGCCATGGATGTTGTTCTGCGTGTGTTTATGGTTGGATCGTTATCTCCATCAGCACAATAGGTGTGGACCTATGGTTGCCACATGGTTAGGAGGCATAGCTACCTTCACCACTACTAGGGACTAGTGTACATAAATGGTCTATTGTTCTAGCATGACTGTGGTTGGATGTTTCACTTGGTACTTCGATTTCCAAAGTATGCTTTCTGGTGACTTATGCTTTCATTGAGATGCTTGTATATCATGTTTTGATGATGTTAGTTACTGAAACATTTCCTTATTATGATGATTAGCATGTGATAGGTGATGTTATTTACTTGTAGGATCATCTTATGCTTTGTTGCTAGCATGTTAGATTTCCTTATGCTTACGTTAGCATGTTTAGTAGTGATGTCCCTATTATGATAGTACTGACGATCTGGTCAGTGGCTTGGGATGTTACACAAAAGGGATGGCTAGGGCCCATGATGGTCTTATGATGCTATTGACAGTTGGGAGGAACTGTGTACTTGGTTGTTTTGTTCATTGCAATGTTAATATTGTTATTTCAATGTTGCTTTTAATTCACTGCAATGTTTCCTTCTATACTTTTACTTCTTACTATTTGTTAGATGGTTAGTTGATGTTCTTTCCATCTTTCAAATTTGGTTCAAGTATTCTTGCCTCAAAATATGGATCCAGTACTCCCCGATGTGGAGTTTTTATACTTTGTTTTACCTTCTTCATTGTCTTTTTAGTGTTTCTTGTTTTACCTGGGCGACCATGTGTCGGCATGGTGCGATATAATAAAGTATCATGCATGCCCATTAGGATTCTATCATGTGATATTGGAAAGTATCACACCCCCTTTTAAGAACTATCGTATGATAATGGAAAAATATCGCACATACTTGAGAGAAGTATCACTCAATTCCTAAAAGTATCACCTTGCTTCCTTAGAAATATTGCATGATACTAGAAAGTATTACCCAATGCTGATTTAAAATATCACCTGCATTTTTGCTAAAACCTGTGTGGGTTGGCAGTGGGCACTTTTTGGTAAGACCTAAACTTTTTGGGAAGTGTTTCAGATACCCTCTTTAATGTTCTTTAATCCTTTGGTGTTGCATTTTGATTTCGATTGTGTGTCTTTCATAGTTAGTCCTTTGGGGTTTAAAATATATCATTTAAGTATAAGTTGATTTATATACTTAAGATACATTTTAATATATGTGATGATTCATTTGAGATAGGTTTTAGACCTCTACGGGCTAAGATAAAGATTCTAAGAAATTTTAGGGCTTCAAGATTTTAGACTTAGCCAATTTTCAAGAGTCGGCTTTTTTCTTTAAGCTTGGTTGATCTCTTATGTTTTCTTGTTTGTGTTTTTGGTTAGTAGTGGCATTTGGAGATCCGTTGGTGTTTGGATAATTGTCAATCTTCCATTATGATCTTTGTGATCTGTGTATGTTGTGGTCTTGCGCACTTCATTTTAATTTTTTTTTATCTTGCTTGTATTTCATCCTTGTTTCCAAGGATCTTCGGGTGGGGCATTACATCTAGTATCAAATCCCATGTTGCAACATTGGGATCTCTATGTTATGCTTCCACTATGGTTTTGTTTTCTGTTGGGTATTGTTATATTATGTTGATTATTTGATATCTCTTGGGTTCATGTTTTGACTCTTATGCTTGTGATCCTTATGTCTAATTTTTCCTTGTTGGTTCCAGAGTGATGCCTCCTACATGTAGACTTGGTGACCATGGTGGTACCCATAGTGGTAACGGTGGAAATGAACACCATGAGGAGGGATGACAGGAAGGAGAGGGAGAATGGGGTAATGCTAATCAGAATGCCATGGGAGCATTGATGCCAGTGCTTCCAAAAATTCTTGCTCAATTGGGCCCTTGTTTTGAGGAGCACCAATAGGATCATGATTGGGAAGAGGGATCTCATCATGGAGATTGCCATCATTCAGAGCATAAAGAGGAGGAACGTGAATGTGAATATTCTCGTACTCTACCAAGTGACAGAGGGCACCATTGGGGTGGTAGGGACTGCAAAAGTGAAGATTCCATTAGGTTGGATATCATGAAGTCTCTTTAGCAATCTAGACCACCAGTGTATGATGGCAATGGAAGTGGCCTCAATGTTAAGACTTGGTTGTTGGACATGGAGTGTTGCTTCACCATGTATCCATATTCAGCCAACATGAAGGCCCATTGTGTAATTATGCAATTGAGGGACCATGCATCCATATGGTGGAATATTGAGAGTCAGAAGATTCAACTTATTGTTGTAGATCTCACCTGGGAGATCTTTGAGGAGAGGTTCTGAGAGAAATTCTTATCTCCTTAGTTCAGAGAGGCCCATGCTGATGAGTTCCACACAATCTTGCAAGGAAACATAACCATGGATTAGTATGAGATTTGATTCTTTGAACTTAGGTAATATTCATGCTACAACAATGATGCTTTACTCTTAGCTCATCATTTCATCTGAGGCCTTAAGGATGCCCTTATTAGGGAAGTTCATATGCATTAGCCCAAGACTCTTGTTCTCACTATTGAGAAGGCACATATTGCTAAGGAAAATTTGGCTAGAGGTTTTAGTAGTAGATTTGGTTCTCAAAACCAAAGTGCAAGGAATTTAGGATAGGATGCACAATATTCCTAGTCCTCAGGGAAGGGCTAAGCTCAATCTGCACCCACCCAAGGTGGTGGTAGTCATCGTGGATCTCGGTGGAAGGGATTTTGGACCAAAGGTGGACAAAAATCTGGTACCTTAGGTAAGGGAGGAGATAACCAAAATTGAGGGAAGAAATCTTAGTAAGATCATCCTCCTTAGAATGCTTAGCAAAATTCTAGTAGGGGTAGTGCACCTTACCCTAGTGCTAATCAGGGTGGTTGTGGTACAGGTTCCAACTTTTCAGGGAACTATTACTCTTGTGGTCAGCCTAGCCATAAATCTTTTGATTGTTCAATTAAACCATCTTTAGGACCTAGTCAGGGCATAGTGAGATCTGAGCCTATTGTAGGAGATGTGGGTAGGAATCATAGTCTTTGTGCCAGTTGATAATCATCAAGCATATCATCAGAGTACGGTAGTCGAGGCTACAAGTATGTTGCATGGTATTTCAACTTTAGTTTTGTTTGACTCTGGTGCTTCCATTTCTTTCATTTCACCATCTCTTGTTCAACAATGTGGGCTAGTGGCAATGCCTCAGGTTGATACGTGGTAGGTTGAGTTAGCCATGGGTTCCAAAGTGGCTATAGACTAGTTGGTCAACGATTGTGTTTTGAATTTGGGGACCTTCACCACCATAGTGGATCTACACATTCTACCTCTAGGATCGTATGACATTGTGTTGGGCATGGATTGGTTAGCTGGCCATCAGGAAAATATTGATTATTTTCATAAGATGGTATAGTGTGTTGATGACACAAGTGGGTAGGTGGAACTTTTGGGAGTCTCGAGACCAGTTTCACTTTGTATGATCTCAGCTAATCAACTAAAGCGGAGTGTGTAGAAAGGTTGCCAGTTGTTTCTTGTGTCTCTCAGTGATCTCAAGGAAGCTAAGAGTCATATGGTGACACTTGATAATCACCCAATCCTTCATGAGTATGCCATATGTTTCCTGATTAGATTCTAGGTATGCCATTGTAGCGTGACATTGATTTTTGGATTGATCTTGTACCAAGAGCAGAGTTGATTTCATGAGATCCTTACCACATGACTACTCAGGAGTTGAGTGAGCTCAGATTGTAGTTGGAGGAATTATTGGCCAAGGGCCATATGCATCCTAGTGTATCCCTATGGGGTGCACCAATCATCTTCATGAAGAAGAAGGATGGTTCTTTGTGGTTGTGCATTGACTACTGATAGTTGAATAAGGTGATGGTGAAGAATTGTTATCCTTTGCCAAGGATAGATAACTTGTTCAATTAGATGAAGGGAGCACGAGTATTCTCAAAGATTGACCTTAAGTCAGGATACCATTAGCTTTGTATCTAGGAGGCTGATATTCATCGAACAACTTTTCATACACTTTATAGGCATTATGAGTTCATGGTTGTACCCTTTGGGTTAACCACTGTGCCATCAATATTTATGAGTTTGATGAATGGTGTATTTCACACCTACCTTGATTAGTGTGTCATTGTATTCTTGGATGACATATTGATCTATTCAAAAACTGTGGAGGAGCATGAAGTCCATTTATGTCAGGTATTGCAATGCTTAAGGGACCATCAGTTATATGGAAACTTGAGTAAATGTGGGTTCTTCTAGTCAAAGGTGAAGTATTTGGGACACATCATCACTAGTGATGGAATTGTAGTGGATCCAAAGAAGATTCGTGCTATCATGGATTGGTCGATACCCACTAATGTCTCAGAAGTTCATGGTTTTATGGGATTGGTGGGTTACTACTGTCACTTCATGAAGGATTTCTCATGAGTAGCTCATCCCATCACTTCTCTTCAGAGGAAAGGGAAGAAGTTTATTTGGTTAGACTAGTGTGAGACATCATTTAATACTCTTAAGGAGTGTTTGACTAGTGTACCAGTCCTTGTAATGTCTAATCTTATAGGTGATTTCATGGTTTGCACAAATGCTTCATTGGAAGGAATGGGTGTGGTGTTGATGCAGGATGGTTGAGTGATTGCCTATGAGTCTAGAAAACTCAAGGACCATGAGCTTAACTACCCCACTCATGATTTGGAACTCATGGGCGTAGTGCATGCCCTTGTCCATTAGAAGCATTTTCTTTTGGGACATAGGTTTGAGTTGCATAGCAATCATAGGATCTTGCCATATATCTTTACTCAACCAAACTTGAATGCATGACAACATTGTTGGATGGAGTTCTTGTGCAAGTATGACTTTGATGTTCATTACATAAAGGGAAGGAGAATGTTGTCTTAGATGCTTTGAGTAGGAGGTGACATGAGGTATCAGTAATGTCATTGGGAGTGGATTATGAGGCCATATCTTGGAGGATTTTCCTAGTGACACTTGTTATCAGGAGGTGAGGGTGGAGATCAAGTCCAAAAATACCCTTGAGGGGAGATTTTCTAGCTACGTTCTAGAGTCTGATGGACTACTGTGACACATGGGGCATATCTATGTACCTGTGTCAAGTGATCTTCATACCTTGGCTTTGTCAAAAGCACACCGTGCATTGTATTTCGCACATCCTAGAGTCAAGAAGATGCATGTTGAGCTCAAACAACTAGGCTTTTGGCTAGGGATGAGACACATGTTGCTGATTTTGTTGTTAGATGCCTTGAGCACTAGAGAGTGAGAGCAGAGCATCAATATCCGATGGGTCTTTTATAGCCACATACCATTCCAAAGTGAAAGTGGGATATGATATCTATTGATTTTATCACAGGGTTGCCTATGTCATCGTAGAGACATGATTGTATCATGGTGATAGTGGACAAGTTGTCCAAGGTAGCACATTTCTCACCCATGAGAGCATCCTACATGGCTTCTTCTGTAGCATGTGTTTTCTTAGAGGATATTGTTCATTTTCATGGGATTTCTTATTGGATCATTTTGGATAGAGATCCAATGTTCACTTCTACACTATGGATGTCTCTCCAGCATGCTTTGGGTGCACAACTTAATTTTAGTTTAGCTTATCACCCAAAGACTGATGGTCAGACTAAGAAAGTGAATCAGGTTCTAGAGGATATGCTTCGCATGTATGTTATGGATAGGCAGGTGAAGTGGGAGGACTGTTTGTACCTTGTTGAGTTTACATACAACAATGCTTATCATAGTTCTCTTGGCATGCCACCTTTTCAAGCCTTGTATGGTAGACCATGCCATACCCTTTGAGTTGGGATCGTTTAGAGGACTGAGTTCTTTTGGGTCGAGAGATGCTTCAAGATATGGAGTAGCAGGTTGTTCGCATTAGGGAGCATTTGGTTACTACTCAAGACATTCGAAAGAAGTATGCAGATGCCCATAGGTTGGATCGTTACTTTTCTGTTGGTGATAGGGTGTTTTTGAGAGAGAACCTGAGGAAGAGCCCCATCCATTATGGGAAAGGCTCTAAGTTGGCACCATATTTTTTCAAACCTTTTGAGATCCTCAAGAGGATTGGTCCTATTGCTTATCGACTAGTGTTGCCATCTGACCTATTGCATATCCACGGTGTTTTTCATGTTTTTATTTTGAGGCATTATATTCTGGATGTGACCCATGTTCTTGATTGGGATGCTTTGTAGGCAACAGACAGGTAGCTTACTTCAGAGACAATTAATATCCTACAACACTAGGGCTGACCTTATGAGGTCAAGACATAGAGTAGGTAAGGGTCCAATGGGACTCGAGCGATGAGACATCTGTGACTTGGGAGGATGCTATGTGACTGAGGGGATTGTACCCCTACCTTTTTGTTGGCTTTTAAGAGTAAGCATATGCTAGTGGGGGAGGATGTAGTGCCTCTTGTGCTTGTAGTCTCTACCTTGTCTATTTTGATTTGTGAGATTCTTGATACTCTTATTTTATGTACTTTGAGTTGACCCGAGGGTCAAATGTTATACCTCAATTCAATACCATAGATACTTTACTGCTATGCTATTTAGTTTATCATATTTGCATGTTGATGCTATTTTGAGATGATAGTAGATCTATGAGACTATTTGGTTATATGGTTTATTGGACATATTTGTTGATTATGTTATGAGATGAACTTTATGCCATGGTTATTTACTTCATTCTTGTATCTTTATGCTTTCTGTGAATGTGAGTGATGTAAATGGATTAAATAGGTATTTTAATACATATTGCTTCGGCTATGATATTATATGCAATTGCACTTGATCATGTATTTTAGTGTGCAAGAATTATATCCCTAGTAGTGGTACACGGAGTTAGTGATTCAGCTATTTATATTTTACCAATGTCGTCCCTATATGGTTGATGCATCCTTATTTTAATTATTTTAATTAAAACTTTTTGATGATTAGTAAATCCGAACTCATTTGCATTATGTGATTAGACTAGTGAGTGTGCCTATGCATTTAGAAGTTCGCATTGTGATGAAAGTGTTAAGTGATTTTTTGTGATTTTGGGTTTTTGGGCTTTAAATCTTTTTGGATTTAATTTCTAGTAGTTTTTCCTTAGGTGAATTTTTGTCATGGAGAATAAACTATTTTCATTTGGGTCGATTTGGAGTCTAGCTGTTATAGTTGGTTATTTTCCCTAATCGACTATTCACTCAAAAAGTGAATAAGTGTTGAAAAAGGAATTTTAATTCCTCACATTTTCTAATTTGGATTTTAGAATTTGGAGAGCTTTTTGAGAATCCTCTTCTGAAGGATTTGAATTCTATTCATTTTGCGAGCTGTGAGCATGGGTTTTTCGCGAGGTTAGTATCATTAGATTCGGCTTAGGGAGTTTATTCTTTGCCATCACTTTTAGAAGATTTGGCGAGATATTTATTTTATTGCACAAGTCTTAGTTTCTGCCCCTTTTGTTGTCAGGTAGGGCCTTCTCATTTTATTGTTTTTACTCTGTTTTAGCTTCCATTTCTTGTAGTAGTATGTTAGGAGGCTGAGAACTAGTGTTCCCCTCCATTTTTATTTGTTGGTTCTACCCAGTTGGTTAGGTATGAATGTTTTGCCTATTTTTGGGATTTTGAGCTGTTATACTACCCATTTTTGCATACGGTGTCTGAATTCATTTATTTTTGGATTTTTGGAGTTTTTCTGCCCAAAGGCCAAATGGGTTTTAATTTCAAAAATTTTCCAAATTTTGGGGTTTTTACCTCATTTTGCATGTTGCCCTATTTTTTCGGCACAATGTGGTTCTTGGACCTGGATGATCCGTTTGTATATCAATCAGACCACTATTGCACTTTTATGCTGCATCGAGATGCATTTTGTATCCGTCCTCCCAAGTCTATTTTTGATTGAGTGACTTTCTGCTTATATTCTATCTAGTCCTTGTGTTTTGATTTTTTTGATGGTGGTGCGTCACACACGAGTACATACATGTACATTTTTTGGGTGATCTACAAGGCTTGATCTTTTGTGGTACTTCCAGAAGTCATGATCATTGGGGTTGGGTTGGGAGTTTGCATGCCTACGGGCACTCATCGTTAGATGAGCATGGGTTGGGCAGTGTAACATATGGAGGGGCTTCTATCCTACAACCTAGTGACTATTTCCCATTAGTTGGCAAAAGAAGTTTTATATAAGTGATAACCAAATTAAAACATTTGGGTGGTAATAAAATATAAGATAATTAAAAAGTGGGAATTGTGCGCCTTCCGTTGGGAAGTTGATAATGCCAATACTATCTTGGGCTTGTCGATGCCAAGCGACTCTCCATGATGTTAGCCCTTATGTAGTAGCCTATTGAGATGCTTGATCATGACTTGTAGTTTATGCATTGTTTATGTCTTGGATTCAGTCATCATACTACTTGGTGTGTGTGTTAGCCATGAATGTTGTTTTGCATCTGTTTGTGGTTGGATCATTATCTCCATTAGCATGACAGGTCAGCAGGCATTTTTTTAGTGGCTATTATTCACCAATTGGCTAATATGTCCCGATTGGGCTATAGAAATTGGCTAAAAAAAAACCGTATACTAGTTGATCGGTTTGCCCAAATTTTATAAAATACTCATATAGTGGTCTGAATGTTTGCCACTATTATTACATAATTTTAGTTTGGTAGTCGAGTTCTTCGCCCATATTTCTCTTTAATGTTTACTCTTATTCGCCATAGAATTAATTGAGTGTCTCTTTCGACGACCATCATTCGCCAAATTCCCATTTTCCTATGTGATTTTTTTTTTATATGAGTGACATTGTGCTCCAGAGACAACTTACCTTGATACGTGTCAACATTCCAATGACTACCTCAAAAATTCTTCTTCCTTCAAGAAATGTTGGCCGAAATTAAACCTCAGCCATTGATCTTGGATCATCAGACGGTCTGAGTTCTCAAATAATACATTTAACATAATTACATTTCAAAACATAATTCACCATCAATATTAATAATTTTATTAAAAACAAAAATTATAATTGCCATTATTTTATAAAAATTGTCTAAAGTATTAAAAAAATTCTCGACCAAATATCCATCGATTGACGCATGATTCACCAACACTATTAATTTTTTTCACCCAAATGACATGTGATTCACCACAATTTTATAAATTTGGGGGGGGGGGGTTCCTTAAAGTTATCCTTGGACAAGTGTGGACCTATAGGTGCCACATAGTTGGGAGGCATAGCTACCTTAACCACTGCTAGGGACCAGTGTACGGAGACAATCTATTGTTCTAGCATGACCATGGCTGGATGTTTCACTTGGTACTTCAATTTTTGGAGTATGCTTTCTAGTGACTTATGCTTTCATTGGGATGCTTGTATATTATGTTTTGATGATGTTAGTTACTAACACATTTCCTTATTATGATGATTAGCATGTGATAAGTGATGTTATTTACTTGTAGGATTATCTTATGCTTTGTTGCTAGCATGTTAGATTTCCTTATGCTTATGTTGTATCATGTTTAGTAGTGACGTCCCTATTACGATAGTATCAATGATCTAGTCAGTGGCTTGGGATTTTACACATGGGGGATGGCTAGGGTCCATGATGCTCTTATGATGCTATTGACAGTTGGGAGGAACTGTGTACTTGGTTGTTTTGTTCATTGCAATGTTAATTGTTTTATTTCAAGTTTGCTTTCAATTCACTGTAATGTTTCCTTTTGTACTTTTACTTCTTACTATTTGTTAGATGGTTAGTTGATGTTCTTTCTGTCTTTTAGATTTGGTTTGAGTGTTCTTGCCTCAAAATGTGGATCCGATACTCCCTAGTGGAGGTTTTATACTTTGTTTTAACTTCTTCATTGTCTTTTTAGTGTTTCTTGTTTTACCTGGGCGACCATGTGTCAGCATGGTGCAATCTTTGTGATCTATGTATGTTTGGGTCTTGTGCACTTCATTAAAAAAAAGAAAATTATCTTGCTTGTATTTCATCCTTGTTTCCAAGGATCTTTGTGTGGGGCATTACATTCAAGGAGTCAAATATAATCTTTTGAGTGTTTCTTAGTTGAACAATTTAGGTCACAAGCTAAAATTTGAGAAAAAGGAAGGCCAAGATCTTTGATGGTGAGGGAAATCTGATTGGAATAGGAATATAAATAAAATGTAACTTAAAATACCTTGATCATATAATTAAGACATTTTTATTTTCTATAATTGAGGATGTATGGTTATGGAACAAGAGGTTGTGTCCTATAAACTTTGAGAACATGGTGAAAATGAGTAGAAATAAAAGAGTAAGAGGCTTACTAAATTTGTAAACACCTGAGAATGCTATGTGCAAAGAATGTCAACTTGGTAGGATGATAATGTCAAATTTTCTAGTAAGTCACACACTTCAAATGATATTATGGAATCAGTACATACTAATTTATGCAGTTCAATTAGAGTTGACATTTGTTATGGTGATAGATACTCCATATTATTTGTGGATGATTATTCAAGGATGATGATTGTAATGTTCATGAAGGTGAAATCACATGTATTTGATATGTTCAAATGGTATAAAGCTTGTGTTGAAAAAGAAACTAGTAAATATTTTAAATGTTTAAGATCTAATAGAAGTGGTGAATTTATGTTTGCTGAATTCAATAACCTTTATGTCAAGAATGGTATCAAAAGGCAATTATCTACACCAAGGACACCACAACATAATGGTATTGCTAAAAGAAGAAATCATGGGTTGTGCAAGGAAATTGATGATTAAGAAAGAAGTCTCTCTTATATTTTGATAAGAAACCAATATTGTTGTTTACACTCTTAATTGAGTTCAATTGAAGAAAGGAACAAACAAGACTCCCTATGAACTATGGTATGGTCATACACCAAATGTAGGTTATTTCAAAATATTTGGAAGTAGAAGTTACATTCGTTAAGATACAAGGAATGGTAAATTTGATGTTAAAGGAGATGAAGGTATATTCCTTGGTTATTCATCTAAGAGTAAGCTTATATATATTTGAACAAGGCTACTAAAAAGATGACTGAAAGCAAAAATGTGAAATTTGATGAGGTTACAAAAACAAATGATGTGGAAAGCAAGAAGGGACATTAAGACTACAAAAGGTTTGTATATGTCTATAAAGAGGAACCTGATACTCTACCTGAGTGTTAGGATAAACCATAGACATGAATAATAGTTACATGTAAATAGAACCAATAAAAAATAATAATAATTCACATAGAAGAGAACACAAGACACAAGGATTTAACGCGGTTCACCTAATCCCTGGGATACATCCACCAATAACAAGTCCAATATTATTATTATCCAGTGATTACAATCCACATTTCCTTACAACTCAATACCACCACAAGAAGCTTCAATATCATCATACATTATGAAATCCCTAACCCTAAGCTATTTTATACAATCTTTTTCTGCTTACAAGATTAGGGCTAGAATAAGTTATCCAATATAGAAACAACAACCAATGCCTTTTATAATAGGGAGTCATTTTGGGCTTTGGGGGCACTGCCCCTAAAAACCCCCGTAGGGGGGTTGCCCCTCAACCCCATCGTGTACTGCAACAGGGAGCACACTTGAGCTGTTGCCCTAGGACCCTGCAAGGGAAGCTGCCCCCAAACCCCCATAGAAATAATCGAGGGGAAAACCATGCCAAATAAACCTTTGAGTTTGATTAGGCTCCACATCACAACACTAAGTTACAACATAGAGCTATTGAGAACTAGATAGTAGCTACTGAGTCACAAAATGCTTTACCTAAGCATCATATATTACAATCTAAGAAGGAATTTAAACCTCTATCTATTGAAGAAAATGTTGAGAATTAGATAACCAAACTTGTATTGGTCATATATTTGAGAAAGAACCATTCACCTAAACAAATAATTGGAGATATATGTTAGAATGATAGAATAACTAGGAGGGGGTGAATTAGTTATCCTTAGGTCTAGATGTACCAATTCAACTTTTAACAACTTCGAGCAACTTAATCAAATTTATAAAACCACTTGACCTATATAGGAACTCATTAACAACTTAACTTACTCACCACATTTCTTAACTCTTTGTTCAGTATATGTTGAATAATAAAAATAAACAACAATAAATAGCATGCATCATGAAAATAACATTCACACATGTATGACAACTGGATTTAACATGGAAACCCAATTTGGGAAGAAACCACCAAGTAACATGGTACCACTTTTCACTCTTCTAAAGTCAGCTTGATGAAGAGCCAACCCTATTAAAGGTTATAAAACAGACTATTAGGTGTGACCTTATTAAACTATTTAATCACCCTTTTAGGAGTGACCTTGTTATAAGTATTTAGATCATTCCATTAGAATGTCACCTTGATTAAATGATTCACAATATGACTATAAAATCAACCTCAATTAAGAATTTTACTACTATATTGTTTAGAAAGTAACATGTAGGTTTGATTTGATAAAATATAACTTACTTTGCAAATTCAAAGCTTTATTTAGTTCATTCTCGACTCATTCAATGGACTTCATCATATTCTCCATCTCTGATCTCCTTGTCAACTCTTCAAGCAATCACACATCACCAACTTCTAAATTTTCCTTTGCTACTTTTTTCATCATAGGTTCTTTACAATTTTACCAATCAACAACCATAAAACATCTCTCATGCCTCCTTAAATAGGTAGCTTTGATCTTTTATCCCTTAAACATAACTATGGATCTTAGGGTTTGATAAGATTCGTTGAATCTATCCATCATTTTTTCCTTCTTCTCCTTTCTTGAAACTTCTAGAAACTTCTCCTTAATGTTGATCTCTAAGCCCAAGTTTCCTATTGGCATCTAACATTTAGTCATTTCGAAGAAAGCTTTGGATAGTCATCACTATGGCTGAGCCATCCAAAGAAGGCTGAGCTACAAAGGACTTGTCTACAATTTATCATAATCCAAGCAAGTCAAAGGTTACCAAGCACCCCAGTATAGACCGAGTCAATATACTTTCTGAGTAACATAGAAGAGACCAGTCATTTGGAAAGTTAGTTAATGTCAAGTGAGTTAGTATATGCTAAGCATATAGAAGTCGAGTGATAGTATGAATGTTAGTTATGACCTTGCGTTAAAACTTCAAGAGCCAAGTAAACCAGTTTTGACATATGAGTTTGTAATTTCATAAACACTTATGTAAATCATTTGAGATGATTTCTACACAATATTTAAAGATTGTAGAGACAATTAAGGAGGGTATTACACATATTGTCAGAAGCCATTAATCCCAAGAAAAATAGAGCAACCAATCAAAAAAATATAAGGGTAAAATGGAAAAAGGATAAAATGTGGATCGTTGATCATAATCTAGAAATTTTTACGATTATCTATTTAAGAAGGGTCGGACCTAAGGTTCAATATGGTGATAGAACAATAAAATGTGAAGCATGGAGGAATGAACAAGATAAGTACAAAGTGAAAGAAGGCTAAGTTTGAAAGAAGATCAAACAAAGAAACTTAGAAATAAAGGACATAATGAAGATATCAAATATAGATTAGATTAAGATTTTGAAGAGAGGAGATCTGTAATTATCTTTTAGAGAAAGTTGAAGGTTCAAGTACTAAATCAATTTTAGCAGATTGAGTCAAGGAAAATATCTTAATAGAGTGGTTCTAATAGACCTATTTAAATCTCCTAACAAAGTCCTTACTTTATTGTAAGTGTAAAATCCTTTAACAAGGTAAGACCAAACCATCTTAAATGCTTTTAATAGAGCAAACCCCTCACAAGGTAGATCATGAGATATGATCAAATTGCTACCCAAACATGAAAACTTTGTTGTTGTAGTAGTAAAGATTTGTGGGTTTCATCCCCACCCTAGTTTTACCTTCAACTTGAAGTGTTTCTAGGTTACCAAAATCATTTTGTTATGTATTGATATTTCTCATAGATGTTATTCTTAGATAGATTTTATTTTAGCATTACAAGTTTGTGATTATATGGTATAAGATCTAAGATATGAATATTTATTAGTTGTGAATACAGTTAATTTTTTTATCATTATAAAAGTTTAATAGATCCTGATTCACCCCCCTCTTAGTATCTTGTTTCCCATTAAGATTTTCAACAATTGGTATAAGAGTTCAGTTCTATTGAATGAAGTCAAACAACATGAGAACACAAGATCTTGAAATGGAGGAATACAAAATGGGAAAAATCATTGAGAACCAGATGATTGAAATCCATATCATAGTGCAACAAATTAAAAGAGAAAAAGATTAGTTGAGGAAATTCTTAAAGAAAAGGTAATATTTGGTTATTTAATAAAATGACACACTATACAACAAAGTTTATGTCAGGGGATTGCTTAGCAGTGGAAATACTGATGGCAGTGATGGAAAAATAGCAGACCTATTAGAAAAGAATAACATTATGAACAAAGAAGTCAAAGAACTCAAAAGAGAATAGGAAATTCAATCAATAAGATTATGTAAAGTGATCGAACAAAAGAAGAAAGATGAAGAAGAAAAAATAAAAATTGCTACTAGGCTTGAGATGAAAGATCATTTGATGTTCGAAAACTTAAAAATAATCAGTTGGAGATGATGAACCAATTGTTAATTTCAAATTAAGAGTTGAACATAAAAGACATGAAAATCACAAATTTGAGATTACAGAGTGACCAACTAAGGAATGAGCTGAGATTTGAGAAAGAATTTCTAGAAAGAATGAAAAAACCAAGTGAAGCTATCAAAGACTTTGAAGAACTAATGAGATCACCAAGGTCATCTAATGCTACTTGTTGAAGTTGATGAAAGCTCAATCCTACATCTTCGAAGAATCACCTACATGAAGACACCTATCACAAAAAGAGAGAAGAAAAAGCTATGGAGGCAAGAATTGCCAGATCCATAGATGCGACATTTTTGATGAGAAAAAAGAGAGATTGCTGTTATCAAAAGTGAATGAATACAATTATAAAGAGATCAATCCTTATAAAAGGAAATCAAAACCTAAAAGTGTAACATAAAAAGTTATGAAGGGTAACCTAAAAAGTAAAAGCTATTTAATAATTACTAATTAATTATTAAATAGAGAATGGAAAAAACACATAAAGTAAAATCTTAAGAAGGGAGAAAAGATAATTTAATTAATGAAATTAAATTAACCTTTTCCTCTAACACCCCCTTAAGATGAGCAACAATGCATTTAAAAACAATGTAGAAAGAGCAAGGTAACTATAATGCAATGCTAAAAGCAAACTTGGGTCCCAGCAATAAGGCATGATCAGGTACTGAATCACAACCAAATATCTACGAAACAAGTAAATAGAGAAAACCAAGTGGGAAAAACTCTACTCCAAAAAGAGATAGTTGAAAGCCTAGTGAAGGACTATAAAAGCCTCCAACCAGAGGAATGTTCTAGAAAATAGGAACAAAGAGTGATCATGAAGAAAACCACTGAAGCATGTAGAAGCTACAAATTCTATCAAAAAGAAATTGTTGATCTATAGACCCTCCTCTAAAATAGAACTTGACTTGGTAGAGAAAACTATAATCTGCATCGAATCAAGAGGGAAATAGAGGCAAAGAACTAAACCCAAAAATATAGATGGCATAAAACACCAAAGTCTGAAGAGTTGATCAATTAAACCAAGGAAGATTGCAACCAAAGTAGGAACAAAAAGTAGAGTGTCTTTATAGTAAATGATCCATCTCATCAAAATTCATAAGTATCCAACCATGACAATCACCTAGTATGTAGGATCAAGTACTGAATACATAGATCACTCCATCAAACCAAGGAAGTATGAGACAACAAAAGAACTCCCCCCCCCCCCACAATGTAGACAAGGGTGAGGTGATAGGCAACTAAGAAAGTGGGCCAATATCTCTTGCAAAATAGAAAGAACCAAGAACATCAAGAGTAAGGAAGAGGTACAAACACCTATAAAGGCACATGTCATCAAAATGTCATGGGGCTAATGTAATGGAAGGGATACTCACTTGATAAAGGAAGAGGGCACTAAAAGGCAAACAACTATCCCCCTATGACACTTTATAATCTAGTACGAGTACAATAAATCACAATGATGAGAAAGATCTCAAAAAATGCAAGGAGTGGTACTTTATGCTACTACATTTGCATAAACATGCTTACAAATAATATCAACAATGATAAACAATGGAAAAGAGTTTTTACAACAGATAGTACAACCCAAAAGAAGAAATCTCATTCCACGAAAATGATCCCTAGACCTAAAACATCTAAGATATCCACCATAGTGCAATAAAGAAAAGAAATATGATAGAAAGAGCATGGAGTAGAATCTAGAAGAAAAAATAGTATTTCTGAAAAGAGGATTGAACCAACTTTTCAAAAATATAACATTTTTGAAAAACAAATTTGGGATGCTCAAAATATGCCCTCCAGAGTGAAAAATAGAACAGTCAGCTTTGTTTTCTAAATAGGAAACCAAAATTCATCAAAACTCCAAATAACCTACACCATCATGATAGGATCAGAATCAACTTTATGACAATATAATATTTGTCAAAAAACACCTCTATATGAAAAGATACAACCAAAAAACCATAGACAACTTTTTAGGACAAAATAAATCAATGAAGAGATGGTTTGAAGGCTATCAAATTTTGGCTCCAAAATTGCTGACATCACACCTGTGGCTGTTAGACCTACTATGTTAGTACTTGGACTAACATGTGTTAGTACCTTGCTGACATATGCATCCTTAATGATGCAAGCATCACATGCTTTTAAAAAAAAATAAAAATAAAAGAAAGCAAGTATTTTTTGAAACTTTTTTTGAAAAAACATGTGGTTCTTTTTTAAAAAGTGCTTTCTTCCCTTTTTTAGTATTTTGATTTTTTTTTTAATAAAAAAAAAATCATCACCTCGTGAAGCATGCCCAAATCTGGGAGCAATTTTTTGCCTCAAATTTCAACTGTGTCCAAATTGGACAAATTTTATATGGAAATAAGGGTTTTTGGGTGCTACAAATCCAACTGCGAGGTCCATTTGGGATCAAAATACACCAAAAAAAGACCCCCAAATCCAATAAAAAATAACTTTGAAAACTAAAACCCTCTAAAATAAAAAAGCACAGATTTGAAAGCCAAGAAAATCTCTCATAAACTGAATAGGGGTATGAAGATCTAGAGCTGTGATACCATGTTGAAGTTGATGAAAGCTCAACCGCATAGCTCCCAAGAATCACTTGCATGCAACCACCTCTCACAAAAAGAGTAAAGAAAAAGCTATGGAGGCAAGAATTTCCAGATCCATAGATGAGACATTCTTGATGAGAAAAAAGAGAGATTTCTGTTTTCAAAAGTGAATGAATAAAATTACAAAGAGATCAATCTTTATAAAAGGAGATCAAAACCTGAAAGGGTAACCTAAAAAGTTACAAAGGATAACCTAAAAGGTAAAAGATATTTAATAATTACTAATTAATTATTAAATAGAGAATGCAAAAAGTGCATAAAGAGAAATCTTAAGAAGGGAGAAAAGATAATTTAATTAATGAAATTGAATTAACCTTTTTCTCTAACAATACTTCTGGTCTAGGACATGCCAAGCACTCTTTATCTACCAAGGAAGCAGAATCATCAAAGAGTAGTGAGAAAAGAAATGCAAAATCCAAAGACAAACCTACTTGTCATCATTGTGGTAAACTTGGACACACTACTAACATATGCAGAATAAAAATGGTATGAAAAACCCTAAAACCTAAGTTTATTGGTAACTATTTTAATTGCAAGAAACAAGGACACCGAGCACATGAATGTAAAACAAAGAAAAGTGATGCACCTATTACACCTAGATTTGAAGGACATGTTTGAAATATATGTGATAGGCTAAGTTACTAAGATGGGAAGGGTGAATTAGTAACCTATAAAACTTATTTCTTTATTAGCAATTAATCCTTCTTGTATAGTCTGATCTAATTGCATGAATGAAAAACTAAAAGCATCAAAACATTCATAACACCTTTGACACACAATATGGTGACCCCAAAACCTTCCAAATATAAAGTAAAATTGGGGTGGGGATGATACCCACAAGCTTTAGTACTGCAGTATAAAGTTGGCCTGTTAAGGCTTACAATGATCACTTATGATGATCTGCTCTGTTAGGAGCAATAAGGACTGCTAGGTCCACCTTGTAAAAGGATTTACAAACATACAATGAAGTATGCACTTGGTAAAGAGATTTATAAAAGATTGTTAAGTCTACCTTGTGAAAGGATTTAATTGATCCACCTATTAGGATGAAACAGTGGTTAATCTCTGATCTGCAACTTGGTTGATGAGTGAGATCCCTTTGAGTGTAATTATCACCTTGTTGTGATAGATAAATCTTTATTGCTCCTTATACTATTATAGCCTTTGTATTTCACACTTTTTTTTCTTCTCTACTTAATACATTACTTTCATATTATATCTCATACCTTTGGACGTGATACAATACATTACATATATACCAATCCAAATTATAATTCAACAAAGTCAGCTACAATACAAGTTTACACAAAATACACAAAGTTGGCCCAACTGCAAGAACTTAGGTTCTAAAGACAAGCTTGGTGAGCTTCTGATACTCAACATCTACTATTAATGCTCAACATCATCATACATTCGGTAGACATAGAAGCTCAATCCATATTGATCACTTCTACGTAGCCTAAACTCGGTTTGCACTAGTGACTTGGTAAATACTATGAAACTTGACATATAAACTAAATCAATTGATTCACATTGCATAGCTTAGCCAATGCTATCACAATGAGCTTGGTATAAATTGAATCACTTAGTTAACACTGTGTGGCTCGGTTAACACTAGATTCACATCACTATAACTGCAAACTCAGTAAACACTGATGAACGTGGCTTGTACTAAGGAACTTGGCATACATTAAGATGCTCACTTTACACTGGTAATCACCAACTGGTAGGAACTACTTGGTACAAATTGAATATTTTTCTTGTAACTCGATAACAACTATAGAGCTGGTAAAGCCTAAAATGCTTAGTTAACACTGTTAATTGTACAATAAGCTTGGTAGATACTATCTATCTAAATAAGTGTGTGTCACTAATAACAAACATGATTGTAAAGTCAACAATCTCCTCCTTTGGAATTAGTGACAAAAATACTTATTAGTCAAAACTGAATTTAAAAAGTTTAAGAATACCTTTTATTCACTATCTATGTCTCCAACTTGGTAGAGTACTCTGTTTTTGGGATTTTTCAAAATTTCTTTTGTAAGAGATGTTTCTCTAAGTATTTGTACATATATAATATGATAATTCTCCCCTATACATACATACATATATATATATATATACACACTATACTTTACGTCTTGTCACATCTGATATATATATTTTCTCCCCCTTTATGTATAGTACATTTTATATTATATCTTCTCCCCTTTTTGACACTAATGCCAAAGATGTATGCTATATATTATATAGTAATGCAAAAATGTGACCAAAAATTTGAATGTACCTTGAGAATCAACACTATCATCTTGTCCCAATTTTTTTGCAACACCTTGCATGTGTGCAATGCAACTTGAACTTTTGCTAAAATTTCTATCATGTGATCTGCAATTGAGAAGTTGTTATCATGGACAAGGGTTTTAGCATGTGCAATATGTTTCTACAATTCATCCATGTTTGGGAGAATCAAGTCTTGTATGTTTACCAGTGTAGCTCTTATTTTGGCTTCTTCTCTTAGCAATTCTACCTATATATTAGTTAAAAATATGATCTTTGTGTAATGGGTAGAGCTATAACTCAGGTCAAGTTGCAACTATTATGCACTTGCCTTTAGGTCTTCATCAATCCTTGAAAGTTTATCTTTGATTTCCTTGGTTAAAATTGAAGTATCATAGAGTTTATCGAATAATGAAGTCACATTGTTGCAAGAGGTCTCCAATGAGCTTAGAATAGTAGATAGATCTACTTGATGAATTGCAACCTTTTGTACAATTAGCTCCAAAAATTTATTCTCAAATTTCTTCTTCACTCTCTATAACAATTTCTCCTATCCATTTAAATTTTTGTTAAATTTCTAGACTACCTCTGCTAATTGATCCAAAATTGGTTGGGAAGTGTCAACCTTTGTGCTGAGTACCTCTGCTAAAATATTCTTTGCATCTTCAAGCACTTGAAATTCTTTATTTCTTTCTTCTTTAAGCCTCTACTGCTTAGCTTTCTTCTGAAGTAGCTCTCCAAATATATGTATTTGATTAGGATTTAGATTGGAGATGTCCCAATTTGGAATAACAATCTCCTCATCAAGATCAATTTCCTCTTCTTTTTCTTTTCCTTTGCTAAAAAAAATTGTACTTGGTTGAGGCTTTGTCTCAAATGTCTTTGTACTTATTATATGCATGCTAGGAATGGAAACAATGGTAGAAATAGTAGAACTGGCTGAAAAAGTAGATACTACACTTATTGATGAAATACCTTTTATAATCAAAACTAATGGAGGAAAAACTGACTGCTCGGTAAATGAAGTGCTTGTCACTTTTGTCAATGAAGTACTGAGCTGAACAAGTGCAAAAATTGATTGAATACTAGTACTTGCAATATTTGACACAATTGAAATCCTACAGTAGCTTTCTCTGGGCTTAATTTTTTTAATGCTTTGCTCAGAGAATGAGGAAGTGAGGCTATGATTGCTACTACAATTTTATCTAGGTCAGTCTCCTCTGTGTTCTAAACTTTAGGTAAATCTTACTTGATAGCTTCTTGTCCCTGTTCCCATTCCCCATCATCTATGTTATCATAATATGTTACTTATTCATCATCAATTTCCTCATCTTTTTCATGTTCACCATCATCTTCCTTATCACTGACATTAACAAGAAAATCACTCTTCTTATGAAGATTATAGATATTTTTCCATGTGTTTGTAGCATTTTTCACTACATCTTCAATGTCATTGATCAAAATTAGACAAGTGTTAAACCTAAGGGTAAGATTTTCCTCATTCTTCTTTAAGGATTTTTTTCACATCTTTTTCACTTAAACCTAGCACGAGTTGCCTCAAGGTTTGTTCATATATGCCTTTAGCAATTTTCCTTGCATGTTCCTAGATTGGCTTAAATTTCTCCATTAATTCACTTGGAATTTGTTGAACAAGATGGTCTGGAGAATATTTCCATTTGCCCATCTTAGTCATAACCATGTCTTCAATTTTCTTATGCTCCTTTGTAGTTCTTATTTCATATCTTAATGATTTGAAGTTTTCCATACTGACTCCAGTGTCAATTCCTTTCAACTTTTCTTAGAAAGAGGGTGGTGGCTTTTTGAAGATTACATCTCTACCTTGTTTCTTCTTGGATGCCCTCCTTGTGAACACAACGGTAGATGGTTTGGAAAGTTTGGTATAATAACCTTACCTTTCTTCTTTACAAGATCTACTTCTTCTAACTTTTCTTCATTTTTGCTTCATCATCCTTAATGTCATCTCCTTTGCCTTTAGTCAACAAAAGAGTGGAGCTGGTTTTCAATTTTGCAATTCTCTTCTTTCCTTTGTTGACTGCATGAGGGAGTTTTATTTCAAGTTATATTCTCACTTTTACTTCAACATAGGTACCAAAGTATGCAAATTTTGGGTGAATAGGCTCATTTAACAGTGCCTCAATAATGTCCTTGGTTTTATCAATGTTAATCTTATAACCTAGAAGCTTGACCTATACATTTCTCAGTCTAACAACCTAAATATATACTTTATCATAGTCAACCATAAAACACATATCATCTTTGTAATCATCAATAAATTTCTTTGGTATCTTGAATCTATTATTAATTTTCTCCTTAAATGCATCAAAGTAGTTATCCATAATACTAGTATAGTTTTCTCCCATTTCAGCTATATATTCATTGATCTGATAAATAACAGGTACATCCTTCCTCCATATGATAGTACCTTTAGAAGGGAAAGATTTTTACACATAGAAAAATAGACAATTTAAGAGTGAACCAAACCTAAAAGGATTGTTCTTTGAAGTCCTTATACTCTCCATATTTTTTTTGAATTGATTCAACACAACTCGGTAAGGTCAAGTGACAAGTTATTTTTGACCACATTGTATGCAAGATCCACTTCTTCACATGATACGCTATTGAGTCTGCTTGAGCTATATATTTTGTGCATGATGAATGTTGGAAATATAGAAGGAATAATTGAGGGGGGGGGGGGGGGGGGGTGAACTAGTTACCACTAAAATATTTTAGATCCCTTGGATGATAAAAATAAAACTGATTGCCGCTATTATTCAGTAAACACACAAAAAATGCTGTAACTCAGTAAATGTAGAGTGTGATTTACTTTTAACTAATCTTAAAACATAACTATGATTAATTTGCAACCATAAGAGAAATAACATGAACACATGAGACACTAGGATTTAACATGGAAACCTAATATGGGAAAAACCACCAATGTAACTAGTTACTATTTTTCACTCTTCTAAAGTGAGCTCTATTAGGAGTCAACTTGGTTAAAGGTTACAAAAAATCCTTTTAGGTGTGACCTTGTTAGAGGATTTAATCACCCTGTTAGGAGTGGCCTTGTAAGAGGTCTTAAAACAATTCAATAGAACTGTCACCCTATTAGAGGATTTACTATTGGATATTAAACCAACTCTATTAAGAGATTTTGGATCATTGCTACAATGGTAAGAAAGTAACAATGAAATGACCTGATTGAGATGCAACTGTATTGCTGATCTAAATCTCTATTCTACTTCATAGAAAACTTGATCCTTCCTGATCGAATATTACTTTGCTGCTCCACAAGGATATTTGACCATCCTCCAAGTTTGGTCACACACTTTCCTTCTTAATTCATCAATACACTTACATACTACTAAAAATCACAACTTGACCTTATATTTATATTATTTAGATTGTCAAGTCAGCTCAATACAAATTACAATGATCAATAATCATTACCATAGTCGGCTAGAGTCAATACTTGAAACAATTAAACTTCATATTCTAAATCAAAAAAATCCTTCGATAGCTAACCCAACTCGATAAACACTAGTCCTAAAATGATTTCTCGTGTTGACCAACAGAAGCTTGATTAACACTGCAAACTTGCAAAGTCCTTGAACTTAGTTAATACTAACTCTAAACAACTTTCCTTCATTAACTATGAGAACTCGGTTAGCACTGCTTTTTGCCATAATTCTTCCAACGCTTGAGTGGGCTCAGTAGACACTGTCTCCACAGAGTAATTTTCAGGAATGCTCGATAGACAAGGAAAATTAACTTGTTGATGAAGTGAGCTTGGTAAGCATTGATTGACAACTGATATGATATTTTTGTGACATCAAAGACAACACACAATTAGTGAATTGTATCCAACAATCTCCTTCTTTGGCATTGATGGCAACACAACATGTCATAGCATAATGAAATTTGAGAACAAGACTTTCTTTGATAGAAATTTTCTCCCTTTTAGATTTTATACCACAAGCTTCTCTTCTATGTAGTAATCTCCCTCTGTGAAGGAATTACATAGCTTCTTTGATGGTACACTTCTCTCTCAAAAAAAATTTCAAAAGGATATGATAGTAAACTCTCCCTCTTTGAAAACACATGCCAAAGACAACACATACCAAATTAGTATCAATGTACCTTGAGTACTGATTCATGTGCAATATTCTCTTGACTATGCTGCATCAATTGATTGATCTTCAATTTGGTTCCTATTGATACATCACTATAACTTTATTTAGTGAGCTTTAGATAGGGGAATGACCCCTAGCTTACCTCTTAGATACAAGAATGCATCCTTAGGTAATGGCTTGTTAAATATGTCTGCAATCTATTCTTTTGTATGGACATATTCCAATCTGATTTTTTTGTCCTACACCAGTTCTCTGACAAAATGATATTTTATAGAAATATGCTTGATTTTAGAATGCATCACTGAATTCTTTGATATGTTAATTGCGCTTGAATTATCACAAAACATGGCAACTAGTTCCTTGATTTCAACCTTATACCTTGCAACAATTGTTTAAACCAAACAATGTTAGAGCAATTTACTGCTACTGCAACATATTTTGCTTCTGCCGTGGATTGGGATATGCAATTTTGCTTCTTGCTTGTCCAAGATACCAACCTTTTACCAAGAAAGAATGTTCCACTACTTGTGCTTTTTCTGTCATCAAGATTTCCTACCCAATCAACATCAGTGAATACCTTTAGGTCTAAGTTTCCTCCAAGTTTGTACCATAAGCCATAGTCTTTAGTGCCTTTCAAATATCTCAAGATTCTTTTGATTGTCATCATATGATTTTTTTTAGGTTTAGCTGAGAATCTTGCCACTATGCCAATTGCAAGAGCAATATCAGGTCTTGTATGACCTACATTTGTAATTTTCCAATCATTGATCTATACAATGTCTGATCTACCTCTTTTGAGTCATCATTTTTGGTAAGCTTTAATCCAGTACACATGAGGGTTCCAATTGGTTTTGAATCTTCCATACCAAACTTCTTGAGTATCTGCTTGATATACTTAGACTGAGTGATGTAGATGCCATTCCTACTTTGTTTTTTCTACAATCCAACAAAGAACTTAATCTCACCAAACATAGGCATTTCAAACTCTTTGTTCATTTTCACTAAAAATTCTTTGCTTAGATCATCATTCCCTATAAATAAAGTATCGTCCACATATATTTCTACCAATACAATCTTGTTATCTGATCTTTCCTTGATGTACAAACTACTGTTATCATTAGTTCTCTGATAACCAATCTGCATAAGGTAGTTATGTAATTTTTCATACCATGCTCTAGGAGCTTGTTTTAGACCATACAAAGCTTTGTGCAACTTGCAAACCATGTCTCTTTTATCTGGATCAACAAAACCTTTTGGTTGTTCAATGTAGAATTCTTCATCAAGAATACCATTGAGAAATGCATATTCAACATCCATCTAATATACCTTAAATCCTTTATGTGCTACATATGCACGTAAGGTCTTGACATCTTCCAATCTTGCAACAGAAGGAACAGTTTCACCATAATCAATGCCTTCTTCTTGAGAGTAGCCTTTACATACCAATCTAAATTTGTTTCTTGATATCTTACCATCTTCATTCAACTTATTCCTAAATACCCATTTTGTGCCAATCACATTTTTGTCTTTGGGACTAGGTACAAGAGTCTAAGTTTTGTTCTTCTCTATTTGTTCAATTTCTTCATTCATAGCCTCGATCCAACTTTCATTTTCCAATGCATCTTTAACACTTCTAGGTTTAAATTCATCAAGTAAAGATGTACCTTTTAGCTTAGTTCTTGTCATAGTACCTTCTATTTTATCTCCAATAATTTGATCAGGCGTATGATGCCCTCTGACATACTTGGCTAATATAGGTTCCTTGCTGTTTGAATGAATTGCATTTTCTTCCTCTTGAATTTCAATTTGAGACTCAGATTGTTCTATCTATAGCTCGAGTCCTTCAAACTTGGTAGGAATTAGCTGGATAGCTTCAGACTATAACTTGGATTCCTACGACTTGGTCTAAACTATTTGCAACTCAATAACTATATTGGGCTTAGTAGATGTAGTCTCCTTATTATCAAATATACCTAGAAAAGTGTCAGATTCATAGTAGACAAACCTTCTGCAGTCTTCTAGTTCTTTCTTGCTTTCTTCTTTAGCCTTTTTTGTAAACTCATCAATTCTCACATGTGCACTTTCTATGATTTTGTGAGTAGACAAATTTAAACATTTATATGCCTTGCTTTTGTTGGAGTATCCTAGAAATATACCTTCATCACTTTTTACATCAAACTTTCCTTTTCTAGAATCTTTCAAGATAATATTTACTTCCAAATACTTTTAGGTAACTTACATTGGGTTTATAGCCATACCATAATTCATAGGGAGTTTTATATGAGTCCTTCTTCAACTAAACTTGGTTCAAAGTATAGATTGCAGTGCTGATAGCTTCCTTCCAATATTTGATAGCAGCATTCTTTTCAATCGTCAAAGTCCTTGCACAATCCATGATGGATTTGTTTCTCCTTTCAGCTATTCCATTCTGCTTGGGAGTTCTAGTGGCTGATACCTATCTTTTGATTCCTATTTCAATGTAAAAGTTGTTGAATTCATTGGAGATGAATTAACCACCTATGTCTGATCTTAAGCATTTCAATCTTTTCCTTGTTTCTTTCTCTGCCCTTGCCAAATACCATTTGAATTTATCAAATGCTTCTAACTTCTCTCTTAAATAGATAATAGTCACCATTCTAGAGTAGTCATCAACAAAAAGAATAAAGAATTTTTCTTCACTATAGCATTCTACTCCAATAGGTGCACACAAATTAGTATGCACAATTTCCAAAATATCTTCAGATTGATAGTTTTTGCTTTTAAAACTAGTCTTTCACATTTTGCCAATTCGACAGTTCTTGCATAGACCAACATCTGGTTTCTTCAAAGTTGGAATACCTCTTACTTTCCTAAATTTTCTTATTTTCACCATGTTATCAAAGTTTACATGACATGACATTTTGTTCCATAACCAACTTTCTTCAACTTGAGCAATAAAAAATGAGCAATCACCAAGATCAAGATAAAATAGGTTACCGTTTGTTTGCTTTCCTAATCCAATTAGTTTTCCTTTGTCATCCAGTAGTCTTGCCTTGCCATGCATGAATTCCACCTTGAATCCAATATTGATAAGCTATGCCACACTCAAAATATTATGTTTTAGTCCTTCAACCCAATAGGCATTATCACATACAAGTTCTTTGGTTAATAAGATTTAGCCTTTCCCTTTTATACAACAAGGTTCATTGTTTCCAAATCTTACACTTCCTCCATCATAATGTTCAAAATGTTAAAAATTTGTTTTATCTCCATTCATATGATGTGAACATCCACTATCTATGATCCATGTATCATTTTTGCTAACATGAAAGATAAGTGCCATCTTATCTGCTTCATCATCAGATTCATCTTTTATAGCAATATAAACTATTTCATCTTTACTATTATTAGAATCCTTAGCCATAAAATAATTTTTCTTACATTTGTCCTTGTATGATTTATGACCTTTGAAATCATTTTTTTCTTTGTACTTGTGACTCTTCTTTTCATCTTTGTTTTCTTTGTTTGGGCACCTAGTAGCAATATGACCAATTTCTTCACATGAAAAAAAGATTAGGGGAACTTTACCTTTGTATTTTCCTCTGCCTCTAGAATATTTCTTTGCAAGTAAAGCTTCAAAAAATTCAAGATCACTATTAGAGCTTTCCTCTGATTCTTCTTCAGTTTCTGATAGAATGTCCTTTATTTTCTTGCCTTTCTCCTTAAGTGAAAGCTTGGCCTCAAATGCAGATTCAATATTCTTGGAAGCTGGAACATATTGTCAAAGTTGTCTAGCTCAAAAGCTATCAATCTTCATACTAAGGTATCCAAGGTTATCTTATGACTTGTCTCACACCTCCTTTCTTGAATAGAAAATACTTTAAATGCATAGATAGGAAGCAATGTTCTAAGAACTTTACTTACAATAGTTTCTTCCTTGATTTCTCCTCCAAATTCTCTAATTACACTAACACTTGCTTTGATTCTTCCAACATACTTGAAAACATTTTCATCCTCTCTCATTCTCATTTGATCAAACTATCCTCTAAGACTTTCTGCTTTGGCTCTCTTCACATTATCATCACTACCATAGATGTCTTTTAGCTTATTCCACATTTCAAAAGTGGTTTTATAGTCCTTGATCTCATTAAATTCATCATAGCTAAGAGCAGATGCAATATCTATCATCATGGTGTTATGGTTCTTTTTTTCAGTAATATCTCCAATAAATAATGTACCTGTAGGAGTTGTATATTCTTCATTAAGGTATTTCAAGCCTGAATCACTAATGGAAACCAGATGAAGTCTCATAAGTCCCTGCCATGCTGAAAAGTTGTCTCTATTAAGCTTTGGAATTTCTCTCTTGTAAGACATCTTGATCTTTATCTTAGGTCCTTGAAACCTTTCCTGCAAGCACCAAAACCTCTGATACCAATTGTTGGAAATATAGAAGGAGTAACTAAGAGGGGGGTGGGGGGGGGGGGGGGAGGGGCGGGGGGGGAGGTGAATTAGTTACCACTAAAATATTTTAGATCCCTTGGATGATAACAATAAAACTGATTGTTGCTATTATTTGGTAAACACTAGAAAATGCTGTAACTCGGTAGATGCAAAGTGTGATTTACTTTTAACTGATCTTAAAACATAACTGTGATTAGTTTGTAACCATAAGAGAAATAACATGAACACATGAGACACTAGGATTTAACGTGGAAACCCAATACAGAAAAAACCACCAATGTAACTAGTTACTATTTTCCACTCTTCTAAAGTGAGCCCTGTTAGGAGCCAACCTAGTTGAAGGTTACAAAACACATTGTTAGGTGTGACCTTGTTACAGGATTTAATCACCTTGTTAGGAGTGGCCTTGTAAGAGTTCTTAAAAAAATTCAATGGAACTATCACCCTGTTAGAGGATTTGCTACTAGCTATTAAACCAACTCCATTAAGAGATTTTGGATCACTGCTACAATGGTAAGAAAGTAACAATGAAATGACCTGATTGAGATGCAACTAAATTATTGAATCTAGATCTCTGTTCTGCTTCACAAAAAACTTGATCCTTCTTGATCAAATATTACTTTGCTGCTCTACAAGGATATCTGACCATCCTTCAAGTTTTCTCACACACTTTCCTTCTCAATTAATCAATACACTTCCATACTACTAAAAACCACAACTTGACCTTATATTTATATCATTTATATTTTCTAGTCAGCTCAATACAAATTACAATGATCAATAATCATTACCATATTTGGTTGGAGTCAATACTTGAAACAATTAAACTTCATATACCAAATCAACAAAAAAAATTTGATAGCTGACCCAGCTTGATAAACACTAATCCTGAAATGATTTTCTATGTTGACCAATAGAAGCTCAGTTAACATTGCAAACTTGAAAAATCCTTTAGCAACTGAGTGAACTTAGTTAATACTAACTCTGACCAACTTTCCTTCATTAACCATGAGAACTCAGTTAACACTACTTTTTGCCATAATTCTTTCAATGCCCAAGTGAGCTCAGTAGACACTGTCTCCATAGAGTAATTTTTAGGAATGCTTAGTAGACAAGGAAAATTGACTTGCTGACCAAGTGAGCTTGGTAAGCACTAACTGAAAACTGATATGACATTTGTGTGACATCAAAGACAACACACAATTAGTCAATTGTATCCAACAGATGACATGTATCCCAAACTTCAATTCCATGTCTGTAACATAGCTAATCTTCATTCCCCTTCCATCCCACTTGGCAAGGGTTTTCTTTTCTAGTTTGAACCAACTTAGGGTTTTGGTAACTTTTAATTTTGCCAACATTAGAAGATCAGTGATTCTATGGATCATCTTCTTTGTTATCATAATGGGTTGCTCCAACCATAGCTAACCATTATGCACATGGTTGAGGATAAATCTTATCCATTTGATCTAAAAATCTCATGGCATGTGCGGAATATGAGTCAAACCTTTGGCTTCAAGGTGTTGATGCTCCAATTTTAACACACCATTCACACATAGCTTCTCTAGGGTTTTATCCATTTCTATGGTTCCAATATCTTAGATAGAACAACAAAAATGTGAACAAATATCATTTATCAATAGTACCTTTGATGGAATTTGAGGTTGTGCTCCACTTGGGTCTAAGGTTTCCATGACAGCTGGACTCGGCTTGAAATCTGGTGCCTTCCATTCCATGCCTCGAACTAACATATTAGATTCTTTCTTTGATTTGCTACTAGTGGATGCCATTTTCCTTAGTATGGTTTGAGAGAACATGAAAAAATTTAATAGTAATATGCTCAGATCGCTCATAAGCTTTAGAAATTGCTTTGCACAAATAGCTCTGAAAAATTCATGGTGACAAATGACTTCAATTTCACCCTTGTAATCAAATTTTTCCTTTCAATTGCCATAAATGATTGGTATGATTGTTCACTCAAATGATAGACTACCTTCCACTTCACTTTCATTAAGTGCTCGACAAAGTCATCCATGAGTGAGTGTCCAAAAAAAAACCTTAGTAGCTCCCGACGTTGCTTGGCAGGGTCTATAACTCAACTTCACTCAGTAATGACTGGCATCTCCTTGAATGCTCAGTGATCCCTTTGCATCTTGAATGCTGATATGGATCTTTCATTCTACTGAATGGAACTAGTGTGAGATGTCTTCTTTAGAATCCTAGTTCTAGTTCTCCTTATGAGAGATTAAGTGGAAATTCTCGAGTCACCTAATTCTTGAGTGACATGTTCACTATTGCTCAAACTTGCATTCTTAGAAGATTTTGGAATCCATTACAGTCTCAGCTACTTTCTAATGTTATCAGCCTTAGCTTTCTTTTCACCTTCAATTCTTCTAATATTCATATAGTTCTTGGCAAGATGACCAAGTTTTGTACAAATGAAACATCTTCTTGTAGTGTCTCTTTTCCTCATGTGATGTTTTACACAATTCATTCCAATGTGTCCAAATTTTCCATATTAATGACATCTACACCAAGTGTTATAGTCCCAACCAAATATAGCTTTTACAATCTGTTCTACTGGGTTCAATATCTTAAATTTGCATTATAAAGATTTCTGACATTTTTCTTCAAATTTAGGTCTCTCTTTGCATTCATTATCTCTATGACCATGCTGATTTTGATTGTAACATTTTCCATTGAATTTAGCTTTTCCATTGCTCAAACATTTGTTTGATGTATGGCCTATCTTACCACAGTGATTGCAAGTGGGTCTTTGATTCTTTTGAGCTCCTTGCTTAATGGATGATTCACCTTCTTTTATATATCCAATTCTTGCTTTTCCTTTTTGTTTGTAATGGTTTTTCTCATTCAATTGATCCTTGTCTACTTGAGATTTCATTTCCCTCTCATTGATTTTCTTTTCAATGTTTAGGTCATTCAACAGTCTTTCATTTTCTAATCTTCGGTTCATGATTTCTTCATTTGCATTGGTGAGCTGATTAATGAAGTCAACCTACTAAAGGGATAGGTGTTGAATTTCATTATTATTTCCTTCTATCCCTTCTTTTGTCTTATTTTTCTCTTCCATGACTTCACACAATCTTACTGATTGAATTTCTTACTCTCTTCTTATTTTTCTTGCTTCTTCTTGAAGGTAACCATTTTTCTCTAGAATTCTTCATTGGCTTCATCTGAGTTGTCTAAATGGATGTCTTCAATTCTTTCTTCAATGTAGAGTTTATCATTCATCTTTATTGCAAGATCTTTTCTTCTTTTTAGGGACTGAGACAGTTTTTCTTTTTCTTTCTTGAGTTGTCCAATAGCCAATTCCAAATCTAGCTTCTCATTGTCAATAGCCTTATCAAGTATGAATACCTCCATAGCCTCTGATCTTTTCTCAATTTGTTAAACTTCTTTCCTAAGAATCACAATTCTTTGATAGCAATTCTTGTAAATATATGTGATAGGCTAAGTTATTGAGAGGGAAGGGGTGAATCAGTGACCTATAAAACTTAATCATTTATTAGCAATTAATCCTTGTATATTTTGATCTAATTGCATGAATGAAAAAATAAAAGCTTCAAAACATTCATAACACCTTTGACACACAATATGGTGACATAGAAACCTTCCAAATAGAAAGTAAAACAAGGGTGGGGATGATACCCAAAAGCTTTAGTATTGTAGTATAAAGTTGGCCTGTTAAGGCTTACAATGATCACTTCTGATGATCTTCCCTATTAAGAGAAATAATGACTACTAGTTCCACCTTATAAAAGGATTTACAAACATACAATGAAGTATGCACTCGGTAAAGATATTTACAAAAGATTGTTAAGTCTACCTTGTGAAAGGATTTAACTGATCCACCTGTTAGGATGAAATAGTGGTTGATCTCTGATCTGCAACTTAGTTTATTGAGTGAGACCCCTTTGAGTGTAATGATCACCTTGCTATGATAGATAAATCTTAGTTTCTCCTTATACTATTGTAGCCTTTGTACTTCACACTTTTTGTTCTACTCTACTTATTATATTACTTTCATATTATATCTCATACCTTTGGATGTGATATAATACATCACATATATACCAATCCAAATTACAATTCAACAAAGTTGGCTACAATAAAGGTTTACACAAAATACACAAAGTCAACCCAACTATAAGAACTCAAGTTTTGAAGAATAGCTTAGTGAGGTTCTATTACTCGGCATCTACTACCAATGCTCAACATCACCATGCATTTAGTAGACATAGAAGCTCATTCCATTCTAATCACTTCTAAGTAGTCTAAACTCAGTCTACACTAGTGACTTGGTGAATACTTTGAAACTTGGCATATAAACTAAATCACTTGATTCATACTGCATAGCTCATTCAATGCTATCAAAATGATCTCAGTATAAACTAAATCACTTGGTTAACACTAAGTGGCTTGGTTAACACTAGATTTACATCACTATAACTATGAACTTGGTTTGCACTGAAGAACTCAACATACATTGAGATGCTCAATTTACACTGTTGATCACCAACTTGGTAGAAACTACTCGGTGCAAACTGAATGCTATTCCTTGAACTTGGTAGGATCTTTATAATTTGGTAAAGCCTAAAATGCTTGGTTAACACCGTTAACTATACAATATGATCGGTAGATACTATCTGTCTGAGTAAGTGTGTGCCACTAATAACAAACATGATTGTAAATTCAATTGGACATTGTTATAACTATGAGAAATATCGACATGGAGCTCATGAATGAAAATCCAAAGAAAAATCTAGCTGGACATCTAAAAATCAAACACATGCATGTAAGAAGGATAAATCTTACAGTTGGGATTACAAGACATGGTATAATTGTCATTATTGTGGAAAGTATGTGCACATTCTAGAGAATTAAATGAAGACACATTTCAAAGGTAACTAAAAGAAATGGTTAAATGGAACCCTAGTTTACTTTAGTTGTCTTAATATTGGAAGAACTATAGGACTTAAGCACCTGCACCAATCAATGAGAGAAATGAAGGAAAAGGTAAAGTTGAGATGAAAAAAATGGAGAGAAATAGTACAAGCTAGAAAAAGTGCAGAAAGAAAAGTTGAGACCACCCAATCTAATGGATCAGGTGATCACACCACATCCAAATAACAAAAGAAGGTATGTAAGGGATTGTATATTTAAATGTTATATCATACATCAGTTCCTAATAAGAAAAATGGTTAAAATTCCATATCAACATTAATCAAGATGCATTAGGACAAATCTAAGAGAATTATTGGACAATGAAATATGTTTAACTATCAGGTGCCAAGCATCAATAATATAGTTTATATTGACTAAGAATTGAAATATAGACCAAGAGTTTACATCAATCAAGTTGATGTATTGGCCAAATGAATTGATATTGATTGAGAAAGGTGATAGTGACCGAGTATTGGAATGGAAAGAGGCATGAACACAACTTGTGAAGGCTGAGACAATTGTTGTATAGCTACCTAAGTACAAACACATTTTTTAGACCTAAATGGATATATTGAAGGTATATATCAAAATTTGACATTCATTTTCATTTTACCGAGCGATTTTCAAAGCTCAAGCAATTCAAAGGTGATTTCAGAGATATAGCAAATGGATCATAGTGTACCATTGGAAAATTGAAGGATCATAGTAAGTTAAGTTTTTAGTGCTGAGTAAGTTGTCTTGTTAAGTAAATTTGTTTGAACCCTAGTTTAGAGATGATGTCATCTACATCTATGTTTGCAAAATAAATATTGAAGGAGAGCAATGCCCAGATTATGAGGAATGATTAGTGTCCACCAAATTTTAGAGAATACCTAAACATTGCATTGAATGGTGATAAGTTGAGTTCCATGTCATCAATTCCACCAAGGGTATTGATGGTTCATGATGTATGATCATGTTATATTTGTAAAGTGGGAGAAATTGGAGACTATAAACTTTGTGTGCACATATGATAAATTGTGTGATAATGGAATGTTGAAGGACAAGCACAAAATTATTGTTAAGAAAGGGCTAACCTGTACCCTATCCTTTCTGAAGGTTTTCAAAATTGAATGGATAAAGATCATGTTGATTCATATAAATGAAATAAAGATATGGCTAGAGGGTAGAGCAATTAAGATTAACAAGGCTATCATATGTCAAGTTATTTATTATCCTACTCTGGATAAACCTAAGTCAATTTGAAGTGTTGCAAGGGATGTTGTTGAGCAACAAATGAAGGTAAAGTGGAATGGTTGTGGTATGTTGATCAATTAGATCGATGACACTATTATTGAATTTATAGTACGTATGATTGTACTCAATTTCTATCACTTGAGGTGACTAAATAGCATGCCTTGCATTGCAGTGGACCTCAAATACACAATTGTGAAGAAAGATCATAGTTATGATCTTACCAAGCTAGAATTGCAACAATTGTCAAAAAGTCTTGCAGTGATAAGGAAAGAAAATAATACATCATTTAAGTTTGGTTCCCTACTTGTTTGCATATTTCCTATGTAAAAAATTTATTTCCCATCATTGGCACCATAGCATGGGATAGGAGTAGATTGATAATAAAATAAATAAGTGATTTGAAAAGTCAACTAGGAATTTTATTTGAGATAATAATGGATAACTATTTTGAGGAATTCAAGAACAAGATGAAGAACTAAATAAGGATACCTAAATTGGTTATAGATAACTATTTTGATGATATATGCTTTATGGTAGATATATATTTTATATATGCACAGGTAGTAAAATTGAGGGTTACATGGATGAGGCTAATGCAATATGAAGTTAATGTTGATGAAGTGACAACAATTGTGATTGCACTACTATTTGAAGAGATTGATGCAAATGATGAGCCATTCAGTACATATGATACATCCAAGAGTAGAATGACATTAGGAACAAAAGTTCCCAAGATAGATAAGAAAAGAAAGAAGGATCTTGAGGGAAAACTTGGTGAAGGTCAACTTCAGATCACTGAGGGAAAAGGAGAGGATGAGAAATTTGAAGATAAAGTTGAAGCCAAGTCATCTAAGGGAAAAGAGATAGCTATTGCCAAGTCCAAGGCAACAAAGCATTAGAAAATAGTGATTATCGATCCAAAAATGAAAGAGAATCTAAAGAAAGGTGTAAAGAAGGTTGTTACACCACTTGATCTAGAGCTGAAAAGAAGAGTAATTATAAGGTCAAAGGTAGGTCAACCCACAAGTGTAAAGGAGAAAGGTAGTCTAGCAAAGAGGAACCTCATCAAAACACCAAGGAAAAATCTACCTAAGAGGCCAAGGAGAAAAATGGTCCTGACACACAAGGAGAAGGAAGATGACGAAGAAATAAAGTTTGATGATTTGAGAAAACTTTAGATTGGACCTAGACCTCCTCCAACAACTGTTGACCAGGTATGTGAGATAATGAAAGGGTCATCTAGTATAGAAGCATTAAAGATAGTCAATTTAGATTCTTTAAATAAAGAAGATCAAGAGAAGTTTGAAAAAGCTATGATCGATATGATGACATAGTTCAAATCGACACCTATAGAGTTAGGTAAATGCATTCTTGAAACTTTGTATAACAAAGTTGATGCTAAGTGGAAGTGGGATTATTCATTGAAAGATAGATCAGGGAGACTATGTTAGAAGAGAAAATTCCATATTTAGGAAAGATACATATGTCTATAGCCTTGAAAGATTTTGTGAAAAAATTCATGCCTAAGGATTAGGCTTATAAAATTTTGATGAATAAAGCTCATGAAGTTGATCAAGAGAGCATTTTTATATGGAAGGAAACATTTGGGTTTCTTATTCCATCAACCTGAAAATGATGAGGAAGAAGAAGAGAGAGGTGAAGAAGTAAAAGAAGAGGAGGATGATATATAATAGGTTGCAAAATTTTTAGGGGAGATACAAAAAATTGGTAGAAGGGTGTGAACAACAAGATGTTTCCATAATTGAGGATCTTCCTGATTCATCCCCACAGAATTAGAATATGTTGACGAAGAATCAAAATATGTTAACTAAGGAAGATCTAAAAAATGCTACACCAGATGCCTCAAATCCCTCCCTACCATGCACCAATCCTGTGTTACTACAAGTACAAGACTATCCAAGGATTGCAAGTGCAAGTACCAAAGATTTCAATGTTACATTAGTTATAGTGGTTTTTGACATGAGTGTCAAGCAATAGGGAAAGGAAATAATTGTGTTTCCATAACTCACCCATGTATCATCCAAGCTCTTATACAACTGTCGAGTGTCATCCCTAGAAACACCTTAACTACTACATCTATATAATAGGTTAAATCTACTCAAAATGAGAAGTCATCTAGATTGAGTGTAAATGGAAAACAACTATCGATATCACTACCTAGTGATAGCACCCCTTGATCTCAGATGATGACACATACATGAGATACACTATAGGAAACAATGAGTTTAGATAAAGTCATCACATTGAATATATATGACTTGAACAACATGACAATGGAATAGATGGAACAATTACAAACCCTGCTATGTTGCAAGAAAAAGAAAGAACATTTGAGAAGAGAACACAAAAATAAGTAGGTATTGCATAATACAAAGGATATTTTTGTTGATGCATTTGAGATTTTTGATATTAATGTTCAACCCAATTTTGGATTAGTTAGTGTATATAGTTGATAAGGTTTAGACTAAGGATATAGAGACCAATGATAAATTGATGAAATGATCTAAGAAGAAATTTGAGCACAAAGTTTTCCATAAAGTTTCAATAGAACTTGCAATTAGGTAGATTGAGCTTTCTAACCTTTCCACTTAGCTGGAAGGAATTTTCAAAGTCATTCATTCTTTGTACATGAAATTTTGTGATGTTGGGTTCTTCAAATTGGAGAATTAATAATATATTGATACAATTCAGGCATATATGAAGGCATGTACACCTTCTTTGGGCAACACCACAAGTTCAATCGTACCTTCATATGATAAGTTGATATTTGATCAACATAGATCAGCCGAGTTATTGGCTAGAGATTGTGGTATAAGGAACAAATTGATTTCAATTCAATTCATGCTACTATCCCATTTGGATATAATTTAGAGGGAATTATCTATAGCCCAGAATTTAACGATGAAAGATACTCATCTTTCAACTGTAGAGAGATTAATTGATCTAGCTACTCAGCTAGAGATTCATATTCAAGTCATGGAATCAACAAGAGACATATGTTGTATTAAACAACTTGAAATTTTGGCCAGTCATCAAACATTTTTTGGATAAATATAAGGTAACCTCTAAAAAACCCAAGCAATAAGTGACGAAAAAAGGGGAAAATATTCATGACATACATTACAAGGGGGAAATATTTGAATAAAGGGGAATATGAAAAAAATTAGAAACAACATTATCAAATGAGTCAACAACATCAAAGTTTATGGACTTGTATATACTATATAGCAGAGATTAATTTTTGAAGAGTGTGTTATAGTCTCACGGAGAGCATTATTTTTGCATGGAAAGTGAAGTCATGACAAATATTTTTTTCCACTAATATCAAAGGGGGAGATGTTTGATCTCTATTGCTAGACTTTTAGTCCATTCCTTTTGAGCTTTTAGCTTGATGTGTTTTCATTGGAATTATGTTCAATTTCTTGTCTAGGTAGGCCCTAGGCGGCTTTCTTCTCATCAAACTTCCTAAGGCTTTCCTTTTTGTGTCCTTTCTAGGTTTTCCCTACTCTACTTCCCCTTATACCTCCATGTAGCATTCTTATCATTTCACTGCGTTAAGGTCTTAGGTGATCTAGGTTTAGGTGGGTTGTTGTCTGAGCATCTTCTTG
Source organism: Cupressus sempervirens (assembly GCA_028749045.1). Classification (NCBI taxonomy): domain Eukaryota; kingdom Viridiplantae; phylum Streptophyta; class Pinopsida; order Cupressales; family Cupressaceae; genus Cupressus; species Cupressus sempervirens. The sequence goes on along the minus strand of CM053788.1, from coordinate 464,775,950 downwards.
ATGAGAAGAAAGTCATATTTATGCTACATTCTTATTCCTAACTCAAGTAAGAATACTTCCTTCAGATTCTATCCCATTTTGCTAGCTATCCATCTTTGGCAAACTTCATTAAGAAATACTTTGAAGAATAGAACAACAATGGCATTTGTATATATATGTCCAGTTGATTCATGATGAGAAGACCAAGAAAAGCAAAAGATAAAATGCTAAGAAACTTTTAAATCAAAGTTCCAAATTCATAATTTAGATCTGTGTAGAGAAACAAAACTTCATCTTTTCAGTTGCTAATCCTCTGGAAGTGCACATCTTCTAATGGGTTTCCAAAGAAAAAGCTTTCCTAAAGATTAAGATCGTATCCTAATCAGATCAAAGGCTACAATTTAAAATTAATAAGCTATGTTATAAAGAAGTCAAGCCAGGCCCTTCATATGAATTTCTAGATGATGAATCCATGGTCATCAATGAATCTTGAGGATATATAAGGAAAAGTGGCCAAGACAAAGGAAAAGATTTTGCAATGCTTCTCTCTTCGGAAAGTAAAGGTCGCAATGGTGTTTTTTTGTCTAATGGAAAAATTAAAGGTCCCTTTCTAGAGGACAAGAAAGGTATAGAATTCTACATGGAATATGAAGATATTTTGTGGAGATGCTAGAAAGATGCTTTTGATAAAGTCAATTGAAAATCCGTGTCTTGATAAAAGGAAAATAAAGTGTTTGCAATGGAAAATTCTTTTCACAGCTTCTCTGAGCTAAAGTTGAGAAATAGGAGAAAGCCTTGTGTTGAAAAGAAGGAAATAAGTGCCCAAGGTGCCAAAGGATTATTACTCACATTGCAATCCTGAATCAAAGGAAAATACAAGCTTACGGAAAGAGAAGTTTATGTCTCCTCCCCCACACATAAGAAGTTGTGGTATAAACCCTTGTTATGAATTCCAAAGTGAAGAGGGGGGTTTCCATTAAATCAAACTCAACTGATTCAATAAGTGGCTGATCTCACTACTAAATAAGGTTTAAGTGAATGATATGATCATCAGATTTATGAATCATCATATGGCTGAAAGTGAAAAGTTTTAAAAAGCCATTAACCATCAATTTATTACAAATCCTACCATTATGGCTATTAGTTACAATTTATTTTATTCATGTGGCACCAACATTCAGATTCCCACATCTATATAATAGGATTTCTGCCAAACATAGTTCTTCATTATTTCAACAACTATTTTATCAAACAATTTTTATAAATGTACAAGCTAATGACAATCAGAGAAGTAGGGCATGATCATTTAATTGGTTTGGAAAGTGAATTGAAAAATGTTCATATAACTTATTCAAATTTTATGATTAAGGTGATCTACACAAAAGGCTCAACTCTCAACCTATTCACTCAATAACCAATAAATTGAAGGAAAGAGGATTAGTTGAAGCTATTGGGTTCCCAATGGTTGTGTAGGCACTCGTGCTAGTAAAGGAATGTATCGAAAGATACAACCCAGAGACAAAACAAATATTTATACTTGATCATTCCATTTATCTTTCTATAAACAAAGTATCGATGCAATCTACATTTGGCATCCTAGTGAGAGAAGGATACCGTGACATTGAATTCTTGACCTCTACATTGATGTTCAATTTAAATAAGACTATGAGAAGAGAGGACATGTAGAGAACATGGTTCTAGACAACTCATTCCAAAAAGAGTAAAATGCCATGGACTCTTTTTAGAACCAATTTGGAAAGAGAGATTGTGGACATCCTAGCATTATTGCTAAGATTGAAAGGAAGGGAGGAAATCTTAGATTTCATCAAAAATCACTTCTATTTGCTTTATGCCATATGTGTTGAGGGACTAAGGATTGATTAAGCTCAAATCATATGTGAAGAGCTTGCTTCTTGGCAAAATTTGGCTAAGGCATTGAGGAAATTCTATATGTCTTCATATTTGATATATGCTTTAGCCACACATCACCTATAGCTTGATCTTCCCAGTATTGAAGACTATGATGAAAAAATGAGGGTGTATGAGTTATGTGCCCACCAATAGTTGTAGAGGAGCTTTGAAGAATATGTAAAGGTTAATGATGCCTTTATAATGAGGTTGTGTTAGGAATTGAAAGGTTTCCCTGAGAAAAGGTTTCATGTGAGGCTATATTGGTTGTAGGACAATTTAGATGTTGTTTTATCCAATTCAAGTCTTTTTCCTACCCAAGGATTGGCGCATTTTATGGTTTCCCTAAAAGGCTTCCCAAGTATCTAGAGGACAAGAGTGTTCTTGTTGAACTATGTAGAAAAATACTGGAGGTCAACACCTTGTGTTCCAATGTGAAAAAGATAGCCGAGATTTCCTTCCTAATAATGGTAGGACCTTAGTCCCATGCTTCTAGGTCTAATGCCTTGAATCTAGTCAAAATATTTGAGAGCAAGGTTATATTGATTGATTATGAAGTAATAAGGCCTCAATATGACCCAATGAACTTTGTGAAAAATCATATAAAGCTTGGATACACTTACAGGCATGTCCCAAATATTGATGATTATTGGGTCAGATATTATGATGAATATTAGGCTAGGGAGAGGTATTGGTCTAGGCTAACAATAAATAATATTAAGTTGTATAATTATTACATTGCTATTTTCAGTCTTGCATATGATGGCTTCTACATGCATCCATCAACCTATGAGCAAGTCAAGAAGACCCCCATTGTGTCAAGTCCACCTGAAGGTCCTATAGTTGACACAATGGAAGTCTTGATGTGTGGAATCATCAAAAGGATGGAGAAGTGGGTGGAATGAACTAGAGTGAGAAAGAAGATAACTAGAAGTGCAAGCTCTACTAGTGGAGTAGCTTCTAGAACAACTCAATCAACTGCTACTACATCCAAAACTATTGCTAGTTCAACATCAGTTGATCTAACATAGTCTATTTGTGGAGGAGGAGACCAACCTCCTAAAAAAAGTCCAAATTATTCCCACCGATGAAGGAGGATCTCTTCTAGACATGAGAAAAGTTGGAGATGATGATACAAATAAAGAGAAGGAGTGGGAGAAGTCACTAGCTAAGCCCTCCTCCATTGTGAAAGTCATCAACCTAGATGGTGATAGTAACCCTCTAGATGGTCAAGAGCAAGAGGCATCTCAACAATGTGACTCTAGCTTTCTTAGTCACTAAGGTAACTTATTTTCCTACTACCACCTAGAGAAATGAGACACCCCCAGTGGTGAGGAATCTCTTCAATCCTATAACTCTACAGTCAGCACTCAATGTTCTTTCAACTGAGTCTTGGTTGGAAGAGAGAATTGATCAAAAGAAGATGAGATACAAGGAGAGTGCTTCATATAAAGACCTTATCATGCAAGAAAATTGGTCCTAGCCAATGTCAAAGAAAGCAAAGAAGTAGAAGACCATTGCAACATTGGTAACAGACTCAAATACTAAACATATGCTTATAGAGATTAGAGAACCTTAGAAGGAGGGAAAGTTTTATGATCTGACTCCAAATGATTTTTTAGATCAAAACTGTTGACTTGGTAGTTTTAGTGCATGACTCTATGGTCAACATCTAGAAATAAACTAATACAAAGATAGAAGATAAACTGGAGGAGTTAAGATCTAAGAAAGAGTTATTGAAGGCCTCAAACAAAGAATTGATGGATTGCATTAGAGGTGCACTTGGAAGAACACCTTCAAGTACATTTGATCCAAGTGCAGAGAAGAATAAGAACCCATTGCTTAAGCTACAACAAGAGAGGCAATTTGGTCAAATTGGTTGTGCCTAAATAGATTAACTCAAGGCCCAAGGTCATCCCCTTAAAAAGAATCTTGGAAATCTATTGTTAGATGTAGATAGAATGAGAGAAGTAGTGTCAAAGCACCAAGACTCAATCAAGAAGGAATTAGAAAGCCTAACAGGGCAATTATCTTTGCTACAAGAGGTGATTGACATAAAGGCCAATGTGGCTATGAATCTTGGGATACTTAAATCTAGCAAAGATCCATTACTTCATTAGAAACAATCTTTGGAATTCAAATATGAGATTTTGGTGAAGTTTGAGAGTGAGTTCTAGTATGCTTGTGATTTGGTAAAGAAGGAAATTGATAAAATATTTGAATATTTAAAGATCCCACATACTAAATCTTTATGTCACCAATAATCATTAGCTGATGGATATTGAGCAAATGAAAACTAAGTTTCTTGCATTCATTATAGAAAATTCTAATCCAGTGAACTTCCAAGTGGAAAATCTTCCAGAATTCATAGATGTGGATAGCATCCTTAAATGTGCAATAGAGAAGCTCAAATAATATTCCTAGAGTGGAGGATCTGATAGAAATGCATGACTATTGGATGGTCAGAGTTGACAACATCATTATTCCAAGTGTCATGGAGTTGAAGAATGTAACAATCAATGAAGGCCTACAAAGATAAATCCATAACTCTGAAGAAGAAATGATGCTCTATAAAAAATGTTACATACATCCTCCTTGAAATGTGACAAGTTCTCTCTCTCTCTCTCTCACACACACACACACACACACACACACACACACACACACACACATTCATATTGTAGTGATATGTGGCACTCTACTAATAGGCTTGGACATTGTAATAGATGAAAAATTAGTCCATCATATTTTTAGCATTCATTTGTTCATAGATTCTCTTTGATGTAATCATCAAATGTAACTGGCCATTTCTTAGAGGGCCTATAATTGTAACTGTTTAAAGAAGGAATAACATCAACAAATTATTATGTGGGAAAACCCTTGTAGCTGGGACTACTATGGGAGAATCTACATCTACATTTTAATTTTGTTGCTCATTTTTGTCTCATATTATGCATGGGATGAAATATGTTGTTAATGAAAATTGTATGATTACAAATAAACTAGGTTTTTTTCCATTCTTTTTAGTGATTGCAAGCTTTACTTTCCTCATTTACAACATTATATTGATTCCTCTGTTCTATGCAGGTTAGTTCATATGCATTTCATTGTTGTATGAGAAGTCTAGATTTTGGTTAATGAAAGAGATTGAATGTGAAACAATCTGAGTATTATCACATTTTAGTAACTGGGGTAATCTAGGTTTTGTCTAGTTGACCATACTTCCTCTTCTTATACAGTGTGCATTGGTAGATAGGTTTGTAGTGTTACATCTTACATTCAAAGGTTAGAATACATTGCATTTTAGATGTCAGATGAGCTTAAAAATTCCTTACATGCATTCATATCTGTGAAGGTTGTGAGTTATAATTTGAAATTGGCCTAGATTTCTTGAAGTGTTAGGCAAACTAGTTATACCTTTTCTACTCTTTGTTAAGAGCATACCCCAAATTAGTTGATCTACTAAAAACATATTCTTTGAAAATATTTGCATCATAAGGGAGTTATACCTTTCAATTTAGGGGTCTCTAATATATTACTACATAGACCCATTCTGTCGTTAACTATTTTTTATCTTCCATCATTTTGGGCATATTAAGAGTTAAGGTATAAACCAAAATCTAAGGGAGATAAACTGTTAACCAACAATTTTTGGTGACTCTACTGGGGAACTTTCTAAAATCTCTAAATCACATCATTCCCAATATTGAAAGATAAGCTCCTATGTATGCTCCTCATTATTTAAGTCATCTTTAGTAAGTCTATTTGTGGCTTTACTAGAGTAACTACACATTCCTTCCTTATTGGCACTCACACATTCATTGAGTCATTCTTGTTAACCCATGAAGAAAAATGGTGTTGCCTCATGAAGGTTAAATCCTAGTAATTCAACCCAACCTTGGCTTTCAAGATGAACAAGAAGATATAAAAAATTACTTGAATACACTCACTTAGAGAAATAGAAAATCCTTAGATTAGTATAGAAGATTTAGCTTTGCATTAGAAAGAGAAGAAGCCAATGTTGAGTACTAGGAAGGTGTGTTGGAACAAATAAGATTGAGATAAGCATAAAGCACACTAATTATGAATAGAATTAGTTGATCCTAGATCCGAAATATACTAGGAATGCTTGAGATGAAGGAAAAATTTATCTAGTATTTGAAGAGCTAAGGAAAACTAAATTTGCAATATTAGAAGATTCTCTGAGAAGAGGGAGGGCTTATTCAAGGGACCTAGTCTTTTAAGGTATCCATGGAGCTCTATTTTCACAACCCCATCATGTTTCCCAGAGACATAGTCATTCCTCTTCCCCTCCTATCTTTCACACTCAAATTTCATCATTGTCTAAAATCCTTACCTTACACAGAGTCGTAGTCCCAACTATTGTCACCTTCTAGCCAACATCTGTTATTGTTCCTCCATCAATGACCATGCCTTGGGGTAATGCTATTACCTACCTACAACTTGCTACTAACAATGACTTACCGAGAGATTCTTGAAAGAACTTCCCCAAATTCAATGGTGACGGCAAAGCCTTTGCAAATGAACGTATCACTTCTTTGCAGCCTATAGCATTGTATGTCCTCAACACAAAGATGTGTCCATAAGAATGTTTACTAAGACATTAGTTGAAAATGCAACTAATTGGTTCCAACATCTCCTTGTAGGATGCATTAAAACTTGGGATGACATGCAACATTGGTTTGAGGAACACTATAAAATCATAGAAGATGAACATACTTTATTGCCTTAGCTCACTCAAATCAAGAAAGAACCCAGTGTTTCCATGAGAGATTTCATTTCAAGATTGGACAAGTTGCTCAGCTGAATCCCTGTTGCAAGTAGACCAATTATAAAAAATCAAAAGATGTTCTTCATTAGTTCTATTCCTTTAGATATTGGATTTTAGATCAGAAGATCACATGTGGAAAATTTCCAAGTTCCTCAAACTCAGGCAATAGAACTAGAAGATGATTTGATAGTAGTCAAAAAATGGAAGAGAGAGCTATAAAGTGAAACTTCCACAAACATTGCTATTGGTACAACCAATAACATGAAAGCAACACTTCATAGGTGTTCAAATGAAGTGATTTCCATGAAAAAGAAAATGGGTAAAACAATTCCTTCATTCTAGCAACCTTATGAGGGCATATCCAGAAGGAAACATGAAGGAAAAATCTTGCAACTACCACCTGCTCAATAAAAGCTTTCCATTGAGGTAGGTCCTAAGAAGTAGGGCATGTCCATATTCCACTTAAGAGTGGATCATGATGGTGATTCTTGTCCTAAAATGAAAATATACAAGAAACTTAACACAAGTAATGAGCTAAAAATAGAATTCTCTAAAAGTAAAGATGATTTTGCTCCCCTTGGTGACTTTGGAACATTTTATTTAGAGTATGAATCTGATTCAGAGATAGGAGGTGACTATTTTTCCACCTTGGATGGAATACAAATAACTATAGAAATAAGAAGCTAAAGAAATAAAAGTCTAACAAGCTCAGTTCCTATTCGAAACAATGCTCCTACCTCTTCACCAGCCATAACTACTACATTTACCCCCTCTACTTCAAGGAGATAAAAATCAAAAGTGGAGCCAATTGGTAAGTCTAACCCCTCATTTTATATCATCCAATATTTCAAAGATGCTCATATTAAAGTTTCTCACTTAGATTACTTGAAGTCTCATCCTACTGAACTACAAAAATTAGTGGATTATTTTAAAGGAGCAACTAGTAGTAAAACTTATGTCAATGTCAATACTACTATTAGTAACGATCAAGGTTTCCCTTAGTAATGATCAACTAGATTGGTCTCATGCTATTATTCCTATTGGAAATAAAAAGTTCAAGCTTGAACTCAAGGAGAAAGCTAAGTTTATTGTGATGAAATTTGATGATCCCAAAGCCAAAATCTTGTATCAAGAAATGGAGTATGGAAACTATATGATGTTTGCTAAATTCAATGCTCTAGAAGAAGAATTAGACCCTCTTGATGATCAAAGGATCTAGACCTTACATTTTGATGGTATTTGTGCAACTGCTAGATCTAGAGCAGGTGTGATGCTCATTTTCCCTAAGGGGGATTTTACACAACTTGTTTACAAGGTGTAGTTCAAAAATACAAATAATACTATTGAGTATGAAGCACTACTATTAGGTATCACTTCTACAAAACAAAGAGGTGTGAAATCCTAAAAGCCCAAGGCAATGTAGAACTCATAGTGAAACAAGAACCTAAGAATTCAAAACTATAGGAACATAGTCTGGGATGAAATAGAAGACCTAGATGCCTTCTCTATAAAAGTTGTTCCAAGGGAGAAAAATGTAAGGGCAGACATGTTAGCTGCCTCTTCATCCCTTCTACTATCTCATCTAGAATTCAAAGATAAATAATATAAGTTCAAAGTCCCCTTCAGACCTAATGTACCTAAAAATGCTTAATCATAAGAAGTCTTCACCAATGATAAGTAGATCTAATATTTTATAGAAGGAGTTAAGCCTTCCACTGACTAGTACTTTGAAGGAAGTGAAAGCCCTTGCTGAGATTTGACCCCTGATAGAAAGAAAGATTTGGAGCTTGGTGCTGAGAAACTAAAAGGTAACAAAATTCCTAGGCATCTAATCTCTTTAGAAAAGTTGTTTAATATACACGATGCATATATCAAAAGAGAAAGAGATAGGAAAGATGGAATCTCTAGAGATTTTGAGGGAATCAATATAGGCACTGAGTTTAAGACTAAAATGATTAATATTGGTAGTAGTTGTTCTAATAAAAAAATTACTAGAGCTAAAGGGTTGCTTTCTAAATATCTATATGTTTTTGCTTGGTGATATGAGGATTTAAAAACTTTCAAAAATGGTGAGTTTAAACACAAGATTCCCCTTAAGCCTGATGCAATCCCTTTTAGACAAAAGCAACATAATCATAACCCAATGATCTTGGATGCCATCTTTAGAGAAATCCATAAGATGTTAGAAATAAGAATCATATATCCTATACACCATTTAGTGTAGATAGCTAATATTGTCCCTATCCTAAAAAAGAGTGGGGAGATCAAAATCTATGTTGACTTTAGAAATTTTAGTTAGGCTTCTCTTAAGGCAAACTATGCTCTCCCTAACATGGATTATTTACTATAGATAGTGGAAGGATATGAAATGATGTTCATGTTGGATGGTTTTTTAGGCTTTAATCAAATTGAATTAGATCCAGATGATCAATTTAAAACAATGTTCACTACTCCTTGGGAAAATTTTTATTATAATAAAATGCCTTTTGGACTAATTAATGCTAGAGCTCCTTTTCAAAGAGCCATGAATTCATCCTTTGTAGATTTAAAGGAAAAGATTATTGTCATCTATTAGGATTATTTAATAGTCTTTTCCAAGAAAAGAGAGAGTCATTTGAAGGACTTAGAGAAAATGTTAATGAGATGTAGGGAACATAGAATCTCCCTTAACCCCAAGAAATCTGTCTTCTGTGTTACAGAAGGCAAGTTGTTAGGTTACATAGTGTCTCAAGAAGGCATTAAGATTGACCCTAAACATGTCAAAGCTATACAAAAGCTCAATTTACCAACAAGAAAATATGGGATTAAGTCCTTTTTTGGACAAATAAATTTCTTAAGGCACACTACAACATTTGGGGTCAAATTGTGATGGTAATTTGTGATGACAATGTAATTTGTGGTGATTTTTTTTTTTTTTTTGTAATTATCCCCAATTCCATCACAATACCCATGTCTACATTGTAATTGTGATGCCCATGTGACTATAAATAGAAAAAAGAAAACACAACATAAATCATTCCCCATTTTTTTGATTGTGGAGAGTTGTGCATGAAAGAGCATGGAGAGCTCTGAACGAGGGTGGAGAGCTTTGAATGTTGTTGTGCTGTTATCATTGGTGCATTTAATTTCTATCTATATCTACATTTCATTTATGTACCATGGCTCTATAATTTTTTTGCTGTGTATCTCTACATTTTGTTATCATACCCTTTCTTTGTGATTTGGTTGTCATGCCCTTATGATCTATGTATTTCATTGTCATGCCCTTTCTTTGTGATTTTGTTGCCATGCCCTTGCTCTATGATTGTTTTGTGATGTCATGTCCTTGTGATCTTTATACCCTTGCTCTACAATTTCATTTCTATGTCATGCCCTTGCTCTATGATTTTGTTATCGTGCTTTAGCTCTGCGATTTTATTGCCATGCTCTAGCTCTATGATTTTCTTCAAGCAAGCTATGTAAATATTGGTTTCTTTTCCTTCTAAAAAGGTATATTTTTGTATTTCCTTCTAAACAAGTATATTTAGAGATCTTTTTTAAGGTGCTTATTACATCTTAGTACAACAAAAAAATTCATCCAACTGCATACATATTCCAGAATCCAAATAATCAAAACAATAAAGCTCACTCAACCCATGCTAAGTGACTTACCTCAAGATCCTCCAAAAAAATAATGTAGACTAGGAAAAATGGGCAGAGTTCACAAGAAATTTTACAAAATTGTTCATAACAAATATTTTTAAAAAGAAACTAGCCATAACCTAGTTAAATGGGTCTTGTTACTGATTAGCTGGGTTGATTAAAAATTCCTGTAGAACTGCCATCGAATTAGGTCAACACCCTCACTTGTAGACCTCTCATATCAAGAACTTTCTATACTATTTCAACACCATGTTCTTGCTTTTGAGATAACAATTCTTTAGGTGCATTTTCTTGTAAATCATTCATTATTTTGAACAATTGTAAACTCTAAGAAAGTGCATTGTTGTTTTCAAGTATATATGTATATATAATAATGAATAATAATAATCTTTTGATGTATGTCAAAATAATAACTAACATTACCATTGGATCATATAGTAATGAATTCATAAACCCAACTAATTAGCAACTAGACCAATTTAATTGGTGTTTCCGATGTCATAGTACCTATCACAAAACTTTCTTGGATTCTATCCAGTGGCTCCCATAATATTATGTAAGTTGTCTAGTTGTTGTTTCTGTTGTGTAGTCTCTTTCTAAAGTCACTCCTTCTCCTTCTCTTTCTAAAGCTACTCCTTCTCCTTCGGTCTCATGCCTTAAATTTTGATTATAAAACTTCTAAATATCTACCTCTCATTTTAAATTTTGATTATCGAACTTCTAAATATCTACCTCTCGTTAAGTCAAGCACTTTCTGTACTATTTCAAAATCATGTTCTTCCTTTTTAGCTAATAGATCTTTAGGTACATTATCTTGTAAAATACTAATTTTGTTTGAACAATTGTAAACTCTTAGAAAGTGCATTGTTGTTTTCATGTATGTATGTATATATATGTATGTATGGATAGATATGCATTTATGTATTTATGTGTGTATATATGTATATGTATGTATGTACGTACATACTTATGCATATACATACATACGTACATACGTATGCATATACATACATACATACATATGTATGTATGTATTTATATATATGTATGTATGTATATATAGAGAGATCTTGTGGATTATAGATTATGGATTATAAACAAAAAAATAAAATAAAACACAACATTAATCATTTCCCATTTGTTTTGATTGATTGTGGAGAGCTATGCACAAAAGAGGGTGGAGAGCTCTAAATGAGAGTGGAGAGCTCTTAATGTTGGTTGAGATCAGTGGAGATATAGGATTTTGTTGTTGTTCCTTTATGATCACTACATTTGGTTGTTGTGCTGTGCCTTTGTGATCTTTGTGTCCTTTCTCTATGATTTTCTTCAAGGAGAGAAGAGGTACCTATGTAAATGTTGTTTTTTTCCCTTTCTAAACATGTATCTCTTGTTCATATATAATAACTTTACTAAGATTGAAGGATAACTAATTATGATGATTGTATGCATATGTGCATCCATTTATGTATATCAGTTCACTCTATGAACTACTTTACATGCATGCAGTACTTGCATAGTACTTGTGCTAAATTAAATTATTCATTCATGTCTTGAATTCACACAAGAAATTATCCTTGCATCCAATCAAAATTATTCATACAAAACTAAGTATGCAAAAATATGTACTTACAGATTATATTATCTCTTGGTGATTGAGTAAAGATCTTCTGCATAATACCATCGAGGTAGTGATCAGATGCTTTCACATTAAGTCATAATAGGATAGAGAAGATGATCCATTTATGTTACTTCATACTTGTTTTATTGAACATTTTGTTTAGCATAATCAGTAATACTAGAATTATACAACTACAACTAGTACTCTTGTTTTTTTTTAATCATATACATTTAAGAGTATTATTTTCCTTAAAATTAGATTGTATATTTGTTATCACTAAAACACAAATATAGATCTCTAATAGTTATATTTTTTAATGTCAAGATCTTCATATTTAATGTGAAGAGTTTCCACCATTAGTCAATGGAATAGCCACAATGTGGAGTCACATAGCTCATGGCATTTTCCACCAAATTATATTTTTGTCCTTCAAAAATATTATAGGTGAATGTTATTCTGATTTTTTGTACATTTAATAATTTTTCACTTGTCATTTGAGGTAATTTTCTATTCTAAGATAGAGACATCTATCATAAGGATGGACATTCCAATTTTGATCATCCCGCTTTCAAAGTTGATTCCCTTATCAAATTATGAAACTACTTGCAACTGACACCTTGATTTTCTACAACTTGTCATATCAACCATTCACACAAACATCTTCCTCCTACCCTACCATAGCATGCAACCCTTGTTTGAGGTATATATATTAGTCCCTCTTGGGTTTTGAACCTCACTAAACCTATTTCAAAATGGTTCCATAGCTCGGAGGTTCATATGTTCGATAAGTTTAGTGTCCTAGGAAGTTTAGTGGTTTCAATGTTTAGAAGGTTCTTGGCTTGGATCAAAGCACTAAAAATCAAAGAATCTGTAATTTAGATTGAATGGTTCATATCAATTTGTGTAGATGCTTTTAGATGTCTCCAAGAACATTTAGGTGTATTTTGGTTCATAATAGTCCATGGACCACAAATCAAAATCAATGTTCACATTTCAAAGGCCAAAGGTTATGAACATGAAACCAGTGATTGAAAGTGTTGGTTCATCAATCTAAATGTAAAATTCAACAATTCAAGTTTGACAATTGCAAGTAGCCCATACAGAAGACCAAGTCTAGTGATTTGTATCTAGTAATTTGATGATATAGAAATTCAATATGCAGGAGGATAGATTAGCATCAAAAATGAATCATACCATATCCATAAACAACATCTAATATTTTGTAAGTCTCTCTCCTCTAAAGACACAATACATGGAGCCATTATCATCATGAGTAGACTCACTCTCCTTAGATGAATTCAATCAAAACTATTCATACCAAACTAAGTATGCATAAATCTATACTTCCAGATTATATTATTTCTTGGTGATTGAGTAAAGATCAAATTCAATTTTCCAAGGTGATAAAATTGCATATGCAAATGTATGTATGTATGTATATATGTATGTATGTATGTATATGTATCTCTGGATCTCATTGTCATGCCCTTGTGATCTCTGTATATGTATATATGTGCATATATACATACACATGTGTGTCTATATATGTATGTATGTATGTATATAAATAGAGAGATCTCTCTCTATATATACATACATAAATACATAGACACACACACATGTGTGTATGCATTTATATATACACAAACATATACATAAAGAGAAGCTTCTCTATATATACATACATACATAGACACACACATTTGTGTGTGTGTGTGTGTATGTCTATGTACACATACATATATCTATAGAGAAGATTTTCTAATCACCTACTAGGGGAAATATGAAGAGATACATGTTTAGAAGGAAAATAAAATAATATTTACATATGTACCTATTCTCCCCTTGAAGAAAATCATAGAGCACTACTACATTTGGGCTCGAATATACCACAAATTACACCGCTGTAGCAAATTGTTGTCATAATTTGACACCAAATGTTATAGTGAAAAGGGCATAAAGGTCACAAGAATATGAAATGGAAATGAAATCATAGAGAAAGGGCATAGGGATCATAAGGGAATGACTAAAAAATGTAGATATCAGAAGGGCATGACAATGAAATGCAGCAATCACAAGGGCACAACAACGAAATCGTAGATCTCCATTGATCTCCACCAAGGGCATGAAAATAAAATATAGAGATCACAATAATGAAATGCACCAACCACAAGGGCATGGAAATGTTTAGATCCCTCCACCCTCCTTTGGAGCTCTCCACCCTCTTTCACATGCAACTCTCCACAATCAAAACAAATAGGGAATGATTTATGTCATTATTTTTTAAATATCTAAAATCAACTTCACATTGTGTTGTAACACTGGCACAGGTGTTTGATCCTCACAAACTTTCATTTCAACATTCCAACATTCAAGTTTTCAAGTTTCCTCTTCATTATACAATCCTTTCTACCCTAAAAACCACTTTGTTACTTCATTAAAATTAGGATTTGAACAAAGCCAATGATACAAAACATACTACCACTTCAAAAAAAATGTTGCCTCTAATATTAGAATTATATGATAAATGGGAAGCACATCCCCGGGCCATAACCCAGTTAAATTGGTCTAGTTTATGATTAGTTGGGTTGGTTACAAATTCATGTAGAACCATCATTAGATTAGGTATGTTAAAATGAACAATCAACTATTCCCAGCTAGCAGGATCAAATACAGTTTCCAAGGTGATAAAATTACATATGCAAATGCATCACTTGAATGCCACACATGGAGCACATTCCCAACCTTGAAACACTCTTATAAGAAATGGAAAAGCAAATGCATATGCAGTACATGACAAATTGCACAACTTGTACTCTTTATATATAGAGAGAGAGATCTTTTTAAGGTGATAATTACATATTAGCCATAACAAAAAAATTGATCCAATTGCATACATATTCCAGAATCCAAATAATTAAAAAATAAAACTCACTCAACTCATGCTAAGTGACTTAGCTCAAGATCCTACACAAAAATGATTCAGTCCAGGAGAATTGGGCAGAGTTAGCAAGAAATTTTAGGAAAAAAATATCATTGAAGATATTTTTAGAAAGAAACAAGCCATAACCTAGTTAAATTGGTCTAGTTGCTGATTATCTGAGTTGATTACAAATTCCTATAGAACTATCATTAGATTAGGTACAATAAAATGAACAATTAGTTGTTCACAACTAGCAAGATCAAATATAATTTTTCAAGGTGATAAAATTGCATATGCAGATGTATGTATGTATGTATGTACATATATACATATGTATATATATGTGTATATATACATATATACACAAACATATATGTTTATCTATGTATGTATGTATATATAGAGAGAGATCTTGTGGATTGTGGAGATTAGTGGAGATCTAGGATTTTATTGCCATGCCCTTGTGATCACTGCATTTCGTTTCCTTGCCCTTGTGATCTCTGCATCTCATTGCCATGCCCTTGTCATCTCTATATATGTATGTATATACATATGTATATTTATATATATGTGTATATATATGTATGTATATAAACAGAGAGATCTTGGCACAACATAAAATAATTAAACTCACTTAATAGGTAGCATGGCCATAGATGCAATGGAAAGCCTATTGGGAAGTAGATTCCTCCTTTTCTCTCTCATTTTTCATGTGTTTATTTAACTTGAACTATTATTTCTCAAGGGACATTTTCTAATATTGGATTCATTTTATGTAGGAGGCAATGGACACATTTTTGGATCAACCTTATATTTAACAAAAGGAATATGTGCTTCAAAACTAGATTTTAAACATAACTATATAAGGAGTGAGTTAGGACATATATAGGTTAACCTTACATTAACTATAAAATAGAACACAAAAGTTGTACCAGGGTATTACAATATTGTAATTATAAAAAAACTACTTGATTTGCTTGAGTGGGTGTATGATGGTGAAGAGCTATATTAGGTGAAGAAAGTTCACCAGTGGTTATAGGAATGAAACTACATCAAAACAATTAGAAACTAGAAGTACATATTTTTTGAGCAAGTAGTTCAAGGGTCTTGATCCTATGGATACAGGTATGTAGGCAACCTGGCAGGTGGAGCATGCCTCCAGTGTGCAGAAGCCTTGGACATAGTTAGGCAGCACTCAACTATTTTAAGACACTATATGTTAACTCACGAGGCTCATTCTCTTGTAGAAGCCTTTTCCATAGTGACATTACCTCTAAACCATGCAAAGGGTGTTGAAGTGGTTCCCAGCCTTGAAACGATCATATAAGAAATGAAAAAGAAAATACAGATACAATACATATATTATTAATATTTATGTATATGTATGTATGTATGTATGTATGTGTGTATATATATATATATATGTATATATATGTGTATATACACAAAGAGATCTTGGCATAATAGAAAAATTGATCTAGCTACATACATATTCTAGAATCCAAATGATAAAACATTCTTAAGTAGACATTTGTGAGCACTAGGTGTGTGAAGGCTCCATGCAAAAACATGTAGAAGCAAAAGAAGTCATCAACATTTTTGATGACATGTTTGCCAACAGCATACACAAGTTCCTCAAGGTTACTTTCATTATTAAATTTTCATATACATTTTTCTTGTTACCGTTCATTTCTTTATTAATATTATTATAAGGATCCATCACATTTTGTATTAGGTGATGAAACCTATGGGTGCAGTTATATGTTTAGAAAATGAGAGTATTATCATTTGGTGTTGTGGGTTATAAAAGAAAATCTCTTTATTGTCTAACTATGGAATTGATTTTGAATTGGTGGGTATTTTGTATTTCATTTGTAGGTTCAATAGAGCTTTTGGTAGTGTGGGTTATAAAGGGATTTTAGGTTTATGATCTGCTAATGGAGATGAGTTTCTTAATTACAACTTTAATTGGTACATATGTGTGTGGGTTATGAAAGAATTAGAAGTTCCTAATGATCTAACAATAGTGACGAGTTTCATACAAGTTGAAATGGTTCATATGTAAATTATAAATCTTTTGGTACAATTAAGTAGATAGAGATTTCATTTTATGATTTGATGTGTATGTTGTAAATTATCTTGTAGATTTTGTTTTTGTGGTCTCATTATGGGTCTGACTTTCATATATGTTGGAAATCATCTGTAGACTTAAATATACATCTTTGGTATTGTTTTTGTAGTTTTCCTCTAGTAATAACCTTAATTATTACTAGTCATCACCCACAATTTGCATCCTACTTTGGAATATTTCTTGTGTTCTACCATGAAATTCTCCCTTCTTCAACCAACTAGCAAGTGGATAGAAATACACTAAAACTAATGAGAGGCTTTTTTTCATGTGCTCTATAAATGAAGAGTATTTAGTGAGAGGATTATATCTATCCACTAATGACAGTTGATTAAACTTTTTTATTTCAAGCTTGCATTTCAACATTTCAGCATTCAAGTTTTCTCTTCATTATATGTTTGGTTTATCATTGATTTCATCTAGTTTGATTATGGTGCATCTCAAATAGCTATTGTAATGATGCAATTACCCATCTATCTCCAGATTGTACAAGCACTTATTATTTTATAGAATCTACTACCACTTTGGAAAAAATTCTGTCTCCAACATTGAAACCATATGATAAATGGGAATATCAAATGCCCAAGCCACAACCTAGTTAAATTGGTCTACTTTCTAATTAAATTGGTTGTTTACAAATTCTTGTAGAACTATAATTAGATTAAGTACAATAAAATGAACAATCAATTGTTCCTAGCTAGCAAGATCAATATAATTTTCCAAGGTGATAAAATTGCAAATGCAGATGTATCACTTGAATGCCATGCATGAAGCACATCCCAAACTTATAATGAATGATTGGATACAAAGGCTCCACATGTTGGCCTAGAATTGGAAGCCAAGGATGTAACCATGCATATATTGGCATGCTCTCCTGAGAGGACCCCAAGTGTCTATAGTTGCTATTAATTTGGGCATCACTATATGATCCAAAATGTTATGAAGTACTGAAGCTAGTAGTAACTTCTCCCATGCTCCAAAAATGTAGCATAGGTTTAGGGTCCCTTAGCTCCTAAGAATTTGTAGCATCTATTCTCACTACTAGAAGAATAAATCCAGTGAAGAGTTGAATGTAAGGAGTTGAAGAAGTAAGTTTTGCTTCTATGTAAATGCCATAATTACAAGGCTCATTCCCTTGTAGAAGTCATTACCTAGGTAAATATACATATATATCAACCCAACTAATCAACAACTAGACACATTTAATTGCGTTATAGCTTGTTTCTTTCTAAAAATACCTGCTATGATATGTTTTTGTAAAATTTCTTGTGAACTCTGCCCATTTTTCCTAGTTTTCATTATTTTTGTAGAGGATGTTGAGATAAGTCATTTAGCACCTTAAAAAAGATCTATATATATATATATATATATATATATATATATATATATATAACACCTTAAAAAAAGGTCTCTTTGTAAATATATATATATACATACATATAGACATACATGTATATGTGTATGTATGTATGTATGTATGTATGTATTTATGGATGTATGTATATATGTATGTATGTATGTATTTGCCCTTGTGATCACTACATTTTGTTGTTGTGCCATTGTGATCTTTGGATCTTATTGTTGTGCCCTTGTGATCTCTATATATGTATGTATGTATATAAACAAAGAGATTGGTACAAGAGAAAATTAGTAAAACTCACTCAACAGGGAGCATGGAATTAGTAAAACTCACTCAACAGGTAGCATGGCCATAGATGCAATTGAAATGCCTGTTGGTAAGTAGATTTCTCTTTTTCTCTTTCATTTTTCATGTGTTTATTTCACTTGAACTATATAAGGAGTGAGTTAGGATGTATATAGGTTAACCTTACATTAACTATAACCTACAACACAAAGGTTGTACCAAGGTATTACAATATTGTAATTATAGGAAATTGCCTAATTCGCTTGAGTGGGTGTATGATGGAAAATAGTTGTAGTAGGTAAGTAAAGATGACCAATGGTTATAGGAATATAACTACATCAAAACAATTAGAAACCAAAACTACATATTCGTTAGAGTGAGTAGTTCAAGGGTCTTGATCATATGGATATAGGTATGTAGACAGGCTGGTAGGCAGAGTATGCCTCCAATGTGTAGATGCCTTGGACATAGTTAGGTAGTACTTAACTATTTTAAGACATTATATGTTAACTCATGAGGCTCATTCCCTTGTAGAAACCTCTTACCAAATCATCAAAGATGGATACAATATTTGGCTAAGCACCTCCTATATTGCTCAATTTCTTGGGTTCATCTCTAACATAATCCTGATTATGTATAAGGTGATTATATGTTTCTTCATTGTTGCCAATATCTATGTTCACTCTAAATATGTACTCTTTCTTTTTTTAGCACATTCTTTGACAACAAATTACCTTTTGACTGTTCTTAGGGCCTAAGGTTCAAAATCAATGTAAGTTAGTTTGCATGGTAGTATAAATTCTTGAATTATTGACACAGTGCTAAATGGAATCCAAAAAAATTGCATTTCAATTCTTTTTTGGGGACATAATCATATTTTATACCTTAATTTTGGGTGCAGTAATGAGGGTTTTAGCTCAAGCCATGGGAGAGCATTAGAGTTGTGAACATAAAATTGGGAATTATTTATGTCATGTTTTATTTAATATAGAAAATCAGCTTCACATTGTGTTGTAACTTTGGAATAGGTGTTTGATCCTAGATAGCTTTCATTTTAGCATTTCAACATTTAGGTTTTCAAGTTTCCTCTTCATTATATGTTTGGTTTATTAGTAATTTGGTCCAATTTGATTACAATGCCAAATGAGCTTCCACCTTCACATGGTTGGACCTTCTTAGTAGAGAATATTAAACTATTCTCAAAACTTAGTGGAGCTCAACATTAACTTATGATTGTGTGATAACTAATTGTGTGATTCTATTAGTTTCAAGTAATGTAGAAAGACACCATAGTTCAATATGCAATCTCAATTCATATGCATAAGACATCAGGTGGAGATTAAAAAACCCAACAAGTTTTTATTTTTGTTAGAAATTTTCATAGACCTATTAAATAAATGTTAAATGTGCTAGGTATTTTCATCTCTTTCTATTGTCCATGCATACAAATTGTAGCTGCATGTGCATTCTCAATTTAGAGTGGCATAATCTTATTTTGGATGTGACGAAAAAATTACATGCACCAAAAGATGGGAAAATGATGTCACTTTTGTAGGTTTGGAACCTTTTTTGTACTTTAAAGATTGATCCTTTTTAAAAATATTTTAGATGTTAATGAGGAATTTAGATGTTGGGGCCAAGGGGGGGGGGTGGGGTCAAATAAGCTTTCACCTTCATGTGGTTGGCCTCAAATAGTAGATAATATTAAACTATTTTTGAAACCAAGTGAAGCTCAATATTAACCTATAATTGCATGAGAACTAATTATATGAATCTACAATGAGCTATGAGAGCATGATAGCTATTCAATGTTTGCTGCCAATTTTTTTATTAATATAGCATGCCATCGCAGTTGAGATGGCTACTTTTGATGACTAGCCATCAGTCACACATCATTCCTATCACATGCTTGTTGCTATTGGGATAGACATTTTCAATGGCTTGTCATGGATCCCATAGCATTTATGTTACAAACATATCACTATTGCGAAGATGTCTTCATTAGCTTTCTATCGTAATTGGGATGGTGAAAATGAACTCTTTGCCAGTGAGTTGGCCCATTTTATGACACTTGTGTTTGTTGCCTTGGCAACAGTTGCCTTGGCAACAGTTGCCTTTTCTATTGCAAATTATGATGGAAAAAGTCTGACGCTCATCTGGTAGGAGCCAATTCCTTTTTTTGCCAGTTGGGTGATGTGTATTTGTTGCAATTGCAATTTGAGCCCAAATGTATTAGTGGCATTTTGTCCCTAATTTCTCTAGAATTACGAAGTGTATAATTGACATGATGAAAGCTAGTCAAACATTTAAGAAGAATGACTCTAGAAGGAAGGCTTTTGATGAAATGAAAGCTATCATAACCAAGGCTCCTATCTTGGTTCATCCACATTAGACCAAAGAGTTTATTTTGTATTTCTATGCATCAACCCACATATTATCTGCCATACTCATGCATGAAAACAAGGAAGGTATTCAATCACCTATTTCTTTCATGAGAACCCCTGTAAAGGAGAATGAACTAAGGTACTCTTAGATGGAGAACCATGCTTATGCTATGGTAAGAGCACTTAAAATTTTTAGATTCTATGTTCTGCATTCACATTCTATTGTGCACATACTTGATTCAATAGTCAAGAGTATCTTGACTTGGCAAGAGATAGGATGCAATACTAGAGGAGCTTGGATAGCAAAGTCCAAGAATATGACATTGAGTTAAACCCAACAAAATTGGTCTGAGGTAATGGTTTATGAAAAATAATTGTAGAAAACTAGGAGGCAAGTAAAGAAGAAGAAACCTCAAAATTTTTAATGGTAAGCCTCTAAGATCCTTTGTTTTCAAATATTAAACACTTTCTTACTTATGGAGAGTGTCCTAATGGATTGACATACAAGTAGAGAAGAGATCTTAGGACTAAGTCAAGAAAGTATGTTATTTATGATGATCAATTGTATAAAGAGGCAATTGATGACACCTTACTAAGGTGTGTAGACAAGCCTTAACAAGAGAGGTTACTCCAAGCATTTCATAATGAAGATTGTGGTGGGCACTTCTCTTCTATAGTAATAACATACATAAGTTCGAGGTAGTGCTATTAATGGTCTAGCATGTTCAGAGATGCCTATAAGTGGGTAGCTCAATGTGACAAGTGTAAGATGTTTTCTAGTAAACCTCAATTGGTTTGTTTACCATTGAATCCATTAGTGATAAAAGGCCCCTTTCAGCAGTGGGAAATCAACTTCATCGGTCCAATCAAACCCTCCTCCTCTGCTATTCATTTATACATTATAACTACTACAAACTACGTTACTAAATAGGTGGAAGAAAATCCTACCTAGAGAAATATCTCTAAAGTCATCTATGAATTTGTCAAGGAAAGTATCCTTGTAAGATTTGGTGTTCCATTGAAGCTAGTAATGGAAAATGGTATGTAATTTTCTTCAATGAAGATTTTAGAATTCTGCTACGACAATAGTATCCATTTGAGCGATTCTTCTAACTATTTCCCCTAAGAAAATGGCCAAGTAGAATCAAGAAACAAATATTTGATCAACATTATGAAAAAAATTGTCTCTGATAACCAGAAGGACTAGTACAAGAAGCTACACAAAACTCTTTGGGTAGATATGGTAACACCTAAAAATGCCATTGGTATATCCCCACTTGAGCTAGTATATGGAGTTGAGTCTAGTCTTCCCCTTCCACTACAGATATCCATTTTTAAGTTGCAACAAATAATTGAGAACTCAATATTTCAGAGTGGTCTAGAAAAGAAAATCATGTACCTAATCAAGTTGGAAGAGGAGTGTGAGAAATTAGTTGACCATATCATAGAACATCAAAAGCACATGAAGAGCTTCATTAACAAGAAAGAAAGGTTAAGAAAGTTCATCAGAGATGATCTAGTCTTGTTATGAGATAAGAGACATGAATCTAAAGGCATACATTAGTTTGCCTCTCTTTGGAAAGGCCCTTCCAATTTTTTTAGGAGAATTAGAATAATTCTTTCATCTTGGCCTAGCCTATTGGAGAGGTTCTATCATATTCCTATAATGGCCAGGATCTGAAGCTGTATCAGATCCATAATTGAGAGCAAGTAACACATGCAGTTAGATTTAGTCTATGTAGGTTTCCCTTTCTACCATGTGCCTTTTCTTTGTTTCCTATTTTCTTAGTCTGGTTTTCCCTTTCTATTGCATGCTTAGCTTAGTGTTTCCTTCTTATAGTTTTTCCTGCTAGCTATGCCAAACCAAAGATGCTAGGTCCTTGCTTAGGCATTTACATGCCTCAGTCCTTAGTCAAAGCCAGTTGTTGCCATAATTTCAAACCATTCCTTTTGAGCTTCTAGCTTGATGCATTTTCATTGGAATTATGTTCTATTTAGTGTCTAGGTAGCCCATGGGTGGATTTCTTCTCATCAAACATCCTAAGACTTTCCATATTGTATCATTTCTAGGTTTTCCATACTCCACTTTCCCTTATACCTCCATGGGGGATTCTTTCCATTGCACTATATTAAGGTCTTAGGTGATCTAGGTATAGGTGGGTTGTTGTCTAAGTGTCTTTCTGATGAGAAGAAAGTCCTATTTAAGCCACATTCTTGTTCCTACCTTAAGTAAGAATACATCCTATGGATTTCATTCTACTAGCTATCCATCTTTGGAAAACATCATTAAGAAATAGTCCAAAGAATAGAATGTAACAATGACATCTCAAAGATGATGTCGGGATAACCCCCAAGGGAGCAGGAAGAAAGAACTCAAATCAGCTTCTTCAAGAAGAAACAAAAAGGAACCTGGCAGATGGGAGCCAGAGAACTGTCAAGGATTTCTCAAGAAGTAAGAAATGAAAGTCATCTCATGGAATATAAGGGGCCTAAATTGGGCTCATAAACAGGATCTAGTCAGCAATATGATTAGAGACCATAGACCCGACTTTCTGATGATACAAGAGACTAAAATGAAAATGGACCTGGTTAAGAGGATATCTTTCAATAAAGCTTTTAGTTGCAAAGCCTTGGATTCAGAAGGTGCTTCTGTAGGAGTACTAATCCTGTACAATTCCAGGGCCTTCAAGTTATCAACTCTTTTCAGCTCTTACAATGCTCTTCTATGTGAGGTATCTCACATCCATAGCAATGATTCATGGCTTATCCTAAACCTATACGCCCCCAAAAACAAGAAGGAATAGAACTATTTTTGGGTCAAGCTCCTTGACATCCTCTCCAATTGCAATGTTAACAAAGGGATTATTATGAGGGATTTCAACTCACCTCACTTTGATGCTGGCAAATTGGGGGGTCTTGCCCCGAATCAGGATAGTAAGCATGACCTCGCTTTGTTCATTCAAAATCTTTCCTTTTATGATATGGACCTTCAAGGGGGAAGTTTCACTTGGTCTAACAGGAGAGTTGGGGGAGATAGTATTTAGTTTTGCCTCGATAGAGCCCTCTGTAGGGCCCACATACCGTTGCACCAAAAGCCATGACTGTTAGTGAACATGGAACACCACATAATTAACCACCTATGGGCAGGGGAGTGCATCACATCACCCAACAATCTCCCCCTCGACGCGCATACCAGGTGCTTACACGGGTCGGGAAGGCACCGGGGAGATTTGAACCCATGACCAGGCCAAAACCAAGACTTTGATACCAATTGTAGGGCCCATTTGCCGTTGCACCAAAAGCCATGACTGTTAGTGAACATGGAACACCACATAATTAACCACCTGTGGGCAGGGGAGCGCGTCGCATCACCCAACAAAGTGGAGCCTGATATAGAGTTCGAGGAGGAGGATTCAGAGATGGGGAAAGATATTGAGATGGAAGAAGATAAGGGGAGAGAAAATGACAATGAGGTGGTGACCCCTATGGACCCCAAGGATAACCCAAAGAAAAGAAAAGTAAACCAAGTCCTACCCCAGAAACATCCCAGTGACCTTGTTGACATGCCCCCCAGCCCCGCCTAGCCCAATTCACCTCAGGAGGTTCCCATTTTTCCCTTGGAGGATATGATTGAAATCATGGTTGAAAAAGGGGGGCAGGTTATCAGAAAGAATAGGAGGAGGGCCTGGAGGAACTTCTATGGGGACAAAGTTAGTTTAGGAATTGTTAGAGAACCTGCCAAAATCTAGGTGCTGGAGGACCTTGACAAAAGCACCCAATACGATGAGCTCATTGACCCTGCTCTTTTGGTTCTCTTCGACAATTTGCATGAAACTGGCTTCAACTTCTTGAACAATGTAAAGAACAGTCAGATTAACAACTTTCCATCCATCAAGTGGATTTTTCAAGAAATTGAGGCTCTGAAGGATAGGAGAAACCAACCCAACAACCAGGGAACTAACAAGGACCAGGATTCTAGAGGAAGAAATGACTAGGTGGGCAGCTAAGAGAAAGATAGAGGTCAAGTCTCCAGAGACCATCACAATGACAGGCTCACCCAGCTTGAGCAGAAGGTCCAAAGGCTAGATTCTATCCACCATATAATCACCAAAAAGATAGTGGACACCCTTCACACCTTGAATGAGAACATTGTCAATTTGGGGGACTATCTTACTACCACTAGCCTTGAAAGAGATGTGGAGTAGAACACAAAGCAAGATTTCAATCAGGATGTTCTTCAGAAAGGGGCTAGTGATTGAGCGAATCAGGGGAACCAGATGAACACTCCTACCAGGATTCAGGAGGGCGTGGCCAATCAAAAGGACAATGATGCTGCAAAAATCTTGCAGGTCATGGACATAGATGACCACTAGCCTGCTCACCTATCCTTTCCTCTTAGGCCTTTGGTCACTAGGTTTGGGCCTTATTTTTTCTCTAGCCTTTTGAGGTAATTTTTTGTTTTTTTAGACTATTTTATTTAGCTCTTTTCGCTGTAAAACTTTGGGTTTTAGGATCCCTGTAAAACCTGTTTTACCTAATAAAAAACAATGACATTTGTAGATATATGTTCAATCAATTCATGATGAAAAGACCAAGAAAAGAAAAGATAAAAAGCTAAGAAATTTTCAAATTGAAGTTTTGAAGTCAAAATTCATATCTATGTAGAGAAACAAAACTTAATCCTTTTCATTGCTCATCCTTTGGACACACACATCTTCTAATGGGTTTTCAAAGAAAAATCTTTCCTAAAGATTAAGATTATATCCTAATCAAATCAAGGGCTATGATTTAAAAATGAATAATCTATGTTATAAAGAAGTCAATCCAAGCCCTTGATATGTATTACTAGATGATGAATTCATGGTCAGCAATGAATCTTGAGGATATAGAAGGAAAAGTGACCAAGGCAAAGGAAAAGGATTCAAAATGGTTCTCTCTTTGGAAAGTAAAGATCTCAATGGTGCCTTTTTGTCTAATGGAAAAATTCAAGGTTCCCTTTCTGGAGGACAATAAAGGTAAAGAATTCTAAGAAGAATATGAAGATATTCTGCAAAGATGTCAGAAAGATGCTTCTAATGAAGTCAATTGCAAAGATGTGCCCTGATAAAAGGAAAATAAAGTGTTCACAATGGAAAATTCTTTTTGTGACTTCTCCAAGCTAAAGTTGAGAAATATGAGAAATCCTTGTGGGAAAAAGAAGGAAATAAATCCCAAGGTGTCAAAGGAGTATTGCTCACACTATGATCCCAAATCATGAGAAAAAACAAGCTTACAGAAAGATAAGTCTATGTTTCCTCCCCTACACATAAGAAGTTGTGGTACAAACCCTTGTTGTGGATTCCAAAGTGGAGAGGGGAGTTTCCATTAAACTAATATCAATTGATTTGATAAGTGGCTAATCTTTCTATTACATAAAATTTAAGTAAATGATATGATAATCAGATTTATAAATCATCATATGGGTTAAAATGAAGAGCTTTAAATAATTGTCAACCATAAAAATTATTACAAATCCTATTGCTATAACTATTAGCTATTATTTATTTCAATTGTGTGGTGCCAATGTTCAGATTCCTGCATCTATTTGATTAGATTTCTTCCAAACATAGTTCTTCATTTTTTTAATGACTATTTTATCAAACAGTTTCTCCCTTTTATGAAAGAATAAGCTAATGGCAATCAAAGAAGCATGGTATGATCATCTAATTGGTTTGGAAAGTGAATTGAAAAAATATTTGAATACCTCATATAAATTTCACAATTTAGGTGATTTGCATAAAATAATCAACTCTACGCCTATTCACCCAATAATCCAAAAATTGAAGGAAAGTGGATTAGTTCAATCTTCCAAGTTCCCCATGGGCATGCAAGTCCTAGAGCTAGTAAAGGAATTTATCAAAAGATACAACCCAGAGATAAATAAAATATTGTTACCTGATCAATCCATTATGCTTTCTATAAATAAAGTGTTGATGCAATATGCAATTGGGATCCCAGTGAGAGAAAAATACCATGACATTGAATTCTCAACCTCTACATCAATGTTAAATAAAAAGAAGACTCTAAAAAGAGAGGACATGGAGAACTTGGTTCCAGACAACTCATTCCAAAAAGAGTAAAATGCCACAGACCCTTTTTGGAACCAATTTGAAAAGAGAGATTGTGGACATCTTGGCATTATTGCTAAGATTAAAAGGAAGGGAGGAAATCTTATGTTTCATCGAACATCACTTCTATTTGGTTGATGCCATATGTGTTAAGGGACTAGAGATTGATTGGGCTCAGATCATATGTGAAGAGCTTGCTTCTTGGCCAAATTTGGCTAAGGCATTTGGGCAATTCTATATGTCCTCATATTTGATAAATGCTTTAGCCACACATCACCTTTGGCCAAGTCTTCCCAATATTAAAGCCTATGATGAAAACATGAGAAATGTATGAGTTATATCCCCACCTACAACTATAGGGGAGCTTTGAAGAATATGTAAACGTTAATGATGCCTATACAATGAGGTTTTGCCAAGAATTACAAGGTTTCCTTGAGCGAAGATTTTCACTTGAGGCTATATCAACTATAGGAAAATTTAGATGTTGTTTCATCCAATTCTCATCTTTCTCTTACCTAAGGATTGGTGCATTTAATGGTTTCCCCAAAAGTCTTTGTAGGTATCCTGAGCACAAGATTGTTCATGTTGAACTATGTAGATAACTATTGGAGGTGAACACCTTGTGTTCCAATGTGAAAAAGATAGCCAAGATTTCCTTCCTAATAGTGGTAGGACCTTACTCTTATGCTTCTAGGCCTGATACCCAAAATCTAGTCAAAATACTTGAGGGAAAGATTAAATTTACTGATTATGAAGTAATAAGGCCTCAATATGACCCAATGAACTTTGTGAAAGATCATCTAAAGCTTGGATATGCTCATAAACATATCCAGGATATTAAAGATTATGGACTAAATGTTATGATGAATACTAGAATAGGGAGAGGTATTGGTCTAGGCCAATAAATTAAATTACATTGTATATTGAATCTATTGATGTTTCTAATCTTGTAGATGATAGCTCCTACATGCATCCCTCAACCTATGAGCAAGTCAAGAAGACCCCCGTTGTGTCACCTCTGCCTGATGGTCTTGTAGTTGACACAATGGAAGTCTTGATGTGTGGAATCATCAAAAGGACAAACAAGTGGGTGGAATGGACTAAAGTGAGAAAGAAGAGAATTGGAAGTGAAAGTTGTATTGGTGGAGTAGCTTTTTGAATAGCTAAATTAAATATTGCTTCATCCATAACTACTACTACTTCAACATCAACTGGTTCAGTATAGTCTTTCAATGGAGGAGGAGACCAACCTCCTGAAAAGAATGTCCAAATTACTCCAACCTATGGAGGATGATCTTTTCTAGACATAGGAAAGGTTTGAGATGATGAGACAAACAAAGAGAATGAGTGTGAGAAGTTAGTGGCTAAGCCCTCCCTGCCTATAGAAGTCATGAACCTGGATGGAAACAATAACTCCCTAGATGGTCAAGAGAAAGAGGCATCTTAGTGAGGTGACACTCTATTCCTCTTAGTCACCAAGGTAACTTCTTTTCCTACTACTACCCAGAGTAAGGAGACACCCCCAAGTGGCGAGGAAGCACTTTGATCCTATAATTCTATAGTTAGAACTCAATGTCCTTTCAACTGAGTCTTGGTTGGAAGCGACCATTGATAGAAAGATGATGAGATGTGAGGAGAGTGCTCCATCTAAAGATCTTATCATTCAAGAAACTCAGTCCCAACCAATATCAAAGAAAGAAAAGAGGCAAAATACCATTATACCATGTTAATGTATACTTCTTCTTCTAAGATTCCATTAAAAAATGTAGATTTCACATCCATTTGATATACCTTTAATCCTTTGTAAGTAGCATATGAAAGTAATGTTCTTACTCCTTCTAACCTTGCAACTAGGTAAAATATCTCTCCATAATCAACTCTTTCATCTCGTGGATATTCCTTACAAACTAAGATAGATTTATTCCTTGTGACTTCACCCTTCTCATTCAACTTGTTTATGAATACCCAGTTTGTTCAAATCACATTTTTATCCTTTGGCCTTGGTACCAATGTCCATGTATTGTTCTTCCTTATTTTTTCAATCTCCTCATTCATTTCTTTAATCCAATATTTATTCTCCCAAGCATCTTTGAATTTTCTTGGCTCAAAATCACATAATAAATATGTATCATTCTTCAATTTGTTTCTTGTCACAACTCTTTAATTTTTTTCCCCAATGATTTGATGAGCTATGTAGTTCCTTCAAACATATTTTTCTAAGACAGGTTCTGGTCTTCTTTCTCCTTGTGGTAATTCACTTGTTTTAGCTTTCTTATTCTCTGTAGGTATCCTATGTTGTAACTTGAATTTCTCTATCTAGTGTTTGGTCTCCTCTCTTTGTGAATCAACTCATATAGCTTGATACTGAAAAGCTTGCTGAGGCAAAGAAGAACTTGTCTACTAATGCTTAGTAGTCTCTTTCATAGGTTTAGGTAAAGTACTTGGTTCTCCTTCATAGATGTAGATTATTTTTTTGTAATCTTCAAGTTCCTTCTTTCATTCTTCTTCATTCTTTTTTGCAAATTCATAAACTCTAACATTTGCACTTTCCACAATTTTGTTAGTGTTAGAATTAAAACACTTGTATGCCTTTCTTTTAGTGGAATATCTTAAGAACATACCTTCATCATTCTTTGCATCAAGTTTTCCTCTCCTTGCATCTTTTAATATGTAATGCTTGCTTCCAAAGACTTTGAAATATTTGACATTAGGTGCATAACTATACCATAGTTCAAAAGGGGTTTTGTTTGTACATTTCTTAAGTTGAACCTAGTTAAGTGTATAAATATTAGTAGTTACAACTTCTCTCAAATATTTTTGTGAAACATTCTTTTCCATCATCAATGTTCTTGCATAGTCCATTATTGATCTATTTCTTCTTTCAACTATTCCATTTTGTGCTGGAGTCATTGGTGCACTCATTTTTCTTTTGATACATTTGTCATTGCAGATTATATTGACCTCCTCAGATAAGAAATGACATCCTCTACCTAATCTCAAGCACTTCAAAATTTTACCTATTTCCTTTTCAACTCTATCCAAATACCACTTAAACATTTGAAAAACATCAAATTTTTCTTTTATAAACATCACAATCATCATTCTAGAAAAATCATCAATAAATAAAATATAGTACTTGTCACCATAATAAATTTTCACTCCAATAGGACCACATAAATTAGTATGAACCAACTCCAAAATATCATCAAAATAATAGGTCTTGCTCTTAAAATAGACTTTGTCATTTTTCCCATTTGACACTATTTGCACATCATTTGATTAGGTTTTCTCAATCTTGATAACCCTCTTACTCTTTCCATCTCACTAACTCTTATCAAATTATCAAAATTCACATCACATAGGCTCTTATGTTATAACTAAACATCTTCAAATTATGAAAAAAACATCTATCCTTAGATATATCTAGATAGAAAAAGTTACCTCTTGTTTGCTCTCCACTTCTAATCAGTTCTCGAGTAGCATCATAGATCTTTGCCTTCTTCTTTTGGAATTCAACTAAATAGCCTAAAATATGTAGTTGTGCCACACTCAATGAATTATATTTCAATCCATCAACCCAATATGAATTATCATATCTAATCTTGTCACTCAATATAATTGATCCTTTACCTTTCACATAACATGGTGCATCATTTCCGAACTTAACATGACTATCATTATAGTGTTCTAACTTTTCAAACTTGTATTACCAGTCATATAATGTGAGAAACCACTATCAATTATTCATTTTTAATTCTTACTCACATGTGATATTAGAGAAGTTTTCTCTAGTTTTTCATCTTCATTAGAGTCATCTTTCATTGCAACATAAATCACTTCTTCATCATCTTCATCAAAAGCACTATCACAACCATCTTCTTCAACAATCTAACAAGATTTCTTACATTTTCCTTTATAGTCTCTAGTACCCCAACTGTCTCTATAATCTCTCATTCATTGGTATTTTTTTTCTTTCCTTTCCTCATTTTCATCTTTTTTAGGACACCTTGTATTAATATGACCAACTTTGTGACATGTAAAATAGATTATAGGAAGTTTACCTTTGTATTTTTCTTTTCCTCTTGGTATCCTTCTTTACAATAATGCTTCTAGATCATCAAGGTCATAATTTGATTCAATATCACTATCCATAGGCATACTCTTTTTATTTCTTTTAGATCTGTCAAGCGTTAGTTGTGACTTGAAAGTACATTCAACACTACAAGATGTATAGTTATCAAAGTTTGACAATTCAAATGTAACAAGTCTACCAATTAGACTATCCAAGATCAGATCATTAGCAAGTGTACATCTTAGTTATTTAATTGTAGATAATCTAATTGTATAGATAGGAAGTAAATCCTTCACTACCTTTGTTATCATAGTCTCATAAGATATGTTAGCTCCAACACCTCTAATTGCATTCACCACTTCTTTGATTTGGCCACAATACTCTACAAAAATTTCCCCTTCTTTTATTCTTATGTAATAAAACTTGCCTCTAAAACTTTCAACTTTAGATCTTAAAAAATTTGTGCCAACTTATCCCACATTTTCTTTGTAGCAGTGCAATCCTTCAAATCATCAAAATCACCATAACTTAGGGAATATGCCATATCTATTATCATTTGATTATGCTCTTGGTTCTATTTGATTTTTTCAATAGTCATGGGTCTAGGAAATTCAATGTATTCATTGTCGAAGTAGTATAGTACAAAATCTATAACTCCAAATAGATACAATATCATCAGTTGTTTCCATGCTGGAAATTTCTCTTTGTATAGTGTAGGTATCCTTGTCTTTTACATATTTATCTTTAGCTTAAGTCCCTTCAAACCTTCCTCATAAGCACCAATGCTTTGATACCAATTTTTAGAATGATAAAATAACTGAGAGGAGGGAGGGCGAGGACATGAATTAGTTATCCTTAGGTGTACATGTACCAATTCAAATTTCAAAAACTTCAAACAACTTAATCAAACTTATAAAAAATGCAATGGATGATGAATGTTGGGTTAATGCTACAACTAAAGAGATTGATTAGATTGAAAAGATCAATACCTAGATAATTTTATTGAGACCTACTAGAAAAATGTGATTGGGACCAAGTGGCTTTTTAGGAAAAAGATGAATGAGAATGGAGAAGTGGTAAGGAACAAGGCAATATTGGTTTGCAAAGGATATGCAAAAGAAGAAGGAATTGATTATGGTGAAAATTTTGTATCTGTGACAAGATTGGAAGGAGTAAGAACATTTTTGGATTATGCTACATATAAGATGTTCAAGGTCTATCAAATATATATAAAATGTGCATTTATGAATGGAATACTTGAAGAGGAAGTCTACATTGAACAATTGGAAGGATTCATTGAACCTAAAAAGAAGAACATAGTTTGCAAGTTGAACAAAGAATTGTATGGATTGAAGTAAGCCCCTTGAGAATGGTATGAAAGGTTACACTCCTATGTGATTAAGTTTGTATTTTCTAGAACAAGTAAAAATAGTAATCTATACTTGAAGAATGAATCTAAAGATATAGTGTTGATGATATAATATTTGGTGGAAATGATATATTGAGTATGACATTTTTTGAACATATAAGTACAAAATTTAAAATTTCAATGTTTAGTGAGATAAAAAAAACATTAGATTACAAGTTCATCAAACAATGAAAGGTATATATGTTACTTAGTCTAGGTATGTGAAATAAACCTTGAAGACATTTAGGATGTATGAATCTAAGCCATTTTGTACACCTATGGTGTATGGTGTGAAATTATCAAAAGAAGATACTACTGGTGAAGTTGATCAAACACTTTACGGATCTATGATTAGAAATCTATAGTATATTGTACTCAGTAGACCATACATTACATTAGGTACTAGATTTATTGCAAGGTTTTCATCTAATCTAAAGGAAACACATATAACTATTGTAAAAAGGATATTCAAATATTTAAAAGGAACTAAAGATTAATGGTATAAAAAAGAGAATGAATTTAATCTTAAAGTCTAAAGTGATGTTCATTGGGTTGGAAATTGATGATAGAAAAGCACAACTGGTGTAGGTTTCTTTTTAGGAGAAAGATTTATTACATGGATTGGAAAGAAACAAAGTTGTATTTCTCAATGTACTACTAAAGCTTAATCTATTTATACTATATTCAATTGCTCAAATATTGCATGGATAAAATAATTATTGGAAGGAATGCAAGAAAAAGTAATTGAGCCTATTACTATTTACTATGTTAATAAAATTTCCAAAAATATTTTAAAATATCCGGTGATGCATGCAAACCAAAAGCTCATATCAATTAAGTATCACTATTTGAGAGAACAAGTTCAAGAGAAGTGATGCTTGAATATGTGAAGTATAAGGAACAAATAGCTGATATATTCACCAAGGTACTACCTAAGGATGTTTTGAGTATCTAAGAGATAAACTAGGGTCTTGCCTCTATCAAAAATTCATTAGGAGAAGCTGCATGCTAGATCAATTCTATTGGAACTACAAATGTGGAATAATTGTTATGTTGTCATTAATGTCAAACCTTATTTGTAAGACATTTACCAAAAAATTTAGAGTGCCATATCATTTGATTGATGAAAAGGATTTCAAATGAAGACATTTGTAGATGACCTAGTGAAAGGTTGAGTTGAGATCTTAAAGTGTCATGGAATTATAGTGGGCACTTGATCAGTTAGAACTTGATAAGATTATGTGTTGTTTGATCATTTCATTAAGTGGACAAGACAATTGAGTTGAAGTGTAGAAGAGAATATTTAATCAAGTCAAGAAGTCAAGTAAAAAACAAGCTTCATTGAGTATCATTTTATTAGGTCAATGAAGAAGTTGGAGCAAAAGATTAAGGAACTTAAGTTAAGGCCAAGCATAAAAGTATTAACCGAGTGATGATAATGGAAAAGTGAAGTGAAGAGAAAATTGTAGTAGGGATCGAGCACAAAGAAGGCCAAGTGAGTCAATGTAAGACAAGTGAGACAAGATTAAAGGAGACCAAGTTACCTAGTGATGAGTGCGCTAAAGAACATAGTGATGAACGAGTGCCAATGAACTAGTAGTTTCAGGAAAGAATCAAGATTTGTAGCTGACATAGTTGAATTCTTGCAGTAATCAAAATGTGTTGAGAATAGGGATTGATGAGATGGATTATTTAATGAGTGGAAAGTATTGGAAATCTGATTGAAAAGATCATATTTTTTGCAAAGAGGGAGATTGTTGATAAAGAATGTTTTCAATCATTTCTTGGTCACTAATGTCAAACTTGCTATTTGCTGGAATGACAATTGCTTATAAGATCCAAGTACTATCAATTAGTTGATTGATGAAGAGGATTTAATCAACAAGATGTAACAAAAATACCTAAGGGAAAGGTTGAGTTATGGTTTTGTAATGAAGTATAAGGATCAATTAAGACAATGGTAAAATGATGTATTGATAATACACTTGAAGATATAGAGGTTGGCCAAAATTAGAAACTTTAGAAGTATAAGTTGTAACAAGGCTGTCTGCAAAGCTTGACTAAGTTCATTAGTGAGTGCCAAGCAATCTAGTTCATGCTAAGTAGATTATCAATTAGTGTCAAGCAAAAGAAAAATCTAGTGTGTGCCGAGTGATACAGAAGGAGCTAAGCAAGTTCAGGTGCCGAGGAAGTAATAGATGCCAAGAAAAAGAAAAACTTAGTGGATGATGAGTGAGTCCATAGTAAGTGCCGAGCATCAATAAAATGTAGTTGGTGCTAAGTAACATAGTATGTGCCAAGCACCATAATTTCAATAGTGCCGAGCTACTGCATTATTTGAAAAGTCAAAGATTCGCCAAATCTGAGCTGACAAGTTTGTTATCTTGAATTTTGTGAACCAGATGGAGGATAAGGATGATGAGCTAGAGGCACAAAATTTTAGGTAAACCATTTTTGGGTGAATTTAGGAGGATTATTCATGATTTTTATAGAAGGAACAAGATATGGGGTAGATTCATTGAATCCTACCTAATCTATTCGATCCAAAATTAAAAGTGGGAAGATTCGAGAGGGAAAAGTATTCCAAACTTCTATTTAA
Organism: Cupressus sempervirens; assembly: GCA_028749045.1. Lineage (NCBI taxonomy): Eukaryota > Viridiplantae > Streptophyta > Pinopsida > Cupressales > Cupressaceae > Cupressus > Cupressus sempervirens. Next base: position 464,740,745 of record CM053788.1, on the reverse strand, counting down.
GGAGTCATAGGCCAAGACATTAGAGCAACTGGGTGGAAATTGTTGAAGTGTGTCAAGGAGAAGGCATCAAGAAGAAGGAAGAATGTAGCATAGAGGCTTTGCTTCGATAAGTGGCCATATAGGAGATTTCATTAGTACATCGAGCATGGAGACTCAAGGAGACAACACTTGGAAGGAGGAAAAGCTATCAGAGCTGAAGAGACTGAAAGCCAGGCAATATTGTGAGCTGAACAGAGATCTAAAATCTACAAGTTAAGTTGCGAGTTTTATTAGGTCAAAAGCCCTTGTTGTTACTTTTTAACAATTGTGTTAGCTAGGGTAAAATCCTATGGACTTAAGTTGGTTTAACAACCATTTGTAAATCCTTTAATAGGGTGGCATTCCAAGTGAATGTTTTAAAGTTCTCTAATGAGGTCCACTTTGAATAAGGTGGTTAAATCCTTTAACTAGGTCACATTTAACAGTGTGTTGTAGCCTTTAATAGGGCAGGCCTTTCATAGGGCATCACTTCAGAAGAGTGAGAATTGAGTAGCATGTTATCGGTGTTTTTTTCAAAATCGGGTTTCCATGTAAATCACTATTTTATGTGTTGGTTCTTCATGTTCTATTCTAGCATGTTGATTTTATAGTAACTTGCTAAGTATGAAATTTTAAGCTTGGATACATGAACAGTTTAATGGGCTCACTTTACTTGATGAAAAAGTTTTATTAGGACATTTGGACCTTGAATAATTGATTCACACCCCCCCCCCCCCCCCCTCCCCCGCCCTCTCAGTTATTCTAAAGCATTTCTAAGAATCAGTACCAGAGCCATCTACTGATTTAGTTTAAAGGTACTAAAAGCAAGAAGATGAAGATGTCCAAGAGAGAAGTTCCCAAGCTCAATAGAGATAGCTTCACTGCATGGAAAAGTCTGATGAAGCTACACCTTGGATCAATAAGTCACCATGCACAAACCTCAATTGAAGTATAACATTTTAATCCAACTGTACCCACTGTAGAAGATCTGAAGAAAAAAAAAAGGAGCACAATTAGGCAATGCTGGAAATTGCCTCTGTCCTCAAGTATGCTAAATTTGATGACATCAAGGGATGTGACTCTGCATTCAAGATGTGGAAAGCCCTCACTAATATCTATGGAGGAGATCAAAATTTTCAAAGAGCAAAAAGAAAAAGCCTTAGAGGAAAGTTTGATGACATGAAAATGGAGGAAGGTGAGAATGCTACTCAATATGCCTCTAGAATGAAAGAAGTAGTATGTGCAATAAGAAGTTTGGGTGGTCATTTAGAAGATGACACTATCAATATAAAATTCTTAAGAACCTTGCTCCCCATCTATGCTATTAGAGTTTCAACCATACAAGAATTGAGATGTGTACCAGGAAACCAACTAACTCTTGAAGGAATAGTGGGAAGAATCACTACATTTGAGTTGTCCAACTTTGACAACTATAGACCTGAGAATCTTCAATTTTCTTTCAAGGCCAAGCTATCATTAAAATACACTGAGAAGGTGAAACCAAAGAAGAAGAAGAAAAAGGTAAAGTATGCATCTAGTGATAGTAGTACAGATGAAGAAGATGTAGAACAATTGGAAGCATTGCTGGCCAGAAGATTTCACAGAGGGAAAGAAAAATTGAAAGGTAAGCTTCCTATCATTTTTTTTAATTGCAATGAAGTAGGACATATTTCTGCAAGATGCACATAGAAAAATAACTATAGAGAAGGCAACAAGAACAAGAACAAAAGAGAAGATGGTAAAAAAGATTACAAAGACAAAGGCAAAAAGTGTTACATTGTTGAAGAAGAGGATTTTGATGAAAATGATGATAAGGTAGTCTATGTAGCCATGAAGGATGATGTAGATGAAGATGAGGAAAAAACACTGGTAACTTGTGTGAACAAAAATGACAAATGGATCATAGATAGTGGATGCTCACATCACATGATAGGAGGCAAATGTAAGTTTGTTACCTTTACTCAATATGATGGAAATAGTGTAAGATTTGGAAATGATGCTCCATGTCTAATCAAAGGAAAAGGTTTAATTAAGCTTATAGAGAAAATTTCATGTGACAATGCATACTATGTTGAAGGATTGAAATATAATCTACTAAGTGTGTCACAATTAGGCAATGTAGGATGCAAAGTAGAATTTGGAAACAAAACTGCCAAAATTTATGACATTGATGGAAATTTGATAGGAAAAGGAGAATGAAGTAGGAGTAATCTATTTTACCTAGAAGATACATCCTATTTTATTGTTAGATTTTATGATGTGTGGTTATGGCATAAAAGGCTATGTCATGCTAACTTTGATAATCTGATTAGCATTAGCAAAATGAAGAAAGTCAGAGGTTTGCCTAAATTGAAGAAGCCTGAAAATACAATGTGCAAATAATGTCAACTAGGAAAGATGACCAAATCAAGTTTCAAAAGTAAAACCTAAACTTCCAAAGAAGTACTAGAATTAGTGCATACTAATTTATGTGGCCCAATAGAAGTGCAAAGCTACCAAGGAGAAAGATACAAAATGCTGTTTGTGGATGACTACTCTAGGATGATGACTGCCATGTTCTTAAAAAGAAAATATGATACATTTCAAAATTTTAAGTGGTATTTGGCCAAGGTTGAGAAAGAAATAGGAAAGAGTCTAAAGTGCCTAAGATCAAACAGGGGAGGAGAGTTCACATCAAAAGAGTTTGAGACATTTTGCAATGATAAAAGAATTAAAAGATAAAAATCTACACCAAGAACTCCAACTCAAAATGGGATTGTAGAGAGAAGGAATAGATCAGTGATAGACTGTGCCAGAACATTAATGATGGAGAAGAATGTTACTTTGAAGTACTTGAGAGAAGCTATAAGTATTGCTATGTACACCTTGAATCAAGTTCAAGTCAAGAAAGGTACAAATGTAACACCTTTTGAATTATGGTATGGTCACTCACTCAATATAAAATATTTCAAAGTGTTTGGTTGTAAATGCTATATTCTTAAAGATTCTAGAAATGGAAAGTTCGATGCAAAGAGTGTTGAAGGCATATTCCTTGGATACTCCACTAGAAGTAAAGCATATAAGTGTTTGAATACTAACACTAACAAGATTGTGGAGAGTGTAAATGTAAATTTTGATTAGCATGCAAAAGATCAAGTTGATGAAATCAAGAAACTAGAAGAATACAAATCCTTTGTATACTTCTATGAAGGAATGTCTACTGACGATAAAGTTGTTGATCAAGTTGGGAATCAACAAAAAAATTTGGTATCAGCCAAATCATAACTAGTGAATGCCAAGTTGCATTCAAAAGCTGAGTTGCAGAATTAAAATAATGCACATTATGATTTTAAAATTAGTACACATGAAAGAGATGATGAATTATTTGAAAGAAATGTGCATAGTGATTCTGAAATTGAAAGATCAAACATGGAAAGAAGGAAAGAACCAAGACTATCCAAGTATGTGAGAAGACAACACCTTGCAAAACAAATCATTGGTGACAAGGAAGCCAAACCAATGACAAGGAATAGACTAAGGAATGAATCATGTCTACTGAGCAAGATTGAGCCCAAAATAGTGAAAGATGCACTATAAGATGATAATTGGCATAAAGCTATGGAAGAAGAGATAGATCAGATAGAGAAGAACAAAACCTAGACCAGTTGATAAAAATGTGATTGGTACCAAATGGGTATTTAGAAACAAGCTTGATGAGAATGGTGAGATCATAAGAAATAAGGCCAGACTAGTCTGCAAAGGTTATGCACAAGAAGAATGACTAGATTATGGGGAAACATTTACCCCTGTTGCAAGAATGGAAGGATTAAGAACACTACTTGCATATGTTGCTTACAAAGGTTTAAAAGTCTACCAAATGGATGTAAAGTCTTCTTTTCTAAATGGTATACTGGAAGAGGAAGTTTACATAGAACAACTAGAGGGATTTGTTGATGACAACAACAAATATATGGTTTGCAAACTGCATAAAACACTCTATGGTTTGAAGCAAGCACCTAGAGCATGGTATGAGAGATTGCAGAAATATTTTGTGAAGATAGGATTTGAGAGAACAGATGACAATAACAACCTATATATCAAGGTAGAAAAAGGTAAAGATATTCTCATATCTAAAATCTTTGTTGATGACATAATATTTGGTGGAAATATGTCTTATGCAAAGATTTTTCCAATCAAATGAAATATGAGTTTGAGATGTCAATGTTTGGAGAAATCAAATTCTTTGTTGGATTGCAAGTACATCAACTAAAGCATGGCATATTTGTGACCCAATAAAAATATATCAAGGAGATACTCAATAAATTTGACTTAGAAGATTCAAAACCAATCAGTACACCAATGGTAATAGGACATAAGTTATCCACGAATGATGAGTCAGTTGAGGTAAATCAGACAATGTACAGATCAATGATTGGAAAATTATAGTATGTTGTGCATAGTAGACCAGACATTGCATTAGCTATTGGAATAGTGGCAAGATTTTCTTCTAGCCTAAGAGAAAATCATTTGATGGTAGTAAAAAGTATATTGAGGTACCTAAAAGAAACAGATGACTTTGGGTTATACTACAAGAGGAGTGAAATTTTGGAGTTAAAAGCCTACACTAATGCAGACTGGGGAGGTAATATTGAGGACTAAAAAAGCACCAGTGGAGGAGCACTTTTCTTAGGTAAAATATTGGTTACTTGGACCAATAAAAAGCAAAGTTGTACCTTACAATCCACAACAGAAGCTGAATATGTTGTTGCTACTATCAACTACGTTGATATTGTATCGATCAAACATCTACTACAAGGTATGAAGGAAGAGATAACTAAACCTGTGATACTCTATTGTTGTAACACAACTACCATCAACATATCAAAGAATCCTATGATGCATGCCAAAATAAAGCACATTGTAATTCAGTATCACTATGTAAGAGAATTGGTGGAAGACAAGCAAGTAAGGATGGAGTATGTTAGCTCAAAAGAATAGATTGCTAACATCTTCACAAAAGCACTACCTAAAAATGCATGAGAGTATCTTAGAGGTAAGTTAAGGGTGATACCCCTATCCAAGGCTATTTGAGCAACAACAAGATTGCCCTGCATCAAATGAGTTGAATGATGAAATGTTACAAATTGATGTAAAGGATACTTACTTTAAGTTTTTGCCTGAAGTAACTAACATGCTGAAGTTCCAAATTAGTCACAAGCAAGGTGATAGAGGGAGAAATTGGAGTACCTAAAAATGCTACACTTGCATGTTAAGATGCTGAAATACTATGTCTTTGGCATTATTGTCAAAGAGGGAGAAATAGCAAAAACTGATCAAATCTATAGAATCAAATGGACAAAGGGAGAAATAGTAGAAACTAATCAATTCATACAGAGGAAGAAATACTGTGCAAAGGGAGAAATGGCATGACACATTTAAAGAAACAAAATGTAAGAGGGAGAAATAGTAGTTTAGGAAAGAAAAATTGATCAAAGTGGTAAACTACATAAAAGAGGGAGTCATACAGGAACTGATTAGACATGCAAAAGGAGAATAAATAGTAGAAAAGGATATCAGCTATGAAGGAGAAGAAAAAGAAAAGAAATTAGGATAGAAAATCAGAGAGGGAGGTGTGAAAACTAATGGTAACATTATTTCTTTTTGGCATTTGATTTACTATTTTAACCTAGTTAGCATTTTGATAACTTGGTTGATCAGTTTGGTTTTCCATCAATACCAAAGAAGGAGATTGTTGGAAATTTGATTGAAAAAATCATATTGTTTGCAAAGAGGGAGATTTTTTGATAAAGAATGTTTTCAATCATTGTTTTGTCACTAATGTCAAACCTGCTATTTGCTGGAATGACAATTGCTTATAAGATCCAAGTACTATCACTTAGTTGATTGATGAAGAGGATTTAATCAACAAGATGTAACAAAAATACCTAAGGGAAAGGTTGTGTTATGGTTTTGTAATGAAGTATAAGAATCATTTAAGACAATGGTAAAATGATGTATTGATAATACACTTGAAGATACAGAGGTTGGACACACTTAGAAACTTTAGAAGTATAAGTTATAACAAGGCTATCTACAAAGTTTATTAGTGAGTGCCTAGCAAGCTAGTTCATGCTGAGCAGATTATTAGTTAGTGCTGAGCAAAAGAAAAATCTAGTGTGTGCCGAGTGATATAGAAGGAACTGAGAAAGTTTAGGTGTCAAGAAAGTAGTAGGTGTCGAGAAAAAGAAAAACTTAGTGGATGTCGAGTGAATCCATAGTAAGTGTTGAGCATCAGTAAAACATAGTTAGTTCCAAGTAACACAATTTGTGCCAAGCACCAGAATTTCAATAGTGTTGACCTGCTACATTATATGAAAATTCAAAGATTCACCAAATATAAGCTAACAAGTTTGTTACCTTTAATTTTGTGAACTTGATGGAGGATAAAGATGATGAGTTGGAGGCACAAAATTTTAGGCAAACTATTTTTGGGTGAATTCAAGAGGATTCTTCATGATGTTTCTAGAAGGAATAAGATATGGGGTAGATTCAACAATTCTTTAATCAATACAATGTTTGAACAATTCACTACTATGGCAACATACTCATCTTATGTTGTAGATTTTGAAATATAGTTCTTCTTCTTGCTTGTCCTAAAATCAACTTCTTTCCTAGAAAGAAAGTTCCTCCACTAGTGTTTTTTTGTCATCAATATTTCTAGTCCAATCAACATTTTTATATACTTTCAACTCAAACTTGTCATTTTTCTTGTACAATAAGCCATAGTCTTATGTGCCTTTCAGATATCTCATTATTATTTTCACACCCATCATCTGATTCTCCTTGGAATTAGCAAAAAATATTGCAACTATTCCAACTTCTAATGCAATGTCAGGTCTACTATGAATAACATATTGCAATTTTCCAATAATTGACCCATATAGTGTCTCATTTACCTCTGTAGAATCATCATTCTTTAAAATTTTGAGTCTAGTGGCCACAAGTGTTCCAATTGGTCTTGAATCTTCCATGCCAAAAAAAGTTAGTATCACCTTGATATAGCTCGTTGAGGAACATATATTCTACCTTTCTTTTGATAGACTTGTAAACCAACAAAGAATTTAATCTCTCCAAACATTGACATTTGAAACTCTTTCTTCATTTCATTTGCAAAACTTTTACATAATGAATATATTCCTCTAAATATTATATCATCAACACAAATTTCAATTAGCAATACCTTGTTCTCATATTCACATTTCAGGTACAAATTGTCATTGTCATTAGTCCTAACAAAACCAATTTTTGTCAAATAGGTATGCAACTTTTCATACAAGGCTCTAGGGGATTTCTTTTAACCATAAAAATCATTGTGTAACTTACATACCATGTTTCTTTTCCTAGGTTCAACAAATCATTCAACTTGTTCAATGTAGACTTCCTCTTCTAGAATTCCATTCATAAATGCAAACTTCACATCCATTTGATAAACTTTAAAACCTTTGTAAGAATCATTTACAAACATAGTTCTAACTCCTTCCAACTTGCAACTAGAGAAAAAGTTTCTCCATAGTCAATTCTTTTTTCTTGTACATATCCCTTACAAACTTGTCTTACCTTGTCCCTTATGACTTCACCTTTCTCATTCAACTTGTTTCTGAATACCCATTTTGTTCTAATCAAATTCTTGTTATTTAGTCTAGGTACTAGTGTCCATGTTTTGCTCTTTTCAATCTGATAAATTTCCTCATTTATCACTTTTATCTAGTCTTCATTCTCAAGTATTATGGGCTTAAACTCACACAAAAAAACATGTATCATTCTTCAATTTGTTTCTTGTCATAATTTATGAATCTTTATCTCCAATGATTTGATATTGTGTATGATTTCTTCTTACATATTTTGCTAAAACATGTTCAAATCTTCTTACTTCTTGTCGTATTTCAATTGGTTCAACATGTTCACTCTCTTAATGTCCCTCCAGTTGTATTTTTGGTTGTATCATAGGTTCATCCATCTAATGGTCAGTAGTCACTACCTGTTGCTTAGCTTGAACAATCTAACACTCGACAAGTTCTTATTGTTTGACAACACTCCTCTATTGATATTGAGTAATGTCTTCAATTTGTATCACTTCAACTAGACTCTTTGATTTAGGAATAGTACTATGTTCTCCTTCATAAACATATACAAAATTTATGTAATCTCTAGGTTCCATCTTGTATTGAACTTCATTCTTTTATGCAAATTTGTCAACTCTAACATTTGCACTTTCCACAATCTTATTAGTGTTAAAATTTAAACACATGTATGCCTTACTTGTCATGAACTAAATTAATGTATAAACATATTTCTTAAATACATATATAATTTTTTATCCTTAGAAATATTTAAATTGTAATGATAAGTAATCTCATTTTAATACATAGATAAGTCTAATGCAAACTAAATTTATTACTAAATAAGTAATGTTATAATTCCTTTAAAATACTTATAAATGATAATAATAATACATTACCTTTGATAAACATCCATATTAATTATAATATTAGATAATATAATGATTATATTTATAAATAATAAAATTCTTGATTAATAAGGCACAGGTCGAGTAGTAACTACCTGAAATGGACATATAAATAAGGGTAGTGTACAAAAAGAATATGACGGGGGGGGGGGGGGCAGGGCGTAGAGACTAAAAATTACATCCACATGGATAGACGCCATAGATATAGACTTGGAACAAAAAAGAACAAGTGTAACAAGCGTTGGAGGATAAGAAGGAAGGAAACCATGCAAAATCTTGGGTCTACACACATACCTAGATCATTGATAAAGACAACATACCTAGCAGCGGATACCATAGGGAACTTACTTTTGACTGATTACAAAGAGGCTAAAATTTGGACATTATAGTTGGAAATGTTTAATGGAAATTCCATAGGCATCATCTTGTCAAGGGAGGAAGATTAGTGGGGCCTAGTTCCATTAAGGTAAGTTTGTATTATGTTCCTTAGTAACATCATTATTAATTGAATGTATATGTTATGTAGTATATTAATAAGTGCTCTTTGATATTATTAAATGAATAATACTATATCACATATTTTGTGATTATATCTTTCAAATGATTATTTATAGAATTACTTGTAATGGAATAAAGGAATAAGAAAATATAGTCATTGAGCATAAGATCCAAGTATATCTTGGTGGACGGTATTCATTTTGAATGTTGAGATATGATCTAAGAAAGCTTAGTGGGGGATGTTTGTTACAAATGTCATATTGTGATCCAAGTGCACTTGATGAAGAATGGTCCAAGTATAACTTGGTGGAGGGCCTTTCATATGGATGTCATAGTTTGATCCAAGTTTTCCTAGTGGATGGAATTCTAGAGGAATGTCATACATGATCTGGGTTATTCTAGTGGAGAACATTAGTTACAAATATTAATTAGTTCTTTAGGATAAAGATAATTAACTATATTTATTGTGATCATATCTTTAATAGCTTTTATGTATCCCAATCAAATGCTAATAGTGGGGACATTACAGTACTCTTTGTGGAATATCCTAAGAATATGCATTCATTTTTGGAAATATAAGGTAGGCTAGGTTACTAAGAGGGGAGGGGTGAATTAGGAACCAATAAAAATTTAAACTTACTTCACCAATTAATCCTTAATATATTATTATGATCTAATTGTATGCATGAAATAATGAAACCAACAAAATTCATAACACTTTGACACAAGATATGGTGACCCAGAAACCTTCCAGATAGAAAGTAAAACTAGGGTGAGAATGATACCCACATGCTTTAGTAATGCAATATAAATTTTTCCTATTAAGACTTACAATCGACCACTTTTGGTGATCTTCCCTATTAGGAGCAATAAGGACTATTAGGTCCACCTTATTAAAGAAGTTACAAACATACAGTGAAGTATGCACTCTATTAGGAGATCTAGCAAAAAGATTTTTAATTCCACCCAGTTAAATTGATTGACTAATGCACCTATTAGGATGAATTAGTGGTTGATCGCTAATCTAAAACATTAATTTTCTTAATGAGATTCCTCAAATTGCAATGATTACTTGATTGTGATATATAAGTATCTATTATACCATGTACTGCTTGTAACTTCTTCAATTCATAATTATTTGCTTTTTAATTCTTCACATACTCATTTCTTAAATATATTTGGATATGCTACAATACATTACATATATACCAATCCAATTAATTACTTGTTGGAGTCAGCTACAATACCAAATTAATCATAATTGACAAAGTTAGACCATTGTTGTAACTCAGGTTTTGAAGACAAATGCAATAATGTTCTAACACTCTGCAAACACTATCAACACTCAGAAGACTCTAGTACTTGGTTGATGTTGAAGCTTGGTCCATATTGATCACTTCAAGTAGTAGGAACTTGGTCAACACTATATGAATTGGTGAACACTGAGAAACTCAGTTGACACTGCAATGCTTGGTCAACATTGAATTCTCTTCGTTAACACTGCGAGCTTAGTAGGCACTAATATACTTGGTTAACACTAAAGAGCTTGGTTAAAACTTTTCTTTGCATCTAAAGCTTGATAGATGTTGTAAAGATTGGTAGACACTACAATTTATCTTAGATGCTCATTTGACACTATGAAGCTCAACATGAATTACAATCTAACTATTTAGCTCGGTAGCAATTGAAACACTTGGTTAACACTATTAGAAGAATAATAAGCTCGATAGCAATTGTAGAGCTTGATAGCAATGAAACCAACTGACTAAGTATTAGGTCACTAATAGAAAAATTGACCTTAATGTCAACATTCATCACTTTTTGCATCAAGTTTAATTTTCTTAGTATATTTCAAAATATAACATTTACTTCCAAAAGCTTTGAAGTAATTCAAATTAGGTGCATGACCATACCAATGTTCAAAAGGTGTTTCATCAGTACCTTTATTAACTTGTACTCTATTTAAGGTATAAACAGTAGTACTTACAACTTCTCTTCAGAAGTTATGTGAGACACTCTTGTCCATCATCAATTTTCTTGCATAATCCATTATAGATCTATTTATCCTTTTAGCTATACCATTCTTTTGTGAATTTCTAGGTGTAGATATATGCCTTATGATACCTTTATCATTGAAAAATATGTTGAATTCTTTAGATATAAATTCTCCTCCTTTGTCAAACCTCAAGCATTTCAAGCTCTTACATGTTTCTTTCTCAACTTTGGACAAATACTACTTAAACATTTGAAAATCATCATTTTTTTTCTTTTTTTCTTTAACAAACATCACAATCATCATTCTAGAGTAGTTAACAACAAATAAGATAAAGTATTTATCACCATAGTAGCTTTGCACTCCAATAGAACCACATACATAAGTATCCACTAATTTTAAAACATCATTACTTGAGAGAGTTAGTACAAGATAAATAATTGAGGCTTGAATATGTGAACAAAAAGGAGTAGATAACTAATATATTTACTAAGATACTACCTAAAGAAGCACATGCATACTTAAGAGGCAATCTAGGGGTCATTCCCCTATCTAAAAGAAGAAGAAGAGATATAACATTGCATCCAATGTTTTTATTAGAATATCTTACATATTGATGTAGGAGATCACACTTTAGGATCTGCCTAAAGGTGTGGAGTCTTGTGAAGTAGTGAGATGATCTAAAATAGATATTTTTACCTAATGATAGAGGAAGTAATATTAAAGATTAGAAATCAATGATATTTGCATGAAAACATAGATGTCTGAAAATGAACCTGATATGGTGACTGAAATGTTTTTGGCATTATTGTTAAAGAGGGAGAATTTGATCAAAATTACCATATGAGTTATTAGATAAAGAGGGAGAGTGTGATCAAGTTAGTAGAGATGTATGTGAGTTACCATTATTATCAATAAGAGGGAGGGAAATAGAGTACATGTTAAACTTGTCATGCCCAAACTACGAGGGCAAAAACACACAATTTTTTTTTTTTAAAGATAATTAAAATGCACCAAGATGATAAGGTTATGCTCACAGTTTTAGGTAAAGGTTTTCTACACTATTAAATTAATACTCTCATTATAAAGTTGATATTGATCATTATTTACGTTCTTATATTAACTTATAATGATATGCGAAAATTACTTAAATAACAATGTACATGGATTCGGATTTAAAATTACTTGCAATATCTAATCAATCAACCTACATTAAAACTTATTTAAATAGCCAATTAATCGATAAATTTAATCTACTTAATGGTCAAAAAAATTATATTAACATAAAAAAATTAAAACTAACTAAATTTTCATTTACAAAATTAAACAAAATTATGTTCAAATAGCAACTAACTAAAAATTAATAACAGATAACAAAAGAAGTCATTAACAAAACATAACATAACTTTAAAACTTAATTAAAAAATAAAACTAATTATCTAAAACATGCCAATAACTAATACTATCAAATATACATTAACATTTAAAAACAACTAATTATTAAACAACATAATGAAGACTAACTTAAAACTTTAATAATTTAAACTAATTATACTTAACAAATTAAAATTGCATTTTAAACTAACTATTTAAAATTATTAATAAATAACAATATATATGTATAAAAAAACTAAACTAAACTAACATAACACAACAACTTAATGTATAAAACTAACACTAAAACGAATCCAAAATTAAATCTAACCAAAACTTAACTAAAAACATAAATTTAACAATATATAAAAACATCTAATCTAATTCCCATACCCTAACACCACTCATGTGGCCCCATAACCATTATTTACCCCATGTACTCCTAAAATTGCCCCCCCAACACACTGTCCCAAGCGCATAAAAACTTGCGCAGACCTACCAACACACTGCCCACCAACACTAGGCAAGCGCTAGGAAGGAGGGAGGAAGAGTTAAGGTTTGATTTAAAAGTTTAAAAAAAAATTCAACTTTTCAAATTGCCCCTCCACAAAGATGTAACAGCAACCAAAAGATTTTATGTTCAGAATGACATTATAGAGTGGTGACATCATCCGTACCATCAATGACTGACTTTGTCTCCATATGCTATGCCTAGATTTAAGGGTTGTGGGTGGTGTAATTATGTTTTAAAGTTTGCTTGGTAGGATATAGGATATTTAGGATATTAGATATTAGTTTTATGTTTCTTTAGTCATTCATATTTATTTTATTGATTATTTATTTTGAATTTAAATTTGAAACAAGAAATCAATAGAGAATATTCTTTGTTCCACAATTGAATTAATTTCCTTCATGTAAAATCCAGAGAGCATTTTGCTCTTGGGGTAAATTTTTTTTTTTTTGCTCTATTTTTCTAAGTAAGGATTTACAAAGCAATGTATATGTATATATATTTTTTTGTTGGTCTATATTTTAAGATGTATTTTTTTTTGAATAGATTTAAAACATGGATACCATAGTTTGAGTCACATTAACACCATAATCATTTGTTCTCATGTATGACTTACATTGGAATAATTCGACTTTTTTCATTATTTCTTTTGAAAGAAAATCTATAAAGACTTCTCACAACCTTAACATACAAAGAATTTGAATTATCCATTTTGTTCAATAATGCAATAATTGTTTGATTCTAATAATCATGAAAACTGAATCTACATGCATGATCATAATTTTCGTTTTCAACATATAAGAAAACTTGAAATTTTGCCAAATTAAATCAACATCAATTCCATCCTATTTTTGATTTGCATCCATCTAAATTAAAATTACGATTAAATCACATGATAACCAATTATACTCAAACACCAATTTTATTGGCAAACCTGATTCAAAGGCTCAGCCAAGAAAGAATCAGGAAGAAAACCCAGCTTCGTTGCCATTACAACAAAGTTTGAAATACAAATTACATAGGATATCAATCCCAAATTACAACAATTTAATTGAATTTTCTTCATGACCCTCATCAAGGGATTCATAACAATTTCTGCAACACATTTCTAGAACCATGGAGGGGATAGAATCTGATCGGGTGACAACAAGCATGACCAAGAAACCAATCAAACATGCTTATTCATACTAGGTTTTTTTTACAATAGGATTCACAATGAATCAACACAAGGGAAAGGTGGATTTTTCCAACAGGAGATGTCAGACACAACACTAAACCAGGTGCCCAATTGGGGCTATAAATCAAGAACTTCCGTTCTTCCATTCTTACATGCCAAAACTCATACATGGTTTGTGCTGACAGGTAGGGGCCCATAACACCCTACCCTCTCTCCCTCTTCTCGTCCTGAGAAGAGACTCTACACTGTTGGAGTCCAACTAAAATGCCCTTTCCTGAAATTGGCCACTTCTACCTTCTCCAAGGGTGAGTAATGCCAAAACACCCATGCAAGCACATCTCAAAATTCAAACATAAACATGAAAGGAAATCATTCAAAATAACATGGTTTTCAAAGCTTCCCAACATACCCACAAACATACAAACTTTTAAACAACAACAAGGTAGCATAAGCATGAAACAAACATGAAATCTGAACAAGGGAGATGAGAACTCCTACCTTCATAAAGAGGTAATGGAAAATGAACAAGTTTTAGTAGAGCTTTTCCCTTCCTTGCTCCAATCTTCCAAGACTCCTCTCTAAATGTAGAGATTGGGTAACCACCTCAACTAGACCAAGAAGGGCCTCTAAATAAGCTTCAAACTCAACCACCAAAGGGATCAATAACTTCTCCCACCCACCTACAAATCTAGAAGCTCCTAACTCAACCCACACTATGGTGAAATACTAAATGGAGGTGAGGTGAGGTAACTCATGGTAGCCATAGTCAATTTTCGCACAAAGGAAAAAAGAGACTTTTTCAGTGCCTCAAAAGTCAATAAAAGGGGCTTAGGGGTTGGAAAAGACCCCCAACCCATACCCATACCCCTTGGGTATAAATATTTCATGTTTTAAAGCCTTAGGAAAAGGTTTAGAGCCAAACAAAAGCTAGGAAATAATTAGGACCAACTAACAACTCTAAAATGTAGATTAAGCACTAATCTGGATTAGGGTGACAAAAATTGATTAAGAACCAAATTAGCAAACTGACACTAACTAAATCTGACTTAGGTCTAGAGGTTACATAGCTAACCCTAACTAGCATGTTAAAGAACATAAACAAATCACGAGTGTCAAGTGACACCACAAGAACATAGTTACGAACATTAACATTTACTAATCATAGAAAAATACATACATACATCTCACAATACAATACTTGAATTACGAACAACAAGGTTTTCGAAATTAGCACATAGGGATCAGTTCTATTCCTCCGTAGGGTTTCTCGGCTAAAATATCTACACACTCATTGCACACATCAGTAGTCCTGTAAAATCACATGTACATATATGTATACGTATCAGAAATTTACATAAATTGAAACATACATCAATAAGGGTTTCTTCATCCTACTTAATTTTTAACCATTTAAAATCTCTTAATCAAAGTATCAATCCTACATTTACTGATTTCATCAACATACATATACATAAAAAATTAAATGACAAACATCAAATATCTGAAAGTAACATCACATAGCATAAAATAATATAATATGTTCTAAGTATCAGATAATATCTCGACATCTCGAGTCATGAGTATCAAAATGATAAAGTAACAACTAAGGCTACAAAGGGTCGGGGCGAGGCCTCACAAAACTGATAGAGGGGTCACCCTAATAATTTATTAGATGACAATAAGAATGAAACTAAGAAAGAGAGAACAAAAACATAGAGGGATATGAGCAGTGAAACACTTGAGGTATTGGTTATTTTTTGGATTGCATGGTACTTTAGAAGATGTTAATTTAGGTGGTGTTTCCATCAATTCCAAAGAGGGAGATTGTTGGAACTACAAATGTGGAACAATTTTTATGTTGTAATTGATGTCAAACCTTACTAGTAAGACATTTAGTAATAGTGTACAGTGCAATATCTTTTGATTGATGATGAGGATTTGAAAAGAAGGGATCATGAGATGACCTAGTGAAAGGTTGAGTTGAGATGTGAAAGTGTGATGGAACCATAATGGGCACTTGATTAGTTAGTACTTAACAAGATAATGTGTTGTTTGATCATTGTATCAAGTGGAGAATGTAGTTGAGTTGACATGTAGAAGAGAAGATTGAATCAAGTCAAGAAATTGAGTAAAACATAAGCTTGACTAAGTATCCATTTACTAGGTCAATGAATAAGTTGGAGCAAAAGATTAAGGAACTTAAGTTAGGGATGAGTAGGATAGTATTAGTTGAGTGATGGTAATTCCTTATAAAAATGAAGATAAAACTATAGTAGCAATTGAGCATTAGTTGAGTGACCATTTGGTGAGTGGAAAGTGTTAGTTGAGTGATCAAAGGCTAAGATTTGAGGGAAGCCCTAGAACTTTCAAGAAGGAAGAAGAACAAAATATGGCTAGATTCATTGAATTTTTTGAATGTATTTGTAACTGTAAGATCTATGGTTATGTTTAAGTAGAAAAAGATCAAAGCTACCTATTTAAGGAGACATATGAGATTTTTTTGAGAGTTTTTAGACTAAAATTTTTGAAGACAAGTGGAGAAACAACTTTCAAAATAGGAGTAAAAAGTTTGTGATGTAGGAGATTGTTTGAAGAGTTGCCCAACAAATTTGAGTTGTTCAGAGAGATTGAGTCCAATCATTGAATCAACATTAAGCTTGTTGGCTCTTGATTTGACAATGTTTAAAAAACTAGGAAAGCTAAAGAAAACACATCTAAGAGGAGATAACTCCTATGATGGATGTACTTTGAATAGAACATGGGCAAAAAATAAGGCTATACTCCTTCTACACTTTAGGATCTACAAAACCTAGGTAGGTATACCTTAGATTCATCCATATGACAAGTGCTAAAACATAGATCTAAATAAAATAATAATAATTTAAAACTGAAATCATTTTATGCTTATGCAATAACAAAGGTATGTAGTAGCTAATTACAAAACCTATGCATTCAAAAGCAAAGTGATGGTTATCCTTTTAGCTCCTAAATAGAAAGGGAAATTGATTTTGACATTTGATTTATTTCAGCATAACCTAGATATGAAACAACAAAAGTATGCAATTTCATAATTGAGATAAGTGTCCAATCTATTGGGTGTTGCTCAAATCAAAACATACATCATGATATTTAAGATCTATCTATTTACTTTGTAAATGAGACATCATCTTTCACAATGCATCTTCTACTCAACAAGATCCTTCCATGAGACATATAACCCTATTAAAATACACTAAGAATTTACATGATTCCTTGAATAAAAAATAGAACATACAATGATAAACAACCCTAAACAAGTTGCAACCGAGACCTGGGTTTTTTATCCACAAATCACAACAAATTACAAAACTTAGAGATAGGAGACATGATTCACCATTAAATTATAATTTGATAACTACTACTTTGTATTCATTTCTTTGAAATAAATACATCAACATGTAAACAATAACTCAAGAAAACAAATAATAAACTAGATATGAAACTAATGACTTCACTATTTTCTCTAATAAATGTACAATATGTTGTTCATATAGAGAGGAATAATAAAGAATAGGTGGAATCATAGCTTGAGACTTGCTCAAAGTGCAAGAACCAACCACATACAATGCGATAAAGAAGAAAGATATAGAAGAGGAAGATATCCTAGATCTAACTTGATGATGCCATTTGCCCACTTGGAATTCTTCCACCAGCTATTGTAAAACAATTATCATATGTCCTCTTCCATCTACATATCAAATATTCATCATTACTATTGAAAGAAAAGCTTGAAACTATTCAATGATGAAAAAAACCAATTTCTTGCAAAAGAAAAATCTACTACTAAAACTCTTGTCAAAATCCTTGCTAAATAGCTTCTAAGGAAAAATATCACTGCTAGGCTCATATCCCTCAAAAAATTGGAGATAATGCACTTAACCATTTGTTTTGAAACTGAAACTAAAACTCTGTGGTAAAGATAAGTAACTGTATTTGAGAATGCTTCTATTTCACAAATTTGCAAATAATTTTTACCATTAATACCTACACACATTCTAACTTCAAAAATGGAGTTTGCTTCTTCCCCTTTCCAATGGTATATAACACTTATATATTTGGACAAAAATGATGCCCAAAACATGTATTTGAAGTTGTAGGAGCCAAGGAATGAACAAACCTTAAAATATTTCATTATATGACAAAGTTCAAACTTTATAATATGTGCCAAGTTTATTTAAAACTCCTCCTCTTGTATGCTCAAATAAAAATAAATGAAATTTTCAAATATTTATAAACTCCCTTCAACTCTACATGGATCAAAACTTGGTCAATATCTACGTGGGGGCTACATGTTGCTCCCTAAGTGGCTCTCATTGCTAATTGGAAATCTAAGCATATTGTCACCCTAGCATGCCATGTCATCACCCTCACTTCATGTCTACACTATGCAACTTTGCAACAAATTTGGAGGGACCCACTCAAAAAATAGAGATGTTGTGCTCAAACCATTAGAGCACCATCAAAGCCTTTCAACTTCAATGCACATTAACTATGGATTAGTCATGACTAACTACTAGTGGTTAGTTGCAACCTCAAGGCTAGTAATTGGTAACTACTTTCTTCAGTGGAGATGTCACAATTGAACCATATGCAACCTCAAAATCACTCACTCCTAACCATGCCTTTGACTAAAGAACTCATGCTTTGAGTGACCTTGCAACATGTTCTTTCTAACCATGTGCATTCCTTGTAAAGTCACACATATTGGGTCCCACTTCAATCTGAGTACCATGTGGCACTTGCCAATTTGTCCATTGATCCAAGTCAACACTATTGTGAACACCATCATGCACTTTAGTACAAAATTCCTTATCTATCACCAAGTTGGCTAGGTAGGCCCTTCCAACTCATCTATAATAGAGTTACTCAAGACATTAATGTATTGAGTGTTTTGGATTATAAACATATTAAAAATCCATCCCACAAAGAATGTGGGATATATCACAAATGTCTATTCTAAAACTAATGATAATACACGATGCCTCTATGCACATATAGATATAGTGATTGCACTTTGCATACACTTCTTCACATAAGTAATGCAAAAAAAATACTATCCAACTACTATTTCCTAACAATACTCTACCTTTCCTCCATTTCATCTGCAAGAAATGGTGCTTTATACCTACAAATGAATTCTTAGTGGATAAAAAGAAACTAAAATCCCCTTTCGATATGCATGATATCCTCTAATCTATGCTCACATGGAATATGACTCTTGATATAATCTTTATTTACCATTTTGTACCCAAAATGCCTTGCACATTTCCTCATTAACATCAACACTAATCATTGTTTCATGGTGACAAAACACTCAAGAATTCCATTTGCAAATATCTTTTGCAACACCTTCGATAATTGGTAACATTCATTCTCTTTGTTATTGTAATCAATAGTATTTGTGCCCTTGTAAATCAAAGAAAGCCCTTCATTTGGGCATAATAATATGCAAACATCATCATTTAACTCTTCTTAGTTACAATACAAATCTCTAATGCTTCCACACAATCATCACATGAATATTAGGCAATAAGATTTGTCCCTTTGCATTTAGATCATGACATTAGTCCATTCACATGATGGGTCAACCATCTACGCACAATGCACATATATCAAGATTTGTAGACAATAAATTAGAAAGAATTCAAAATCATTTCATTTTCTCAAACTTTGTATGCAAATGGGGGAAAATGTCAAAATGGAGCACACCAACTTCCAATTAGTAAGAAAGTTTCATACATAATCATCTTTATTTCACAATATCTATATGCATGCACTGTTGAAAATATAAGAGGAGTAACTAGGAGAGGAGGGGTGAATAAATTACACCAAAAATAAATCCTAGTTCCCTTAGATGTCAATATAGAACATAAACTTCCCTAAAAAATATTGATGCTCGGTAAATACACAGGCACTTAGTTTACACTAGAAAATGTAAATCTTAAGATATTATTAGTGATTGACCTTACTCAACTTAGTTACATACATTAAAAAAAATCATGAACACAAGTGACACCAATATTTAACGTGGAAACCTAATTTAGGGAAAAGCAACAATTATAACTAGTTAATGATTTTTACTCTTTTGAAGTGAGTCCTAATAGAATCCAATCCTATTAAAGCTTTTAAAATTTTTTTTTAGGTCTGACCCTATTAGGGGATAATCACCCTATTAGGAGTGGCCTTGTTAGAGGCCTTTAGACACTTCAATCTAGAAATGACACCTTGTTAGATGATTTACAAATAGTTGTTAAGCCAACTTAGTTAAGAGATTTAGATCACTACTAAAATGGTTAGAGAGTAACAATGAGATGACCTAATTTTTTATACAACTGAATTTTTGATTACAGATCTTAATTTTGGCTTGTATACTTGATCCTTTTTGATCAAATATATCTTTTCAACTCAACAAGGATATTCTTCTTATCACTTTAATTCACTTCCTCTAAGCATCTTCAAATATTCTATATGCTTGCACACATTCAATCCTTAACTTGAACTTATATTTATATCTTATGCATTATCAAGTCAGATTGAATATAACTTAGAATACTTAATATTCATCTCCTCAATCAGCTAGAACCAACAACCAAAACTATTGAACTTAGTATGCCAAAACAAGAAAATCCTTCGTTAGCCAATCCTACTCAATAGAAACTAACTCAAAAATGATTTTCCTATATTAACCAAGTGAACTTGGTTAACACTGCATTTCCACAAAGTTCCTTTTGTAACCGAGTGAGCTTGGTTAACACTCAACCTTTTGCAAACTTTTCTTTGTTGCTAGTAGACATTTTCCTCTAAACTTGGTAAACTCTAGAATGCTTGACAAATGCAAGAAACTATCTTCATCGCCCAAGTGAGTACGACATACACTAAGTAGCAATGATATGACATTCTATGTAACATCAAATACAATACACAATTAATCAATTATTTTCAATGATCTCCCTCTTTGGCATTGATGAAAACACAACATGTCATAATATAATGAAAGTTTAGAGCAAGAATAAAGTAAGGAACATATCCTTAGTTTCATTTTGATTGTCATCTATGAGAACTCCCTTTATCTGTGTGAACTCCCTTTGCCTTTAGTTTCTCCCTCTTTTTGCAAACTCCATCTTCAACATCTTCTTCTAATGACAAACTCTCCCTTTATGATATCAAATCATGTTTTACCTCTTTGATATCTTCAAACAAAATTTCTAAGATATGACAACAAAATCTCCCTCTTTGACATCTCATGCCAAAGACAATATTCAGAGAATATCAGTGTACCTCATGTACTAATTCATATGCAATATTCCCTTTTCAATACTGAATCAGCTGGATGATCTTCAATATGCTCTGATTGATGCATCATTAAACTTTATTTTAGTGAGCTTTAGATAGGGGAATGATCCCTAACTTACCTCTTAGATACAAAAATGCATCCTTAGGTAATGGCTTAGTGAATATGTGCAATTTATTCTTTAGTATTCATATATTTTAATCTTACCTCTTTATCTTGTACCAATTCTCTTAGAAAATGTTTTTGATAAGAAAAATGGGTTTTACAGGGATCCTAAAACCCACAAGTTAAAAAATTTCAAATGGCTGATAATAAGCAAAAAAAGCCCAACTAAAGAACAACATCCAACCAAAATGCCAATACAATAGACAAGCAAAAAGCAAGAACAACAGACAGACAAAAGCCAACTATAAAAAAACTACAGTTGACTAATAGTCCAAAAGATAGGAAAAGAAAAACCTATGTTATTCCTCTATCTTTCTTTCGAGCTCTTGCATTGTTTTCGCTACTTCATAGGCTTTGTGTAACTCCTCAGCAATCTACTCCTACTTCTTTTGACCAGTCTGATCCAAACTATTATAGGTAATGTCCATTGTCATGTCCTTTTCTATTATGTCTCTAGCTCTATCCTTTTCCTCATTTTCATCTAGTAATCCTTTGGCTTTCAACATTTCAGCAAGGGAAGAGATGTTATCATTTATAGAAGTTAGAATGGAAATCATCTAATTAGCTAGATTATGATTGTAATTTTCCAAA
Source organism: Cupressus sempervirens (assembly GCA_028749045.1). Taxonomy (NCBI): domain Eukaryota; kingdom Viridiplantae; phylum Streptophyta; class Pinopsida; order Cupressales; family Cupressaceae; genus Cupressus; species Cupressus sempervirens. The sequence continues at coordinate 464,718,582 of CM053788.1, read as the reverse complement.
TTTTGAATTCTCTTTTCTACCAAGCTGAGATGCTCCCCCTGCTCATTCAAATTACCAGAATTAGGTTTCTTTCTTTTGTTCTCTAGTTGACACATTATTTCTCTGAAGTCCTCTAATTCATGCTATAGCCATTTTATTGACCTGAATCATACTATTTTTGGCATTATTAAGCAAATTCATGCTTGACTCCCTTGCATAATCTATAATGGCCACCATGGTCAGATCAATGATATCCTCCATTTGGAGCTAACCCTTCTTTTCTTTGAGAATTTAGGGGTTCATGACTCCCCTAACAATACCCATTTTGGAAGTTGTAACATTGAAAATTTTTTAGGCCATGTGCCTATCTTTAATTACCACCTCTCCACCCTCACCATCATTCCTCTCCTTGTCCTATTCCTGAGAATGAATAGGGGAAATAGGAATGGAAGAGATCTCCAGCCCAGAATCCAAATTCCCCTTAGAATCCTTCTCTTTAGATGTCCTCTACCTTTTAGCCACCAGCTTCTAATTCTTATTCTCCTCATCCTCTTTATTCTCATCACCAATATTCATATCCTCCCCTTCTTCATTGTATTCTTCATCTCCTTGACCTAAAGTTTTTGGCCTTAACCCTCTAGGGCTTTTCCTATGTGGGGTTTTTGATGATGAGGGAAATTTATTCTCCAAAGCCTTAGCCTTCTTTCTAAATGAAATGTTATCTTCTTCATCCTTTGAACTAATACTCTGAATATCCTTCTTAACAAACAAAAAGCTAGAACTTCCCATTTCCATAGAGGCATCCACAACTTGGGTTAGGGTTTTGCTTCTGGTTTAAGCCTTGAAATGCTCATATATCAATAGCAATAACCCCTCGTGTAGGGTCAAATTAGTAGAGGGATTATTTTTGCGCCTAGAAATACCCTTATACATGGAAGTATATAAATAAAAAGGGAAAGAAACCCTAACACCATAGCAAAAATGATTGAGTAAAATAAAATGGTGCGTTCTTACTCTATCAAATCTAGTGTCCAAAGATATATACTTTATAATAGCCCTCAAAACATACCTCCATAACTTCTTGATAGTGTCCATTTCATAATAAGTTTCACTCTAAAGTAGTTACTTTCTCTCCTCCGTATTCTTTGCAAAGTCCTTCACAACATTCATTGACACCTTCTTATCTCTATAAAACTTCAACCCCTCAACTGGAATTTTAGTAACATGAGTGATAATATCCTCAATCACTTGAAATGAAACCCCTTCCACTTTAACCCTCCTATTCTTCCAAGAATTAACCATACTATTAGTGATCATAGGGTTGAATCCATGAATTTTTGCAATATAATTAGCTATACCTCCCTTCTCTAACTTCTCCCATACTTTAGTCTTTTGCCTCCATTTTTTTGCCTCTCCAACTGGTTCTTTCCTACTTCTTTTCCCCCACTATTTTAGACTTCTTAGCACTAAAATTCTCATAAACTCTATCCTCTGATTACCTTTCTCAAACCTCTGAAAACCCTGATGGAAAGCTGTCTAATAATCATTACTTTATCTGTATCTTCCCCAAAAATGGTAAATAAGAAGAAAAAAATTGACCCAAGAAATGTGTTGATTTAACATTGATAACATCATCTGACTTTGCCTTCCATAATCACCATAATTACAATTACTCAAACCCATACTCACACTAATATCCATAATTAACTTTAGATATCCCCCATACCTCCATAGATTTTTTCTAGCTCAATACAGCTTTTCACATCTTCCTTGATGTCCCCACCCAAATTCTGAATCATCATCTTATCTAGCTTAACTTCTTAATTGGCAAACCAATCTACCACCAAGTTTGCCTCTCGTTATTAATGGCTAATGTGGAATATATCAAAATTACTAAGAGTATAATGAATTTCTTCAATGATATTAGCTATGGTCCATACTGGTTGGATAAACCCTTTAATACACCTTATGATGTTATTTGAATCCCCCTCTAAACATAATTTTTTTTCTCCCATATCTAAAGCTAATTTCATTGTATGGAGAGTTGCACTAGCTTGTGCATAGTGGTTTGTTTGATATCCCAAAGGGTAAGATATAGCCACAATCCCTCCACCACAGCAATTTCTAATGACACCTCCACATCCTAAAGGACTAGGGTTTCCTTTAGTCGCACCATCAAAATTTGCTTTATGCCATCCCTCAAGAGGCAACATCCATTTCACCTCTTGTCTTTTGTTCTTCTTATCATTTTCCTTCTCCTTCTTCTTACCACCATCTTCAATGTCTCCCCCCTTTCTAATTTGATAGTTTTCCTTTATATTACTATAAATTTTATCTATCAAAACAAAATCAGGTTCCTCTCTATCCCTGAAAATTTAGTTATTTCTTTCCTTTGAAAATCCCCAAAAAAAATGAGGCAAAGACTAGGTACTTAAATCCTACCAATTTGTACCTTTATTCATGATCTATTCCATTGACAAAAGAAGTCTAGCATATTACTTGGCTTGCACCGACTAACCCCAAAATTCTTAGTTATACTATCCCATACTTCCCTAGAATAAGGGCAACGGATAAAGATATGATTGACCATTTCCATTTGATGTTCACACAATGTACATCTATTTGGGATATAATGTCCTTTTTTAATCAAATTTTCCTAAGAAATAATTTTGTCTTGTAGCACTAGCCAAAAAAAAAATTAGTTTTTGGAATAAGGCCAAGTAACCAAGATTTAGCCCAAGATGGCTTCTCATTCAAGCTCCAAAGAGAATTATATCTCGAAGCAATAAAATAACATCCATTAGGACTATCTTCCCTTATTAATTCATCTATTTTATTATTTAGAGTCATTGAGTTCAACATTATCATTATCAGATTAAGATCATTCAAAATGAGAGATAGGTCTCTCCAACCCTGATTAGTTCTATAGTCTCTAACTTTCAGTCCAAATTGCCCAATACAAATATTTACCCAGTTTGCAAAATTAGCATTATTTATTAAGGGGCCCTAAATCAACCAGTTATCATGCTAGTAGAGAATGCCATCTCCATTTCCCACTTTCCACTTTATTTTAGCTTTTGTTAGGTCCCTTGCTTTAAGGATACTTCTTAACTAAAATATCTCTCCATTCTCTTGTACTATTAAAAATGCACCAAATCTATTTAGCTAGAGGAGCCTTATTGAGATGTTTTAATTTCTTGATACCTAGGACCCCATAGCTCTTAGGAAGATAGACATTATCCCAAGCCACAAGAGGATATCTTTTCTGATCTTCAAGCCTAGAACATAGAAAATCTCTCTGAATCTTTTCTATTTTATCAATAAACTTAGCTGCTATCTTGAAGAGGCTCAGGGCATACATCGGGAGATTCTAAAGAGTGGACTTAACCAAAAGACATTTTTTTTACTTTCTTAAGAGAAGACCCTTTCCACCCCACCAAAATTTTGCTAAACCTATCAATAATCACATTCTAGAAATAATCTAGAGGTTTAGTACCCATTGGGAGACCAAGATAGCTTGAAGGAGCTTACCCACTCCACACCCAAGAATCCTAGAAATTTTCCTTTGTTTGACCTCTAGAGTATTGATGAAGAAAATAGAGCTTTTCTCCCAATTAATAAGCTAGCCTGATCCTTTGATATATATATTCAAAAGATCTTTCATTACCTTAGCCTCCTTAACATAAGCTTCCTCTCCTATAATGGTATCATCTGCAAACTATTGGGGAGCAAAAGAAATATTCCCTAAGGTAGCCCTAATCCCTCTTAGTTTCCCTTCCTATTTATTCTTCTCAATCAAAATTTCAATACATTTAGCGATAATAATGAACAAAATAGGCAAGAGAGGATCTCCCTATCTTAAACCTCTCGAAGGTTTGAAAAAATTAGAGGGAGCCCCATTAACCAAAATGGCTAGAGAATAAGTAGAAATTAGTTGAGATATAAGCTTGCAAACTTTTTGATCAAAGCCAAAATATTGAAGTACCAAACCAAGGAGAGTCTAGTCCACTCAGTCATAACCTTTAGAAAGATCTAATTTAAGAAGTAGGCCTTCTCTTTTTCCTACTTCAATGGAATGAATAACTTCATGAACCATCATGATAGAATCCAAAATCTATATTCCAGGAACAAATCTCGTTTGTTGTTGAGATATGATCAAAGGGAGAATTTTTACAAGTTTGGACATTAGTACCTTTGAAATGATCTTGTAGAAAGAGTTATAGAGACTAATAGGTCTAAATTTATCCAAAGAATTGGCCTCAGAAACATTAGGAATGAGAACTAGGAATGTTGAATTCATCTATTTTACCTCCTAATAAGTCTAAAAAAAGAAAGTTGGTAAACCATCCGATCTAGGGGTTTTATTAGCTAGAAGAGAGAACAAAGCATCTTTAACTTCCTACACTTTAGGAATCATCGTCAATATTTTGTTATGATGGGGTTGAATAATCTGAGGAAGACAAGAAACAATTTCATTCTAATCCACCATAGATAACATGGAGTCCCAGGACAAAAGAGAAGAGAAAAAAGAAACAGCTTCAACAGAAATATCATTCTCTTTAGTTAAGAAAGACTGCCCCTTTTTTAAGCTAGATATTCTGTTATTTGCTCTATGCTTTAGAGTAGAGAGATAAAAAAAAACTTGGTTTTCTAATCCCCCTCTTTAAACCAATTTATTCTTGATCTTTGTTTCTAGAACTTCTCTTCTTCACTTATAATATTGTGCAAGTCACTTAACATAGACATCTCAACATTCCTATTCAAATCAGTACACCCATCCTAGTGAATGATGTCTTGAATTGAACTAAGCTTGATAGACAAAATATGGCCAAAATTTGTCTTGTTCCAAATTTTAATCATCCATTTTACATTGCTCAACTTCTTAGCAACTTTAAACATAGTAATTCCATCCACTTCCATACCCCATCATGAGTTTATCCTATTCAAAAAATTTAGATGGGAAATCCACATCTTTTCAAACTGAAAAGGGTAATTCCTGCTAGGTTCAAGAGAGACAACCGAGAGGGATATGAGGTAGTGATCTGATCTAACTCTAGGGAGAATGGACAACTTGTAAGAAAAAGAATTCAACCAATCTAGAGAGATAAGATCCCTATCCAAATGATCCTAAATACAATCACTTTGAATTCTTTCATTGGACCAAGTGTAAATCCCACCCAAAAGATCCACATCCAAAAGAGCCAAATTATTAATAAAATTAGAAAGATCCATCTTACTATCCCAATCTGGGGCCAAACCTCCCAATTTTTCCTCATCAGAAAGAGGACTATCAAAGTCCCCCATAATGATCCCTTTATTTAGATTACTATTCTGAATCATATCACAAATCTTAGTCCAATAATACTTCCTTTCTCTTTTAGAATTAGGAGCATAGACATTCAAAAGGAACCAATAATCAATGGAATGCAAATAAAACACTTTATGAAAGAGAATATTACTGTCATCATACAAGTGAGAAAATCTAAACTATTTATTATTAAAAAGAGTGAGCAAACCTCATGATGCTCCTTTAGAATCTATGGCCTCTCCAACCATATTGACGCTAAAGGAAATCTTACTCAAGACTTCCTTTATTTTAGTTTCTTGAATCAACATAATATCAGGTCTTTGATCTCTAATCATATTCCTAAGAATTTCCTGCTTATGGACACCATTAAGTCCCCTAATATTCCAAGAAATTATCTTCATTTTCAATTAGAAGCAAACTCCATAATAGTTCGTTGGCTCTCATCCACCAAATTCCTTCTAGTCTCCTCTTGTAAGACTTGACTTGTAGTCCTCCTACTTATTGACTTAGGCCTCCCTCCCAAGTTTGATTTTCCATGACTCTTGGTCTAAGTTGGTGACATCAAGGAGAGATCCCAACTATTCTTCTTTTTGGGCTTTCCTTTGATTTCCTTTAAATAGTCATCAACCCTTTTCATTTTATTAGGAGATGAGGGATTACCAATAATCTCAAATCTCTCTTCTAGATTATAGGAAACAAATTGGTCCTTTTCATTATCCCCCTTTCTCTCCCTTTGAATTAAGGGAAAACTAATATCCTAATTTGAAAAAATAGTCTCTATCCTTTTCTCCTTACTCTCCACTAGAGGTGAAACCAAACTAGCTTCCTGAAGTTGATAATCCTTATAGCTCCTTTCCTCATTAGTATGAACAAACTCTATCCTATTCTGCTTCCTCTCCACTAGCGGTGAGACCAAAATAGTTTCCTGAGGTTGATAATCCTTTTGACTCCTTTCCTCATTAGAATCTACATTAGAAATTTCTTTTGTCAAAACAACAACTTTACCTGAGTTCTCAACTTCCCGAGGTTGATAATCCTTCTAACTCCTTTCCTCATAAGTATCTGCTTTAGAAATTTATTTTTTCATAACAACAACTTTTCCTGAGTTCTCACTATCCTTGAAACCATCCAACATAGAAATAGTTGAGAACTTCTCAATGATCTAAGGTTGAGTCTACTTCTCTGGGAAATCCACCTCATTGGCTACAAAAGAGCCATGAATCTTAATTGGGTTTTCCACCTCTATAATCTATGATCTAGATAAGGCCAATTCTATTGTCTTCTCTACCTTTAATTCATTATGGGCTCATTTATTTCCTCCTTTAATAGGGCCTTTGACTTTTGAGTCTAGTTTATTCCCTTCATTAAAAGGAGCCTCCACTATTTTCTTGAAACTTCTAGCCTTCCTTAATATCCTTTATTTTCTAGATCTTTTTCACCTTACCCAGTTTGGAAACAATGGATTTCTCCGTTTTTTCAGCTTTTACCTTAGGACAATAATTTGCCTTATGCCCAGATTTCAAATAGTGAAAACAAGCAAAAGGAATACTTTCATGGTCCAAACGTTGAGTATGCATTCCAAGCTTAGAATGAAAACACACCACCTCTAGCATATCAACCCCTTCTCACACTCCAATAAAAATCCTAGCAAAAGTTAATCTTCTTTTGGAAGTCATTATTAGGTCTATTGATAGAAGCTCACCAAAGGATTTTGCCACTCTCACAAACACATCCTCATTCAAAAACTCTAGAGGCAACTCTAGAAGTCTATCCTAGACTGGAGCTTGCACAAAAAAGAGTTGTTCAAATCTAGCTTCAAAGTCCACTTCTAGGCAACTAGGGTTGAAAGACCTATACTCCAAGGTCTTTCACACAAAATGCTAGATAGATTCTCACTACATGAAAAATCAAAAGACAGAAAGCCTTTCACCATCACTATTATAGTAACCAATCCCTTGAGCTTCCATTTTTTCTGGGTGAATGATCTACCAATATCTATATTCAGCCTTTGTCCAATAAACTTACCAACCAGGGTAGAAGTGATTGAAGCAATGTTATGATCCACTAGCTCATCCAAAATAGCAATCACATAAGAACTCGTCTCTAAACTAGAAAGTATTTTAACCAAAGGAAAAGAAGATTTACCAATAGGCTTAACTCCAAAAATAGAAGACTATTTTTCCAGAAGAGCCCCAGACTAATCCACCTTGAAGGATGGAAAAGACTTGTCTTGACCTTTGTCCTTGTCACGTGGGTCTCCATCACCATTCTCTATCACATCTCTGATCTCCACAATCCCCTAACACTCCACAACCTCTCCCTATGATCAATGCTTCCATTCCCCCCTCCCTAAGGGATCCCACCAAGGACAGGTTTTAAATTTTGAAAAGCTGTACTTCCCCATCCTCTCCCCTATCTGCTCCTGCTCACCATTTTCTCTCAAAAAATGTTATTTTATAGAAATGTGCTTGATTTTGGTATGCATCACATGATTCTTTGATATATTAATTGCACTAGTGTTATCATAGAATATAACCACTGTCTCCTTGATTTCTATCTTCATACCTGCCAACAGTTACTTGAACCAAATAATATTGGAATAAGTAATAGTTGTTGCCACATATTTTGCCTCTACTATAGATTGAGAAATACAATTCTACTTCTTGCTTTTCCAAGACACTAGTCTTTTATCAAGAAAGAACACTCAACCACTGGTGCTCTTCCTATCATCAACACTTCCTACCCAGTCAACATCTATGAATTCTCTTGATTTCCATCACATGATTTTCTTTGGGATTTTCTGAGAATCTTGCCACCACAGCAACTGCTAATAAAATATTAGGCCTTGTATGCACTACATATTGCAATTTTCCAATCATTGGTATGTATGTGGTTTGATCTGGCTCTTTAGAATCATCATTTTTGAAAAGCTTATGTCCAATAGACATAGGTTTTCTAATTGATCTTGAATATTCCATTCCATATTTCTTTAGTATCTCCTTGACATATTTGGATTGAGTAATATAGTATCATCTTTCTTCTACTAGATCTGCAATCCAACAAATAATTTTATCTTTCCAAACATGGGCATCTCAAATTCTTTACTCATCTCTTCTAAAAATGCCTTGCATAAGTCATCATTTCCTATAAATAAAGTGTCATCCACAAAGATTTCAGCCAACACAATCTTCCTGTCTGGTCATTCCTTGATATACACACTACTGTTATCAAGACCACACAATATTTTGTGTAATTTACATACCATATCCCTTTTTCTAGGATCCAAAAAACCTTCAGGTTATTCTATGTAAACTTCCTCTTCAAGAATTTTGTCCAAGAATGCATATTTTACATCCATTTGATAAAACTTAAATCCTTTATGTGGAGCATAAGCAAGTAAAGTTTTAACACCTTTTAATTTAGCAATAGGAGCAAAAGTTTCACCATAGTCAATACCTTATTCTTTAGAAAAGCCTTTGCATACTAACCTTTCTTTGTTTCTAGAACTTCTCCATCTTCATTAAACTTATTTCTAAAAAACCCACTTTGTGCCAATTACATTTTTATCCTTGGGTCTAGGAACAAGAGTCCAATTCTTATTCCTCTCTATTTGATCTATTTCTTCATTCATGGTTTGTTCCATCCATCTTGTCTCCAATGATCTGATCAGGTGCATGGTGACTCCTGGCATATCTTGCTAACAAATGTACTTTGGATTTAGAATTAGTTCCACTAACCTCACCATGATCTTTTGTATCAAGCTTGGGTCCCATTCTCTGTGACTCAAGTCCATTAGATTCAGTTTTCTTTGGCAACAACTCAATAGCTTATGACTACCACTCAAGTCCTTTAGACTATGACTTGAGTTACACTCAACATGGTAGATTTTGGAGATTTTGGGGACTTAGGAGGTGAAGTTTCCTAACTTCCAATTTTATTTGACAATGTTTCAAGTTCATAGAAGATAAAATTTCTATAATCCTTAGGTTCTTTACTGCTCTCCTCTTCACTCATTTTTGCAAACTCATCAATTCTTACATGTGCACTTTCAATGATCTTATGAGTTGAAAAATTCAAACATTTATATGCTTTCCTTCTCTAGGAGTATCCTAGGAATATGCCTTCATTGCCTTTGATATCAAATTTATCTTTGATAGATTCCTTCAAGTTATAACATTTGCTACCAAATACTTTCAAGTAACATATACTAGGTTTGTAGCCATACCATAGTTCATAAGGAGTTTGAATTGAGTCTTTCTTTAGGTTTACTCAATTCAAGGGATGCACTATAGTACTGATTTCTTCCTTCTAGTATTTCATTGCAACACTCTTTTCTATCATTAAAGTTCTTGCACAATCCATGATGGATCTATCCCTTTTTTCAGCTACAACATTCTACTATGGTGTACCAAGAGCTAATACTTATCTCTTAATTTCTCCTTCTATGTAGAATTCATTAAACTCATTGGAAATGAATTGACAACCTTTTTCTAATCTCAAACACTTCAGCTTCTTTCCAGTTTCTTTCTCTACTCTTTCTAGATACCACTTAAATTTTTGAAATACTTCAGACTTTTCCTTTAGATACATTATAGTCATCATTCTAGAATAATCATCTATAAAAAGAATAAAATACTTATCTCCAATGTAGCTCTCTATTCCAATAGGTCCACATAAGTTTGTATAAAGTAGCTCCAAGACTTCTTCAAAATGATAATTCTTTCTTTTGAAACTTGTCGTTCACATCTTACCAATTTGACAATTTTTTATTAGGCCCATTATAGGTTTCCTCAGACAAGGAATAACTCTTACTCTTTTCTTCTTTCTTATCTTGATTAGATTATCAAAGTTAACATGACATAACATTTTATTGCATAACCAACTTTCTTCTACTTGAGCAATGAAACATGAACTTTCATTAAGATCTAGGTAGAATAGGTTACCTTTTGTTTGTTTGTTAGACCCAACTAGATTTTCTTTTCCATCCAATAGCTTGTCCTTCCCATTCATGAATTCTACCTTGAATCCAATATTATTCAACTATACCACACTTAGTAGATTATGTTTTAGTCCTTCAACCCAATAAGAATTATCACATCTAAGTTTATTGGTTAGTGAGATACAACCTTTTCCCTTTATGCGGCTTGGTTCATTGTTTCCAAATCTCACACTTCCACCATCATAATGTTCCATATGTTCAAATTTTTTTTTTGTCACCAGTCGTATGATGTGAGTAGCCACTATCAATAATCCATGTATCATTTTTTCTAACATGAGAGATAAGTTCCATTTTATCTCCTTCATAATTAGATTAATCTTTTACAATAATATAAACTATTTCATCTTCTTCACTACTATCTAAATCTATAGCCATAAAAAAATATTTCTTACCTTTGTCCTTATATCCCTTGAAGTTATTGAAAATCCTTCTTTTCATCTTTGTCTTCTCTATTTGGGCACCTTGTAGCAATGTGTTCAACTTCTTCACAAGAGAAACAAATTAGAGGGATTTTACCTTTATATTTTCCTTTTCCTTTGGGATACCTTCTTGCAATCAATGCTTCAATTGCTTCAAGATCACTTTTAGAACTATCTTATTCTTCACTTTCAAATTATTTTCTTCTAAACATTTTAGCTTTCTTCTTGAGTGATACCTTGGCTTCAAATGCAGAGTCAAGATTGCTAGAACTAGGAGTATAATTATCATAGTTATCTAGTTCAAATGTAGTCAATCTTCCAACTAGAGCATCCAAAGTTATCTTTTTATTTGGATCATATCTCATCTCTTGAATAGTAGAAACTCTAATTGCATAGATAGGAAGAAGAGTTCTGAGTACCTTGCTTACCACTATTACATCTTCAATTGTTCCTCCATAGGCTTTGATAGACTAACACTTGCTTTGATTCTCTCAACATATTTTGCAATGTTTTCATCCTCTCTCATTTTCATTTGATCAAAATGACCTCTCAAGCTTTTCACCTTGGCTCTTTTTTAATTATGATCACCTCCATAGATATCTTTCATTTTGGTCCACATTTCATGAGAAGTAGTACATCCTTTGACCTCATAAAATTAAACATAGTTGAGAGTTGATGCAATGTCAATCATCATGATGTTATGATTTTTGTTTTTAGCAATCTCTTCTATAGTCAATTTTCCAATAGAAGCCTTGCAAGAATTTTACAAGAATTTCAAACCTGAATCATTGATGTTTGTCTAGTGCAAATTCATAATTTCTTGCCATGCCTAGAAGTTATCTTTTTTTAGCTTGGAAATCCCTCTCTTGTAAAACATCCTGATCTTTGGCTTAGGTCCTTGAAACCTTTCACTGCAAGCACCAAGAAGCTTTGATACCAATTGTTGCAAATATAAGAGGAGTAATTGAGAGGGGAGGGGTGAATCAATTACTAAAAAAATAAAATAAATCCCAGATCCCTTAGATGTCAACACAAAACATAAACTTCACTGAAAAATACTGATGCTTAGTAAATAAATAGGCACTCAATTTACACTAGCAAATATTATAACACAAAAAATGTAAATCTTGAGATATTATTAGTTATTAACCTTACTTAACTTAGTTTCATACATAAAATAAATAACATGAACACAAGTGGCACCAAGATTTAACGTGGAAACCCAATTTGGGAAAAACTACCAATTGCAACTAGTTAATGATTTTCACTCTTCTAAAGTGAGTCCTATTAGGATTCAACCCTGTTAAAAGTTAAAAAAACACATTGTTAGGTGTGAACTTGTTAAAGGATAATCACCCTACTAGGAGTGGCCTTTTTAGAGGTCTTTAGACAATTCAATCTAGAAATGCCACCTTGTTAGAGGATTTACAAATAGTTGTTAGCTAACTTTATTAAGAGATTTAGATCACTGCTACAATGGTTAGAAAGTAACAATGAGATGACCTAATTTATGAAGCAACTAAATTGCTAATTATAGATCTCAATTTTTGCTAATATACTTGATCCTTTCTAATGGAATGTATCTTTGTAGCTCAACAAGGACATTCTTCTTATCCTTCTAATTCACTTCCTCTAAGCGTCTTCAAATCTTCTATACACTTTCACACATTCAATCCTTAACTTGACCTTATATTTATATCTTACACATTGTCAAGTTAGATTAAATATAACTTAGAATACTTAATATTCATCTCCTCAGTCAGATAGAACCAACAAAAAAAACTATTCAACTTAGTAAGCCAAAATAAGAAAAATCCTTCATTAGCTGACCCTGCATGGTAGACACTAACTCAAAAATAATGTTCTTGTGTTAACCAAGTGAACTTGGTTAACAATGCATTTCCACAAAGTTCCTTTAGTAACTGAGTGAGCTAGGTTAACACTACATATCCACAAAGTTCCTTTGGTAATTGAGTGAGCTAGGTTAACACTATATTTCCACAAAGTTCCTTTGGTAACTGAGTGAGCTAGGTTAACACTAGTTCTATCTAACTTTTCTTTCATTAACTAAATGAGCTTGGTTAACACTCAAACTTATTCAAATTTTACTCACTCACCTGAGTGAACTTGATAGACACTATCTTCTTAACTAGGTAAACTTTGGAATGCTTGGCAAACACAAGAAATTGTCTTCATCACCCGAGTGAGCTTGACATACATTGCTTGGCAATGATATAAAATTTTGTGTAACATCAAAGATAGTACATAACTAATCACTTATTTTCAACATGCACCCCACTCTTATTTATTCCTTATCTCTTCCTTAAACTAGCACAATACATATCAAACTATGTATAGGTTAATTATGAGAAACCAATTTTAGATTGGCAAAAAGATTTAACATTAATCATGTTTGATTTTTTGTACTGCCACATAGGCATGTCTCAGAAAAAACATGTTGGATTGGTCAAACTTTAGTAAAGAACTAATAAAACAATACTTTTATTGTGTTTTTATTTGCATAAGAAAAATTGATGTATGATTTGAAAAAGATAGAGGCTCTTGACTCAAGTTTCAATTATGATAAGCATGATGTAGAGTACCTTAAAAAATAAACTTAGTCTAATGATGAAAACATTATAATGCATTTTTGCATGAGAAAGGTTTTGATAAAACCTTCCAAGCCTTGGGATCTTCCTAGTATGCTAACTTCCATCCTTAATTTCAATTGCAAGAAACATAAAACAATTGTCAATTCAAAACTCTTTCTAGCATGCTTATTCAATCCTGGTCAAGCCTCAACATTTCTACATAATCCCATCTATTTTTTAGTTAAAACCATAGCCTTGACATCCAACATTTTTCTTGGATATACCCTTAAAGAACTCAATCACCAAAATGCGAATAAAATCATTCCTTCTTCAATCAAAACATGTTGATTTTACTCTTAAGTTGCTTCTCAATCCTACAATGCAATCATGTCCCATAAAATGAGTCGGGTCCCAAGTGGACTTTGTTGGAAATATTCAAGATTTAATAGGTTATTGAGAGGGGAGGGGTGAATCAGTAACAATAAAATCTTTAAGTTAACCATACACAACATTCATCTATCCTGCTGCATAAAAATTGATAAACATTAAAACCATATATGCACAGAGATTTGGTGACCCAGAAACCTTCCAAAATAGAAAGTAAAACTGGGGTGGGGATGATACCCACAAAGCTTCGTTACTACAGTATGAATTTGGTTGGTTAAGGCTTACAATGATCACTTCTGATGATTTGCCCTGTTAGGAGCATAGAGGATTGCTAGATCCACCTTGTTAGAGGATTTACAAGCATACTTTATAAGTATGCACTCTGTTAGGAGATTTGTATAAAGACGGTTAAGTCTACCCTGTTAAAGGATTTACAAAAATGATTCACCTGTTAGGATGAACCAACAGATCAACTTACAACTTGACTGAGTTCTTTATTGTAGATCACCTTTTGTGATTGATGAAATCATTTCTGCTCCTGATGGACCTTGCTGAGTATTCTTTTCTGCTGATGAATTCGCACTATCATCCAGATATCTTGTATGTCTTCTTGAAATATCTATGTCACCCTTTTTGTGCAATGTATTCTCTCTATCCTTTTTGAATGTGTCAATTGTATATATACCATTTTAATAATTATTCATGCAAGGTCAGCCAAACACAAATAAACAAAATATAACTGAGTTGGCCAAATGGTAAAATAAACTCGGGTTCTACAGATAGACTTGATGACCTTCTGATACTCGGCATCCACTACGTTACTCGGCATCATCATGCACTCAGTAGAGGTAGGGGCTTAGTTCATACTAGACTTACAACATTGCCTTGAACTCGGTAACCATTGGTGACTCGGTAGATATAGTGTCACTCGGTAGAAAACTGACTTCTTTGATAACCTCCTGAGCTCAGTCAACACTGAGTGTTTCCTCACTCGGTCAACACTAAGTGCTTCCTCACTCGGTCAACACTAAGTGCTTCCTCACTCGGTCAACACTGAGTGCTTCCTCACTCGGTTAATACTAAGTGCTTCCTTACTCGGTCAACACTGTGTCTTTGATGCTCGATTTGAACTGTGTTGCCAGTGCTCGGTTTGAACTGTGTTGCCAGTGCTCGGTTTGAACTGTATTTCTAGTGCTCGGTTTGAACTGTGTTGCCAGTGCTTGGTCTGAACTGTATTGCTTAGTTTGAACTGTGAGAGGAGTGTTGTCACTAATGGCAAATAACTTTATGCCAACAATCTCCCCCTTTGGCATTAGTGACAAAAACAATTATGTGCAAAAATAGACATACAATTCTGAATTTTCAAAATTGATCTTTTCAAGTCTTTATTACACATATCTTTCTTACATGTATCTCCCCCATACAATATGCACAGTATTTACAAGTCATTACACACATTTGCACAATTTTATCTCCAAGAGTGTACTATCTCCCCCTTTTTGACAATAATGCCAAATTAAACTATATATATTTACACAGAGAGTCCAAAATGGGAGATAAACTTAGAATGTACCTCAAGAATAAGAGCCAATGTCTTATCCCAATTTTCTTGCAAAAGTTTGCTGGTGGAGAGTGCTATTTGAACTTCTACAGAAAGTTCAATCATATGATCTGTAATTGAGAAGTTTTTGTCATGAATCAATGTTTTGGAATGGGCAATGTGCTTTTGCATTGTGTCCATGATAGGAAGGATCATATTTTGGATGTCAATCAGAGTACATCGGATCCTTGCTTCCTCTCTCAACAATTCTGCCTGTTTCTCTGACAAAAATCTTATTCTGAGATGATGGGATGAACTTGAACTATGGTCAAGCTGCAACATTTGTGCACTAACCTTCATATCCTCATGAATTTTATTCAACTTTTCTTTGATTTCCTTAGTATACTAAGTAACATCACAAATTTTTCCAAAAAGTGAAGTTACATTATTAAAAGAATGTTCAAAAATACTCAAAATTGTAGACAGTTCTACCTATTTTAATGCAATATGCTGAGCAATGTGCTCAAGCACCTTATTGTCAAATTTCTTTTCTACTTTTTCAATCAATTTTTCTTGGTCAGAGGTATCCTCATTGAATTTATATACAACCTCTTCTAACTGATTCAAAATGTGTTGAGTAGAATATACTTCAACACCTATAGCCTCTATTAGAATATTCTTAGCACTTTCAATGATACTATATTCCTGGTCTCTCTCATGTCTCAATTGTTTTTGCCTTGCCTTCTGATCTAATAGCTGACTGACCATTCTCATTTCATCAACTGATGCATTATCCAGATCTATCTTAGGAATGATAATTTCCTTATCCAAGTCTATTTCCTCATCCACTGCCTTGCTGGAAATTATGTATCTTTTTGCTTTTCCTGCAGTGACTTCACCTTTTCCCTTTGAGTCTGAAACAATAGTTGATGAGGCTGGACTGGTTGACAAAATTGGAATAGGACTAGCTAGAGGAAAACTGAGAGAAGTGCATACAGTATCACAAATTGATGTTCTTCCCAAGATTGATGTATAGGTTGGTATGGGAGAACTAATAGATGCAAAAATTGGAGTGGATGAAGTTGTCAAAATTGAAGTACTAGTGGATATACTTACTGAACACTTTGCAGTAGAAGTTGATATGCCTGATGAACTTATTTCTGTAGCTGATGATGCCTTGATCAACGAAGATGGTTGCAGCTTGACTAATAAAGTGGTAGACACTTGCATAGATGGTGCCCGAAGCTAAGAGGAGACAGGTGAAGATTGAGCAATTGATGAAGCTGTTGTGCACACAATCTCACTAGTAGAGGCTATCTCCATAGTTGATGTAGCTGCTTTAGGTGGAGAGTGAGGAAGAGATGCAATAACTTTGGCTGCAATTTTTACAGAATCATCTTCCTCCTTAGCTTGATTAGCTTCTTATTCCTCTATTTCATCTTCCTTGTCTTCTTCCTCCATTTCATCTTCCTTGAATTCTTCCTCCATATTTATCATCATTGAGTGCAGATACCCTAGAACATCTTCAATATCATCATCACTGTTGTCATTGTCCTTGATTTCAACAATATCCTCATCGAGTTTATGTAGATGATAGATATGTTTCCACATGTTTGTTGCATCATTAACAAAATGCTCAATGTCTTTGATAAGTATCAAACAAGTGTGAAATCTAATCATCATATTACCTTCATGATCTTTCAGTGATTTCTTTACTTCTGCATCAGTGAGACTCGGCAGGAGATTCTTTAGGGTTTGTTCAAAGATATCTTTGACAGTTTTGGTTGCAATTTCCCATCTTGGTTGCAACCTCTCCAGTAGTTCTTTAGGGATCTGAGAGGCAATCTCTTTAGGAGAGTATTTCCATCTCCCCATTTTATTAAAAACCAATTCTTCAATCTGCATTTTCTCCTGGTTTGTTCTTATCTCAAACTTCAATGCTTTGAAGTTTGTGAAGCTAGTACCTTCTTCTAATTGCTTTAACCTTGCCTCAAATGTGAGTGGAGGCTTGACAAATACAGGTTCCTTCTTCCCCTGTCTTGTTCTTCTGGAGAAGACTGCAGTGGCTTGCATTTTAGGTTTGGTGATAATCACCTTACCTTTCTTCTGTTGAGGCTCCTCTTCTTTTTCTGACTCAATTTCCTCTTCTTCATCATCTTCTCCTATCCCTTCAGTAATCATCAGAGGACCAAGTTCTATTTTTAACTTTGCAATCTTCCTCTTTCCTTTGCTAATGACCTGAGGGATTTTGATTGAAAGCTCAATTCTAGCTTTAGGTTCATCAAAAGTTCCAAAGACTGGTTGATTTGGATCTACTAGTTCATTCACCAGTGCTTCTATGATGTCTTTAGTTTCATCAATATTAACCTCATAAGGAAGAGGTTTCACCCATGCAACTTGGGGCCTGACTGCCTGTATGTATACCTTGTCACAATCTACCATAAAGCATACATCTTCTTTGTATTTGTCAACTAGTTTTGGTGGAATCCGGAACCTATTGTTCATTCTTTCCTTAAAATCTTCAAAGTAATTATCCAAAACACTATCAAAATTTTCACCTAACTCTGGTATAAACTCATTTATTTGATAGAGAATGAGAATATTCTTTTTCCATACTACTGATCCTTTTGATGGAAAAGACTTTTGAACATAGAAAAATAGATAGATCAAAAGTGAACCAAATTTGTAGGAATTGTTCTTTGAAGTCCTTATGCTTTCCATATTTTTATTAAATTGAGACAAAAGCAATTCAGACAGATCAAACTCAACATTCTTCTTTACTATCTTGTATGCTAAATATACTGCTTCGCAAGGTACACTGTTTGGTCGGCTGGAACTGTAAATTTTATGAGCAATGACATGAATACCAAATCTCAATTCAGCGTTAGTTACTGTATTGAGCTTAAGTCCTCTACCATCCCATTCTGCCTGGGTTAGCCTTTGCAATTCTTCCCGACCTAGGGTTTTGGTAGTCTTAGCTTTGCTCAATATGGGAAGGCCAGTAATTTTGTTGATCATTTTCTTTGTGATAAGCACTGGTTGCTCTAACCACAATTGCCCATTGTGAACCCGGCTGAGTACATACCTAACCCATTTAATTTGAAAATTTCTTGGCAAATGTGAAATGTGGGTTAACCCTTTTGTTTCAAGATGCATATGCTCGGGTTTTAAATTCCCATCTACGCTCATTTCACCTAGGGCATTATCAATTTCTAAGTTTCCAAGCTTTTGAATGGAACATTTGAAATGAGAGCGAATGCCATTTACAAGGAGTACCTTTGAAGGAATTTGAGATTGATCACCATTAGGGTCGAGTGATTTTGCAATTGCTGGTACCAATTTGAAGTTTAGTGCCTTCCATTCCACACCTTTAACCAACATTTCTGAGCCTCTTTTTGTCTTGGAGCTGCTACTTCTGGATACCATTGTTGCTCGGTAGGTGAAGAGAAATTCTAAATAGATTCTTCGCTCTTTTAAAAAGTTGCTCGAAATTGCTTTAAGCTTGCTCTAGAATCACAAAAGATAACTTATCTCAAAGTTTGTAGCGAAGAATGAGATCAAATTTTCCCTTTTTGATGAAACATTCATCATAAATGCTTGGTATGATGGTAGATGAAATGACAGGTTGTCATCCACTTGCTCGGTAGATACTATCAACTCTGCGATCAAAACAAAGTATTGATGTACCGACCTAACTTGATAAAGTTATGAACTAACCTCGCTCGGTAGATACAACCCGATGAGTGAAACTTTGTTGCACCCAACCGAACTCGGTTGAGTCTTGAATCGATGTGGGATCTGTAATGCCCTGCCAAGGGATCCAAAGAATTCCACTAACTTTGCCAAACAATTTTTTTTTTAAAACATAAATTATAGACCATTCACAACATTTGTGAAAGCAATAGTAACATCCAACTGAAAGTAATCATAACATACACATTAGATTACATTCTTTAAAGATCCCTTAACATTGAATTACTTCTAATCATAACTTATTCATCTAACATTACATCCTTAACAATGAAATAACAAGGATACATCCAATGTTCTTAAAACCATATACAAGTGTACATTTTAGATTGCTCAATCATCCACTATACATGTTACAAGTTATGAAAAGCTTAAAAGAATAAACATCCATGTAAATAAAGTACATCATCATCCAATATTAATTCATGATGTAGTAACATAATGAGACTATAAACCATACATGATGCATCATCATCATAAAGATATAAACATCCATCCTAAAAGATAACCATATATCACAAACATAAATAACTAAGTCCATAGTTCCTCCACACCATAAATAGCATCATTAGACCATCATGGATCCTAGCCATCCCTCCAGGCACAACATTCCAAAGCACCGAAGAGATCATCGGTATTAACATAGTAGGAATGTCACTCCTAAAACATCCTACTAACATGCAAAGTAAAGCATAAGATAACATCATCTAACATATGCAAATCATCAATATAAGGAACATACCAATAAATACAGCTATCATAAGGTATAACATCTATCATAATGATCCAAGAACATAATGAAGATAAATACCAACCAAGAATACTCCAGCCACGGTGTCTCAGATGGATTTCAAATGATAAGAGTGGAAAAACACTACCACCCGACCGTGTGGAACCTAAGTGGTCCACTCCCACCATGCTAAGAAGATAATCTCAAGTCCCAAATAGGCTATCCAAATCACAAAGCACATATCTCTATAAATCCAGGAATCCTAAAAGTATACTAACTCAAAGGTTCCAATCACACACAAAATCAACATCTAATTCCCAAAGGCACAACAATGACATGTAGGAAACCTACTCTGCAAGCAAGAAAGTGTCATCGCATTTATCTCGTACAAGTTACCTTGGCAGTTAGCTAAACTCCACGGGTCCATACAGATCTCATGCAGCCACTAGTATCCTCTCATACTGACGAGGCATACTATGGAATGCAAGGTCGCAACCATGCGTCTCACTACTCCCATCCTAGCCTGTACAAGTGCTCAAGGCATGGGCGAGAACATCAACAATTATCTTTTTAGGTTCATTTAATCCCCATTTAGTGTGTAAATTTTATCACTTATTAACCAAACTTACAATGAGTTACCCTGGTAGCCACTTCCCGACACTACAAGTAGATTACCTACCCTAATGCTCATGGAATCATAAAATCACCACAGTCCTATACAAGCGACTGTAAAGAAAATCCAAAAGATAATCCATAAAAAGAATCATCAAATATTCGCAAAATAAGCATCAAATATCCATAATAAGAATCATCAAATCTCCAAGATAAGAATCATCAAAATCTCCATGAGCATCTGGAAAAACATCCATAGAAAATCATGACCACAACAGTTCTCTATTGGCAACTGAATGCATCACTGATAATCATAAGTATCCATTGGTTCTCAATAACCAAAATAAATCATCACATCCATTGGTTCTCAACAAGCAACCAAGAATATCTCAAAATCATGCTGATCAAAGATTCCAAAATGGTTGAGTCAAACATGTCACAACACGACATCATCAAGAAATAAATCCACATTTTAGTCCCATGATAGCGACTAGAAAATAATCCAAGGATAACTGATCGATGACTCAAAAATGGTTAGCTCAAGTCTCTCATACACATACATCTCAGCTTCACACATGAAGACTGATGAACAAATACAAACATTTCATAGAGCATATGATCACATAACAATGGTTGGGCTTATAAAGATCGAGACCAAAAAGATCAACATGCCAACACATATCATAACCCCCGAGCCTCTGGTAACAACCTAGGACTAGTCAACACTAGTTAACCCAAAACCCAAAATAAGAAGCATATAGAATACACGATGCAGACACATGTTTTGGTTTTGCTATTATCTCATAGTTGAATTAAGTGTAGGGGTTTCCAGTTTCCATTTTCAAGTATACTTCAAGTGTATAAAGTTATCATCATTTGACCTACAAGTCAACCCATTTGTTCCCCGATAGCATTATCCTAAGAATAACTTAAAGATAAATATTCACTAAACTGATCATCATTGACCTTTAATTAAATTATTCTCTATTTTAACCATGATCCATATTCTAATTGATTAACTCTTCCTTAATGTTACTTCTACATTTCAACATAGTCAAAGGATCATTTTTCATTCATAAAAGAACCAATTATCAAACTTTAAATAAGAGGATTATAACTTTATTAGAATGATCAATTAAATCCATCAATTTAACTTAGGTACACAATTCCATGTCCTATCAACATTCTAATAGTTCTCAACATCTAAGGTCGTAATTCAAGTCATAAGAATAAGACCTATCAACTTTGATATCAGTATTTCTACAATCTCATTAAAAGAATTATATCAATTAAATCTCTATTACATAACATAATTATTAACTAAATTTAATTAACTTTAATTAATTTAATTAATAATTACATATCCAAGGCAACGTTCCAATTAATATCAGTTGACTAATAACTAACTATAACTTGTAAGTTAAAAGTCAACTATAACTTAAATCCTCAATATTCATATTAATAGTTCAATAATGACTTGTTATTATTTTATAGCAAGTTGTACAAAATCTCTAATGACCACATACGTCACTCTTTTTAAATAACACTCTATCACACAACTTAATTATTAATATCATGGTCACGATATTAGCTCAATGATTATCAATTGATCAATTATACTTCAAATTCCAAAAACTAATATCTTTACAAAACTTTATTCATTAAATAATCTTCACTAGATTAACTTTAATCAGATTATTTGATATCTATTTATACTATTTATTATTTATTAATTGTTTGTTAGACCCAACAAACATTAATAAATAAACTAATCATAACTATAAATAGTCAATCTAGAGAATCTTTACATAAACTTCATTAGTTAATGTTTAACTAACTCTTAAGGTTTAACGTATTAACAAATTCAGATCATGACTAGGTTATTAAATATTATAACAATGATTTTGACCTTTGTCAATTAAATCCAATATCATTTATAATCTCTTAATTTACATTACCATAATAATCACCATTAAACATCTTTATAGATTACCATCTCATAATTATTTAATATATATTAACATTAAAAGTCAACCATTAGACTTCATATTCTAATTTCTCAATACTCAAATTAATAATTCAATATCTTTTTTTCTCTTGTAATAATATCACTCGCAATAGTTTACAGTAACTAGCGTTGCCTCGTTGAATCTAAGATCAACTTCCGTTAACATTTGAATTAATAGTTTAATATTAACTTCTTAACAACTAATAACAAGTTATATTAAATTAACCCCATTAAATCAATATATTGAGATATTCCTAAAAATATATTCCATAATTGAAAAGATCCCTATTGTGTTTCAAAAGACTTATTGTGAATTCAATATTAACAAATATTATTCCCCCTAAGTTCATTTAGATTAGATCTATAACATTAGATATCAACAGAATAATATATATATTTATATAAAATTAAATCATATATTCAATATATTTAACACTTATATATATACATACATACATACATACATACATACATACATACATACATACATACATACATACATACATATATATATATATATATATATATAAACTTTCAATATGAAAACGTTTCAATATAATGATTATTTCAAATTTGAAATATCATTATAACCAATCATTATATAAACCCATACGTATAAAATCTTTAACAATGCCATCGAATCATATTAAAAGGGGAAACAAATATACATGGGAGGCTAAGCGATTTAATCCCTGCATCAAACATACGAGCCGTGCGGCCCGTGGGTCGCAGGTACCCTGCGTACTCGCGGGTACTCTGTGACCTGCGCAAGTACTCTGCCACTGAGGAAATGGGTACGGGGGGGGGGGGGGGTAATCCACTCTTCCCAATATACATATTTCATCCATAAAACAGTTCAAATAACATTTTTTAATAATGTTCCGTGATTCACATTTTAAATGCGATTTCGGATTTACTAAGTTTCTCACTTTAATATACACAAATATATACATATATGTATATATGTATATATATATGTATATACGTATATGTATGTATATGTATATGTATATGTGTATATATATATATATATATATATACAAAATTTGCTATCATTTATCACTGTATTAAAATATATATTTATAAATGCAGATTTACAAAAGAGAATATATACTTAGATTTAAAGACTTTTTTTTAAACAAGAATTTATTTATTTATTTTTTTTTTGTCATTGTTTTTCCAACATATCCATTAATCTATCTAATAGGTTTAACTATAGATTTGAAATCACCTTTCTCAATTTAATTCTAATTCGAACCCAAACTTGTTTAGATCTAATTTCTCTTTAATTGAATCTAGGGTTTTCTATTGTTTACTTTACAACCAAATAGAATATCTAGATACAAATTTTCAATTATAGATTCAATCACAAGAGTATTCAAACACATAGACATGATAGAGACAGGAAGAGAAATAGTGCAAAGAGAGTATGTGATTATCACGAGTGCACCTGGACACTGATGCTAATCTGCCATGCCTCAGAAGTCCATGGAAAATCTTTTTCTTCTCCATCATTCGCAATCCTTCCAAAATCCAAGCCAACCAAAAAATCTCCAAGTGACTAACGATGCTAGAAGAAGCATAGAAGCAAATAGAAAATACATGAGCATATGAATCTTCTCCAATGCATGTAATCTTTGAAGCTTCCATTAAACTTCCATAAGGCTTGTAGTTTGTAGCTTCCAATCAGCTTCTACTTCAGCTTGTTCAAACACACTAGGAGAGCCTCTATTTAAAGGCCTCTAAGATGCATCTAGAGTGTCTCTAGAAACAACTAGAAGATAAGCATGACAACCAAGCATGGGTCTTCTCCAACCTTCTAGATGAGTCTTAAGGTTGTAGACACCATGTGCTCAAATAAAATGCTAACTTAAGTGTAGACAACTAGTGCATTCTTAGAGTGCAAACTCCAGTGTTGTCTACATGACAACTCTCGAGAATTTGCCAACTCCTATGTGAGCAAACACTAAAATAATGCACATTAATTAATATAATATTTACTTTACTCTTTCCAATTTTATTTATTTATTTATTAAATCTCATGCACAAACTTTAATAATTCCACTTTTCAATCTTAATATATTTATATTTTAATCACATGAAATCTAGAATCTTTTAATAATTTAAAATATATCTTCCACTTTTAAATTTCATTTTCCAAAACTTAATTGGTAAAATATTTATTAGCTTTAATAATAATATTGTTTAGTCATTTATTAAAAATGAACTCCAAATATATTATTATTAAAATAAATATTGTCACATTCCAAATTTAAACTTTTAACTTTTATCTTCAAATTTAATTATTTTATTTAATTAATTTCCCAATTAATTAAATAAAATAAATATTAAAATATCATATTAATTTTCCGTTTAATTAAATCATTAATTAAATATTTTAATTAGGCTTAATTAATAGAAAATACTCCAAAGACTCACCAAGGTAAAAATATGAAAACCCATCATAGCCAAAATACATACAAAATCAAACCAAGGGTTTATATCACGAATTATGTCATCCGACATATTTGGAGGGTACTCAACTCGGATACTTGTCCTAATTTTTCAATTAGGACAAATGGCTTAAAAGGGTTGGGATTTGGACTTGAGAATTTATCTCCCCTCTCTTATCATTGAGATAGTGTGATAGGGTACGCTGATCCTGGCAATTTAGGGAAGTCGATACTCGGTACCTGCAACCTGCATAGAAACCATGCATGTACAAGCACAATATATACTAAACTAAACAGGCACTGGTAGGAAGTGGTGCATCGTGTAGATCCCGACTAGCAGGTGACTACGACTCCCTTCCTTACCACATCAGACACGCCATACAAAAGCAAACACGCAAAGAAAACACACACACCATACACATGCAAGTATGGGGTAAGTATCCATAATAAAACACATATGATAATAAATCATCTTACTAATCATCATTAATAACTGAAAGCAATGTAATAATCATCATACATGAAATATAAAGTCTAAGTGATCTCATGACATAATAAACTGAATCCATAGCACAATATCTGATAATCCCAAAACAATGCTGCTAACCAACAACATGAAACTAGCTCTAAAAGAGTTCAACAATGTTAGCAAAATGCGAACTAGGGGTAGGCACTACAGGATCAAAGTCTATCTGCATACTGATTTGATCATTCTTCTTCCTTTGGAACTGCTTAGGATGATTCTTGGAGGATGCAGTTCCATACTTTCTTTTATGAATATTAACTGGAAATGATGGAGTCACTCATTTCTTGAGTGACATTTCCATTGCTTGACTTATCTTGTTCAGTAGATTTAGGAATCCATTGTTGCTTCATTTGCTTTCGAACGTTGTCTGCTTTGATTTTCTTTTCATCTTCAATTCTTTCTATATTCATACAATTTTTGGCTATATGACCAAGTTCTGTACATATATAGCACCTTACCGTAGTGTCCTTCTTCCTTAAGTGATGTCTTGCACAATTTATGCCAGTATGTCCATATTCTCCACAATAGTGACATCTACACCAGGTGTTGTAGTCCCATCCAAATATGGCTTTCACAAGTTGTTCAGTTGGATTGAATGATTTGGATCTACATTGGAATGCCTTGTGACCATGTTTATTTCATTTGTGACAGTTGCCTTCAAATTTTGATTTTTCTTTGCACTCAATTGCTTTGTGACCATGCTGATTGCAATTGAAACATTTACCATTGAATTTTTCTTTTCCATTGCTCCAGCATTTGTTTGATGTATGACCTAATTTTCCACAGTGATTACAAGTGGGTTTCTAATTCTTTTGGGTACATTGTTTTGAAGATTCACCTTCTTCATTGTATCCAAGACCAGCTTTACCTTTTTGTTTATGAAGATTCTGCTCATTTTGCAAATTTAATTGATTCATATCTGCTTGGGATTTCATCATTCTTTCATTGACTTGCCTTTCAGAGATTAGGTCATTTTCCAAGCTTTCATTGATTTGTCTCTCAGCTCTTAGGTCACTATGAAAACTTACATTGATTTGTCTCTCAGTGATTAAATCATTTCTCAAACTTTCATTCTCAAATCTTTGAATCATGATTTCTTCATTTGCATTAGATAGTTGTCCTATAAGATCTTCATGCTGAAGGGATAGATTATTCCTTACCTCTAAGTCTTCATTTGCTTTGTTTCTTTGTTATAAAACTTCACATAACCTGATGGATTGGACTTCTTGTTCTCTTTTGAGCTTTCTTACCTCTTCTTGCAGAGATCCATTCTTTTCCAGAAGTTCTTTGATTGCCTTGTCAGCTTCTTCTGAACTACTTGATGGTAACAAATCTTCAATATTTTCTTCAACATAGTGATGGTCATTCATTTGTCTTGCAAGTTCCTTTCTTCTTTTTAGGGATTGAGAAAGATGCTCCTTTTCTTCTTTGAGTTGAACCATGGCCACTTCTAGATCTAGCTTTTCATTTTCAATCACTTTCTCCAATCTGAATATCTCCATAACTTAGATCTTTGTTCAAGCTGTAAAACTTTTTTTCTGAGAACCAAAAAGCTTTGATACCAATTTTTGGAAATATTCAAGATGTAATAGGTTATTGAGAGGGGAGGGGTGAACCAGTAACAATAAAATCTTTAAGTTAACCATACACAACATTCATCTATCCTGCTACATAAAAATTGATAAACATTAAAACCATATATGCATAGAGATTTGGTGACCCAAAAACCTTCCAAAATAGAAAGTAAAACTGGGGTGGGGATGATACCCACAAAGCTTCGTTACTGCAGTATGAAGTTGGCCGGTTAAGGCTTACAATGATCACTTCTGATGATCTACCCTATTAGGAGCACAGAGGATTGCTAGATCCACCTTGTTAGAGGATTTACAAGCATACTTTATAAGTATGCACTCTGTTGGGAGATTTGTATAAAGACGGTTAAGTCTACCCTATTAAAGGATTTACAAAAATGATTCACCTGTTAGGATGAACCAACAGATCAACTTACAACTTGACTGAGTTCTTTATTGTAGATCACCTTTTGTGATTGATGAAATCATTTCTGCTCCTGATGGACCTTGCTGAGTATTCTTTTCTGCTGATGAATTCACACTATCATCCAAATATCTTGTATGTCTTCTTGAAATATCTATGTCACCCTTTTTGTGCAATGTATTCTCTCTATCCTTTTTGAATGTGTCAATTGTATATATACCATTTCAATAATTATTCATGCAAGGTCGGCCAAACACAAATAAACAAAATATAACTGAGTCGGCCAAATGGTAAAATAAACTCGGGTTCTTCAGATAGACTTGATGACCTTTTGATACTCGACTTCCACTATGTTACTTGACATCGTCATGCACTCGGTAGAGGTAGGGGCTCGGTTCATACTAGTCATACAACATTGCCTGGGACTCGATAACCATTGGTGACTCGATAGATATAGTGTCACTCGGTAGAAAACTAACTTCTTTGATAACCTCCTGAGCTCGGTTATCACTGAGTATTTCCTCACTCGGTCAACACTGAGTGTTTCCTCACTCGGTCAACACTGAGTGCTTCCTCACAAAGTTAATACTAAGTGCTTCCTTACTCGGTCAACACTGTGTCTTTGATGCTCGGTTTGAACTGTGTTGCCAATGCTCGGTTTGAACTGTGTTGCCAGTGCTCGGTTTGAACTGTATTGCCAGTGCTCGGTTTGAACTGTGTTTCCAGTGCTCAGTCTAAACTGTATTGCTTGGTTTGAACTGTGAGAGGAGTGTTGTCACTAATGGAAAATAACTTTATGCCAACAGACTTGACTATTTTGTTTTCAAACTTGAAAAAATGAAATTGATCCCATTACATCCTAATAGAAATTGAACTTCAATTTAATCACTCATTCATTTAAAATCCATTGTTCGTCTTTTCTAAAAAATATCAATTTCATGGGAGAGGCCCTGAAGCTGGACTTAAAAACTAACTAAAACACTTGATAGGGAGCCAAAAAATTGCATTCCTATACCCTGGTGTACATTATTTCACTCTACAAAGTCTTATCTGATTAAGATATTCAATTAATAATATCAAGTCATAAGATATTCAATTAATAATGTCAAGATTAAGATATTCAAGTCAAAAGATATTGACTTTTGGAGTTGCACATTTAAAACTGTCTTGCAAATGAACATGTTAGAAATAGAAAAGTGCATTTGGATTTGGCTTTAAAAGCTAGTCCAATGACCACTTGGGAATCTAAAACTTGGGACATAGGTAGACTTTGATATAGAGAGTATGAATGTGTAGTTTGGGCTCATGAAAAATAATTGGGAATATTTGGCAAGCATGGAAAATTGGCTACTAGGAAATGCAGAATTGGGGACAATGATAAAACAACAATTTTTTCATATGAAATGACTCTAGAATAGTGTGCAAATAAATTCATGAAAACTTGGAAACTGGCATGATTGGATTATTTTTAGTGTAGAAAACAATGGTGAAAATATTTTGGGATTATCTATCATATAGTCAAAGCTATAACATCCTAAATAGGCCTTCCAATCATTCTATGAATTTGAACATTAGTTTTGACTTTAGGAATTGCATTTGGAATCACGTTTGAAAACTAGTCAAATAGAATTGTCAAGAGCCCAGATTTAGAACATAACATGTCTCTAACCTCTAGAATGAAATGTAAAAAATAATTTTGTAATGGGATAAACTAGGTCAAAGTTATTTTTAGTCAAACAAGGCAATTGATGATCTCTCATAAAAGACAACTAGGCCATTTTTAAGTTTTTGCTAATGAAATCATCTTTGAAAACTTATCAAATGGATTCATAAAACCTTGACATTAAAAAAATAGGATTTCATTTATAGCTTAAATGTAGTGTTATGGCCATTTCTTCAAAATACTCAAAAGGTGACAAAATATTCACTATGAAACAAGATTTCATAGATCAATGCATTAAGTGCAAAACTATGACAGAGAAACACCCAAATTTGAGGAACTCAAAACCTAACCAAAACATATGGAAATGACTTGAAATAAAAAAATATAGGTTCCTTGGTATGCATACTAAACATTCCCAAAGTGGTGATTCATGACACTTAACCAAGTGTAAGATATGCAAATGTAAACTAACCCTTTGAACTTTGTTTGACACGATGAAAATGCAGATTTGCCAAGTGTTAAAAAACAACACCTCACCAAATAATTTGAAATTTAAAACTAATGCACTAAGGTACATGAATATACTAAATTAAATACAATAAGAACTTGGAACACATCTTATGACTTGAAAAGGCAACTAGACACATAGGCACAAAAAATAATATATGGGGGTCTATTTTGGCAAAGTTTTCAAATAGGTACTCAAAATCATGTTGTAATTTTGATTCCCAATAGTGGCTCTTTCTAGGGATGCATATCCTTTGTTAGAATGGAAAAAATTTAGATGTGTGGAAGAAGCATACCACTCCAACAAACTCTCTTGAACAACTTTGATTTAAAAGCAAGAAAAACTACCCCTAACTATACACATGATGGCCTCAAGCCACCAAAAATTCAATGTAACTTATTACCTCTATCAAAAACCTAATTTTTATTTCCACTTTCATGAGGCAAGTTGGAAATATCATCCTTATTAGTTTCACCCATCATATCAATACCTTTAATCAACTCGTTAGGTAAAATAAAATCCTCATGTTCATTTTCATAGTGTATAGAAAATCTATAAACATTCTCTATAGCTTGCTCACTATGAAGGTACAAATCAACATGCTCAAACATATTAAGACCAAACTAAAAATCTTAATCATCATAAAGCTCATGCATGCTATAAGTAGAAACACAAAGACTCATAGTATACTTGGTAAAAAGCATCATACATACAATGAACTTTAAAATCCCTTTGTGCAACTAGATGTGAAGAGTACATGAAATCTGATTTCATTTCATTTACAAAATTCTCATATATCCAATTAGATTTACCACATGTTGAAACTTCTTCATAGTCAAACACTAGATTAGTTACCAAGTGTAAAGAACCATCATGAAAGTGCTCATATCTAAAATGCTGATTACTATCATTGTAATCATCATACAGTCCATTGAAATAAACCTTGAATGTATCAAGCTTATTTTCATGAGAATCATTAACACAAAAACAAAAATTAGGATCTAAATCAAAACCTTTAGCAATGCCCTCTTCACCACCTAGAAAATCAAAATTAATAACATATGAGTTCTCTTTACTATCACACATGTATTCAAATCTACTGAAGAGATAACTACTCTTTCATTAAATCTTAACATCACTAACTATAGAAAAAACTCTAGTACATGCTAAATCAGAACCATAGAATGTAGGAGACTCTTTAATGGAATTAATAGTATCCAAGTCTAATTTAACATAATTCGTGACAACAAATTGTAAAAACATGTCAAACATATCTTCATCATTTGAAAAAGAATATTCACATGTAACTCCATTATCATAAACATAGAGCTGATTTGAAATAATAGGAGAGCTAAGATTTGCGTCATACCTCATAGCTACAACATAATTTTCATTTTCAAAATATGCACATGCTAGTAAATAAAAATTTGGGTGACATTTGGATATATACCTTTCAAACTCATGTTCTAACAAGGCACAAATCTAATCACTATTAAAAAATAATTCATCACAAGTTTTTTCTTCATACTTACAAACATAATCTGAGTGATGTGAAATATTTATTGCATCAACAACATTAGCATGATAGTTTGATAAATCACAAGCTATATCATAATATATTTCTTCTTCTCTACATGAGGACCCCCCAATAGATATGTGATCATGTTCATTTTCATCACAACAAGAGTTATCCTTGTTGTTGTTATACTTTTCTTGATGTACACATACATTTTCATAAGAAGAAAATTTAGTCACATGCTTATACTCTATATGTGGATTACATCCATTTATCTATTCACATTGAGAGTCCTTTTCTTAATCAATACAAGACATGTTATCATTAAGAGATTCACTTCCTTCGTTATGATTTTTATCTTTACTATCAATATCTAAGGAATACATTTAATATCCATTTTCAAGAAGAAAATTTTCCATTCTTATCATTACTTTATCATTGAGATCAGCCCTTTCTAACCTTACACATGTTGAAAAATTAATCGAATTATGCATGAAAGCATCTAGAAAAACAACAGGCCATGATGAGTCTTTAGGTCTTAAAGAAAAGGGAAGTTTAATGATTGCCAACTTAATTCTCATATAGAATTAAATACTATTTTACCTTGCAAAATTCCTACTTCATCTCTTATGGAAGTATTAATGTGACCATCAAAGTTCTTTTCTCAACATGTTAATATCTTCACATACACTTGCATGGCTTGGTCAAGTATTACAAATCTAAACTCAAAATCCATTTTAAAACTTACACCTCTTACTCCTAGTGCTAAAATCATTGAATAGAGGTAACCATTTCTACCATTTAATTTGCATGGAGAGAAAACACATGAAAATCAAAATACCTTAAGTGCTTATTCTAAAACAAATTTGTTGATTAGGCTACTATAGACATAAAATTTATTCACATCACACCTGAAAACTTATGTAGAGTTGCCACCTCTTGAAGAGGAAAATGAAATCACTGTTGTATTTTTCTTTCAACATTTAAATTCCACATTATACAGAAGAAGAAAAAAAATTCAAACTTGTCAATCAAGAATTTATAACTTCTCTTTTCTTGCCAAGAACTACTCACAAAAACTTTAGATTTTCCCAAAAAAGTGTTTAAAGTCCTTGAAATATTTTTAAAAAAGTAATTTCAACTAGTGTAGAGATCTTAGAGTCACCACTCACACTTGTGAGATAAAAGTTTATAACATAATTCACTACTTGAAAAATCTAAACCAGACTTCAAACTTGTGAAAATTTTATAGATCATCAAACCACCTTTTAATATTTACACACTTGGAAAAGAGAGAAAATACATCTGATCATTCTTGACTCTAAATTTTGAAACAACACTTTTCACATAGCTGAACTGATTAATGATGAATTTAGTTTTACAATACAATTTACATCCAACTCTCAAAGCTACAATTATAAATTAATAAAGCGGTACTAGAAGATATGACTTTTAGCAAGGAAATGGAAAACACATTAGAACCTTACTTATGAAGCAAATTTCTTCATGCCCTTTTACCTTATTGTATTGAATCTCTTTTTAGATTCTCAAGGTTTGTCTACTAGAAGAATTCAATATAGTTTCCCATTGGAGTCACCATTTTGTTTTAAAAATGTTTACAAAACTAGGATAGCTGAAGCAAAATACATCTAAGGGAAACTAACTTCTATGATAGATTCACTTTGAATAAAAATTGGGCCAACAATAAGGCTACACTCCTTCTACACTTTAGGATCTGCAAAACCTAGGCTAGGAGACCTTAGATTCATCCATATGATCAATGCTAAAATACATGTCTAAATCTTTAAAAAGTAGATTAAAACCCCAAATTCTTCTATACTCATGTAATAGAAGTATCTAATTACAAAACCTATGCATTCACAAGCCAATTGAGGGTTAATATTTCAAAATTTAAACATAAAGGGAAGTGGATTTTGATAGTTGATTAATTTCATCATAACCCATGTATGAAACAAAAAAAGTATGGACCTATTTAAGGAGGAGAATGAGATAGTCTTAGGTTATTGGTTCAAATTTGATGTTGGCTAAAGTTGTTGATCATATTTTTGAGAAGAAATCATGGTGCAAAGTTGAAGAAGGTTAAAGAAAATAGACTTGAGCTAGGTGAGCCGAGCATAGCAGAGAAAAGATAAGAAGCATAATTGGTGAATGGGAGAATTATTTGAGTGATAAAAGGCAGAGAAAAAGAAAGAACAAATATCTAAACAAGTAAAGGTAGTTTATATTCTAATAGATCATTTATATACTATTACTGTTCAATCATTATAGTAGAAAATTTTAGAGGTATCGAGTGGAGTTAACGAGTCTATAAAATCCTATATCATAACATTGATTAGTGGTGTTTGTAGGTCCTTTAAATTAGGCATGATGTAGGAGAATCTTGGGTTAATGAGAAATATTTCATCAAACAAAAGTATTTATTATTTACTATACCACTCTGCTATTCATGAAGGTTTCATTGATACTTTTGGTTTTAGGTTGTGCACAACAAATATCATATCGAGGACCTATCTTAGATCCTTGACTTAAGTATGCATACTTTGAGGTTTCATGCTCTTTGATTTTTATGTTGGTCTTGCGGTCTCTATTTCTTATAATTTCCACTAGTGAGGCATGTTATTTTGGTTTACACTATTTTCTCTAGTGACATGGAATCTTATATAGTTGGGGGCCAACTCCTAACTCCCTTGTGGACCTATCCTTAAGAGCGTGTTACCTTATATTGTCCTTTTCTTGGGTTTTGATTCACCCTTCCAAGACATGACCTATAATGTAATTAAATGTCAAACTAGCTAACTTGTGGCTTAGTTGGCTATATAAGAATCTTGGTTAGATGTAGAAAATTAAATCTTAGACCTAAGAGAGAAGATAATAGATGTGAGCTTGGGCTATAATTTTTAATTCTTATTTTGTATAAGGCCACAACTTGGAAGGCCTTACAACTAGGTATGTAGCTATGTTTATATGTGAAGTTAAATATTTACACCTATTGATATGCTTCATATAACCTCTTATTCCTTGTTGATTTTTTAGTAAGATTTTGTGTGTAACTCTTAGCAAGGGTTTCTTGGGTTCTCTTCTTGAGTTGCCCCAATCTTGTGTCAGGTGGTATCAGAGTAGATGGTTTTATTTCCTTGTGAGATTGAGATCATGGAGAACCCTAAGATTAAGTTGGTTGTAAGGTAGGAGATTGATGATATAATTTATAACTTGTAGAGGGTTATGATTCTTATAGAACATTGGTAAAAAAATTTTGAGGTAGAGGTAATATAGACAATGCTATCATGGATTTGTTGAGGCAGATAGCAGCTAGACTTGAAGTTGTAGAAACAACCTAGAGAAGAGTAGTACAAATTGAAGATGTGATTGATGACAAGGTAGAAGAAGCATCACCAAATATTAATCCTTTACCTGAGGTGGATGAAGATGAAGAGAGACTTGTAAAAGTCTTGACAAGGGAAAATAGTAGACCCATTACTGAAGTTGCTTGCTACGATGGAAAGATAGACAAAAATTACTTTATTTATTAGATCTATGAGATGGAGAAATACTTTGCGTATGACAACACTCCAAAGATAAGAAAATGAATATAGATATTACAAAATTGAAGGGCATGCTTCCCTATGGTGGGAGATTTTGGCTCTTGAATTAACAATTTTTTAATAACCCAATGATAAGAACAAATAACCTAATGGTAGCTAATTCTTGTATTCAATGCACCTATTCAAATACTAGGGCCAACTATAAGGATATTTACCCTCCTTCTTCTTCTTTAGGCGCTACAAGACCTAGGTGGGTGTACCTGAGATTCTTCATATGGTACCAGTGTCAAAGCATATAACTGAATCTATATAATAGATAAAATCTTTGACTCTTCTATGTTTATGCAAACACTCATGGACATGAAATAGCTAATAATAGGACATGTGAATTTGATAAACTAAGTGAGGAAATTTTTTTTTTAACTCTTAAACTAAAAGGGAAAAGATATTTGATTAAATATTGATATTAGCAAAATTCAAATATGCAACAACAAGATCATGTTGATCTTACAATTGATTAATGCCTCATCTATTGGGAAATTCCACAACTAAAAAATACACATCCTTGGAAATCATTGACACATATCATGTACCAGGACCCCAGATCTATCCTATCACCTTCTCAATCAAACATCAATGTTCATGAAAACTCTCATACTTATGCAATATCCTTTTGATGAAACTTGCAACCCTATTAAGGTAAGTAAGCATTCACTTGGCTCTTTGTTCCAATAGAAAAACCTAACAAGACATACAACTTTAAGGGGCAACAAATAGGTTTAAATTTTTTTTCCTAAACAACAAAACATAACAAACAACTGAGGAAGAAGACGAGAATCAAAATGAAACTAAGAAATTGGATTTTCATTGTATTCATCTCTTTGAAGTAGCATACTTAAGATGCATGTAAATAATTGAGAAACAAATCAATATACTAGGACTATATATAAAACTTTTTACAACTGTTTATATATAGAGAAAATTTGAAAATATGGTATCATAGTCATAAAACTAGAACCAACTATGGTATCACAACAATAAGAAAGTTTCCCTAGAATTGGAACCATTACAATGAGGAAAGAAAAGAGACATATAGATGAGAAAGAGGCTTCTAGATTGGATCTACTATTTCCAAGTGTATAGTTGAAACTCTTCCTTCTACTGCTGTAGACCCATCTCTTCTCTCATCAACCTTGAATCAAATCTCATCAATGCTATGGAAAATTGATTTGCAAAAATATCCCCATAGAATAATCAGAATAACCCCCTCTAATGGAAAATTTGATACACATCCAGAATGTGGAGATCTTTCAAACTGATTCTATTTTTCATCATCTACCCTTGTCATGAATCCTCAACTACCTCTTCTGACAAAACATTATCACTCGTGACTGCCCTAAAAAATATTCAATTCTTCTTGCTAGTAATTTTAGTGGATTTGATCTTATCTTAAACTAATTACAATATGATATTATTCCTTCTAAAGTAATGAATCTACATAAATATCGAGGATTCCCCAGAAACACAAAATTTCCTATAGCTTCTACCATTTAAGATCTATGCAAAATCTGATTATAGAAATGAAAATTTCAATTTCTCCCAATTCCGACAGTATATTACACTGCACATTTTTGATAAAATTTTCCCCCATGGTGCTCATTCAAAAATTCATTCCCCATTTCATGCTCAAAGATTAAATGAAAATTTTTAAATAGTCTATAGTTTAAACTATATAAATAACTTTTAAACATTTAAATTTTTCAGTAGCACATTCAATTTTTTGAATGAACATCAATCAAAATTAATAAAAAGAAGAATTTTTATTATTTTATCCTTTTGCCCTCTTTTCTAATTTAGGTCAAACCTCTATTGACCACCAATTTGGTGTCACATGGTAGCTTTCCATTGGTCAAATTTCAACATTTCAACACTGCCCTATCAGTAGGCACCACTATGTGTCAACTCCTCACTTTGTCACGAGCTTAAGTCCTAACTCGACCTTAACTCTGGCGACCAAGTGAACCAAGCATATTACACTGTTGCACCTTTTCTTTTGGTCACAATTATTTTCTACCTTAACACTTATTGTTGGCAACCTAATGACCACTGTTAAGTCTAACCATTTCACACTGTTGTACGATCAAGGCCTAATCATGTGGTTTCCTCTGTGATGCTACAAATGAACACCACCTTTCTACCATGACTTCATCATTTCATCCTTTTATCTATTTGTAGTTTGTCAGTTCAAAATTTTGCTTCAATCATATATTCATGCCAGTTGTCTTTGCCATTTGTGGTAGGCACTCACATAGGCCTTGTATCTTCAAAAGCACATGCCTTTCAAGACACTTACTATGTGAGTGCTCATTCTTTTAAAAACATAAAAGCCCTTCAACATGAAAAATATGGGATTAAAATATTGAATCCTTCCTTCAAAATTGTAGGTCTCCAGTCTTTGTACCTTTCCTCCACTATCTTAGTAGCTTTTCCTTCTATTAGTTTAATGGAGGTGCCCCCTCAGATCCCATGGTATACCCTATAACCCGAGCCTTCATTTAATTATTACATTCAGAAGCATATTAAAAACCCACCTGTAGAATGGAGGTGGATTTCCAGTTATATTTATGTGTACACGATGTTGAAGTAAACAAAGATTAGATATGTCCCACTACAACTCATATTGATTCTAAGCATCCTTTTCCATTTGAAACTTATCATGTGTCACTCCTTATCCTCCTTCTTGTGCTAAAAATGTTGCCCTATTTATATGCAATATGAATTCACATTGGCTTTGTAATATTCTCCACTATGTTCTTCCATTACCCATGAATATGTCGACTTGCAAGGGATTTAAGACTATACAAACATTTTAATTAGCTAACTTTTGAGTTCTTAGTGAATTGAATAGATGAAGGCACACTCAAACCATCATGTCTTGGTCTCCCCTCTTGCATTCAACACCTCCCCCCTTTCCTTTTGACATATGTAGCTATTCGATGCCTTCTCCCTAAATTCACTAAAACATATCAACTCTTCAACATCTGTTTAATGTATCTCTACATCTTCTCTTGTAGTGGAGCTTCCAAACATCTTCTTAGGACCCTACATGCATGAAAATTCAATGGAATCTTCCATTTGTATAGTTGAGAGTTTGAGCAAGTGATCTTCTATAGTGGAAGTGAGTTGGTAGCAAACTTGGTATGTTTTTGTTAAAGACTTTTGCATTTAAACATTATCTCTACTCTCTGTTGGCATCTACCTCTACTCCAGTTGTCTACCTCACTACTGTAGACACATTCCTTTTTGTAGTCCAAACATGCATTAATATGAGTAAGAAACCTTAAGGATAGTCACCCAAAAACATATAGTATGCTTGATGCAAAGAGAGGAATGTGATATTAGTTTTTTTTGAAAAAAGTTGAGAAATATTGCTAGAAAATTGCTTGTTCAACAACATCTACAACTCTTTTTCTCTTTTGATTTTCTAAAGGAATTTATGTTTTAGGCATCAAAATAACCACAAAATTGGATAGTCAAGGAACTAAGGGTGAAAGCACTATCCTAAATCTACTTATTACCTTCCATGAATGCCACTACAACATCCTAGGCAACAAATGCTAAGAGCATAGAGATGACAAGAAAACCTTGACCTGTGATTCTTAAACCCAAAGTCTCGATCTTTCTCACTTGTGAACATTTTTTTTTAGAAACATTGAACAACTTTATATTTGGGAGGAAAGGTCTACACCTTCTTTAGGTGATCAAGCAGAATTGTAATGGAGATTAATTCAAGTAGTTGAATGAGGAAGATGGCCTTCTTTCTCTTTATTTCCATCTTAATAATGATTATTCATGTAGAAGGTACACAAGCAAGGAGACACTACCTATTCACTATCTTCAAAATTGTGAATAAAACTTAATTCTTACAACTAGAATAACCAAAAACATGACATCTTTAACATACTACCTTAACATCTTGTCAATCTAATGTAATCAGTTAGGCCCCAAAGTGGGTTCAATTAAATGAAATTTTCATTTCAAGCACCTGATTTTCTTAGCAACCACTGATTGACCTTTTCAAACTGACTAGAATAAATTTACACCATTGCTTGATCATTTTTAACTCATTTTACCACTTATTGCAAATTGAGATTTTTCTATCAAGAGGTCCTTTGACGGGCCTTAGAAAATGATAAAAACACCTAACTAAGGTCTGAAAACTTACATGTTGATTCTCTGGTTCAAAATCTCTTACCTTGTTAGATCTTGTGTCATGAAGACACTTGGGTCAAAAGATATTGATCGTAGCTACCGACAAGCAAACATGTCAAAAAATCATAAATTACACTTGGTTTTGGCTTCAAAAAAAGGTCAAAATGACACTTGGAGGCCTGAAAATTGGGGCATTAGTGTTAGAGTGGGGTTATTGTTGCACCAAAAGATTGATCTATCAATTCCCAATACAACCACTCAACTTATAGTATATAGGAGGTAGTTAAGCCCTTGTCATGAATCCTGAGGGGAGCACTAAACAAATTTCTAACAATATCCCCTTCAACATTACCTGAGGGTCTAAGGATTCAAACTTGTGACCAAGGTCTAATACCACTTATTAGACTGGGGTTTTCATTGCACCAAAATAATAATTTTTCAATGCCCGATACAACCACTCAACTTATAGTACATAGGAGGTGGTTAAGCCCCCTTCATGAATCCAAAGGGAAGCATTGAAGAAATTTCTAACAATTGGTTCATTGTTACGATGGGGGTATAAATCCATGATTAGGGCTCATGAAAAATAATTGGGTGCATTTGGTGAACCTTCAAGGTGGGGTACTTGGATTTTCATGACTAGAAACACTGGTAGAAAAGTGATTTTCTCAAATAGAATGGACCTAGGAAAGTGTGCAAATAGATTTGTGAAGATTTGAAAATTGACACACTTAAAGAAATTTTAGAGTAGAAAATAGTGGTATAATTTCTTTGGTTTATAAAATCATGAAATTAGAGTTATGACATCCTAAATAGGGGTACAAATCAATCGATATTTCTTGACACCAGTAAAACTTCACAAATTGCTCTTGGAATCATGTTTGAAATCTAATCAAACAAATTTTTCATAAGCTCAAAAATAAAATACAACAAGTCTTTGACCCCTAGAATAAAATAAAAAAGGAATCTTATCATTTTGGTTAGCTAGGTCAAATTTATAACTGGTCAAACATGGCCTCCTAGATTTCTGATAAATTTCATCAAGCATGACAACAATAAGCAACCAACTTTGAGGGATTCAAAACAAAGTCAAACAAATTGAAATAAATTGAAAACTAAAACATAATTAAACATAGGTTCTTTGATAAGTGTAATAAATACTTCCAAAGTAGTAAGTCAAGAAACATTACTGGGTACAAGTTATTCAAATGCAAACTAGGTTTCCTATTGCTATTTGACACTTAGGCAAAAACGCAAATCTAAACATTGCTCAAAATGAAACTTCACGGGGTGGCTCAAAATGAAAATTTATCATTACAAAACACATGGATATACTGAATTCAAGGTTTTAGAAACATTAAACACCTCTAAAGCCTCAAAAGGACAGTCGGGTAATCATGCATAAAAATCCATTTATAGGAGTTCAAAATTACTCAAAAGCATAAAATGGTACTCAAAGTGGGGATGCAATTTTGAGTCCCATCAAGAGAATCTACAAACTAATAGACATATAAGAGGAAATCTAAAGATCATAACTTGGGAGAAGATGTTGAGAAAAGTAAAGAAAAAGTTTCTTCATTTAGATCACTAGGTTAATTTGTTGAGGAAAACATAGAATTTGAAGAAAAAGGACATGAATGTGAAGGAATATATTTAGCAACACTATAAGCTAGAAATTAGATATGGACATGTGGAAGATTAAATTGAGAAGGCAGCATTATACCTTAATGGATTGAGAAGCTCCATTTAGGATGAAATCAACTTTATTAAATTGGATAGTGTATAACTAGCATACCAGTATGCCTTGAAAGCCAAGGAGAAATTGAACAAGAAACATGAAAAAAGATAGAGAGGAAAAAGGAGGTAATTTTAAAGAAACAAAGGCATAACCCATTTAGAAAGTAGTAGATATGAAGTGCAAGAGAAAGGAAAATCTATTTGGAAAGATGACAATGCTTGTAAAAGAGGTAAAGACACTAGAGGCAACTATACTAGTTACTCTAAGAATAGTAGTAATGTTAAGAGGGATTAAAGATCTTGGTTTAAAGGTAATTTTTATGAATGTGGTAAAGAAGGACATATAGATTTTGAATGTACTAATTCTAGTAAAAAGGTTTGAAGAAGTGGTAGAAATGTTTTGTCTTGTGAAGAATTTTTGAAAACACCTAATGAACTTGAGAATGAAGAGATTGTAATGATAAGAAGGGTTTTGTGGAATGAGAAATTGGATGAAGGACCTATTCTAGGGAGAAGTCTATTAAATAATATATGTAAAATTGATGGAAAATGTTGCAAAGTGATCATTGACAGTTGTAGTTCAGAAAATCTTGATTTTGAGGAACTACAAAATAAGCCAAAGTTGTAGAGATTAAAACATCTAAAAGATTATCATGTTGCTTGGATTTAAGATGAGCATAAATTATTTATAAGTGAATAATGCCTTGTAAAATTTAAAATTGGGAATCAAGGTGATGAAATTTTGTGTGATATTATGCCTATGGATCATTGTCACATTTTGTTCAATAGACCTTGGCAATATGATAGAAAAGAATTTCATTATGGTAGATTGAATGAATATACAATTTGGAAAAATGGGGAGAACCATATTTTTTTACCTTTGATTAAAAAACTTGATCAGAAGCATTGAACTATTGTAAGATCTTTTTGGTGGATGTAAATCAATTTGTTAAAGATATAAAGGAATAGAACATATGCCTTTCCTTTATTCCGAGGAAGACTAAAAAACAAGATCAACTTGAGCATACACCTAAGATAAAATATTTTTTGGACAATTTTGAAGATGTTATTTCTAAGGATGCACCTGATGGATTGCCTCCTATGAGAAATATTAATCACTATATGGATTTGATGCTTGGAGATAGCTTACCAAATAAAACACCAAATAGACTAACCCCTGTTAAGAATGCTGAAGTGAATAGACAAGTGCAAGAATTTCTTGAGAGAGGTTTGATAAGAGAATTTTTGATTCATTGTGTAGTACCTTCTACCCACCAAACCCACACACAAAATCTATCATTCTCCCATAGGGGTAGGTGGGAATGTCAAACATAACCCCCTACCCCCTAGTGAATAGAAGGGCAACTAATCTATCCCCTTAACCCCTCCCCCCTCCCTAATGACACTATAGTTCAGGTACATGTAGAGGTAGATTATTGTAGGGCTAATCAAGGTTCATTGGGTGGGAGCAATTAGAACCCTCCTATTAATTATTGTTAATTATCCTGCTAGCTAAAAGAATGGCATCAACCTTCTATCCCTACTATTTTCAAGGTGTTTCTACTATACAATGCCTCCCACACACAACCCTAAAACTTGGGCACAAGTTGTGTGATATTTGTGGGTGTTGATTTAGATTGATCATCAAAACTCCCATTTGAATAATCTCAAAATTTCTCACTTTTTCAATCCAAGTTGAATATAGTAGCACTAAGTAGATGATGACGTATAGAAAGGTGAGTTATGCATGTAGAATCACTGTGCATTTTCATAAGAGATTAAATCTCTATTGATGTATATCTTCTTTGCAGTAGGATCCATAAGTCGATAAGCCTTCTACATGATTTAACCTAAGGATAATGGAGAATAGAGATTGTGCATTGATTCTAG
Source organism: Cupressus sempervirens (assembly GCA_028749045.1). Classification (NCBI taxonomy): domain Eukaryota; kingdom Viridiplantae; phylum Streptophyta; class Pinopsida; order Cupressales; family Cupressaceae; genus Cupressus; species Cupressus sempervirens. The sequence goes on along the minus strand of CM053788.1, from coordinate 464,676,196 downwards.
AGGTATAAAAAAAATCACAATAAAGTATAGCTTTCCTTTTCCAAGGATTGATGACATCATGGATTGTTTGAGTGAAGCTAGATACTTTATCAAAAATGATTTAAAGAGTGAATATCATCATATCAGAATTAGAGAAGAAGATGAATTTAAAACTCCTTTTAAGACTAATGAAGGCTTATATGAATGGTTGGTTATGCCTTTTGGTTTGAGTAAATGCAGTAGCACTTCCATGAGATTGATGAATTATGTTTTGAATAAATTATTGGGAAAATTTGTGACTGTATACCTTGATGACAAATTCATTTTCAATATGACTAAAGAGGAACATCTTAAGAATATTAGACAAGTGTTACAAAGGTTGAAAGATGAAATATTATATATTAACTTGAAGAAATGTTCTTTTGTGAAGGATGAATTAGCATTTTTTTTTTCATGATTTCAGCTAAAGGTTTGAAGATGGATCTTGAGAAGGTAAAATCTATATTGGAAAGGCCTATACCTATAATTGTTGGAGAAGTTAGATCATTTCATGGGTTTGAGATTTTTTACATAAAATTTATAAAAAATTCTAGCTTCCAATGTAATTCTATGAAAAAGACTATGAGGGGAGATAAAGGGGATTTCAAGGCAAAAGAAGGAGAATATAAGAGTTTTGAAGCATTAAAAAAAAAGGTTGTAGAGTTACCTATAGTTTCTTTTCCTAATTCTACTAAGGTTTTTCAAGTAGACTATGATGCCAATGGGAATACAATTTGAGCTATTTTGAATCAAGAAGGAAGACCTATAACTTTCTTTAGTGATAATTAAATGATGCTAGAAGGAAGTATTCAATTTATGATTAGTAATTCTATGTTATTGTTCAAGATTTGAAGAAGTGCAAACATTATTTGATGCCTATGAAATTTGTCTTGTATATAGATCATAAAGCGTTGAAGTACATTGGAAGTTAGAACAAACTAAATTAGAGATATATGAAATGGGTAGAATATTTGCTAAAATTTACCCCCATGTTGAAAAATAGAAGTGGAAAATAAAACAAAGTTTCTAATGCTTTGAGTAGAAGAAGGAGTTTGCTAATAGAAATGAAGGTTTAAGTTCTTTGTTTTGATGATTTAAAGACTTTGTATGAAACTAACCTTGATTTTGTAGAACCTTGAAAAGCTTGTATCATTTGACAAATGAACAAGATAAGGGATTGACTATTTCATTCAATATGAGTTGTTGTTTAAAGGAATTCAACTTTGTGTACCTAGAGGATCTATGAGAAGTAATATCAATATAGAGAAGCATAGTGGTGGAATTGATAGATATTTTAGAATTGATGACACAGTGAAGTTGATTGCTAAAAGATACTATTAGCCTCATATGTATAAGGATGACCAAATATTTGAGAGAAGCTTTGGAGTTTTTCAAGTAACTAAAGGAACTAGTTAGAATTTGGGATTATATTCACCTTTTCCTATTCCTAACAGACCTTGAGAAGATATACACATGAGTTATGTACTTGGATTTCCTAGAACTCAAAGATATTTTTATTCTATCTTTGTGGTAGTGGATAAATTTTCTAAAATGACACATTTTATACCTTGAAAGAAAACATTTGATGCAAAACATATAGAAGAACTATTTTTGAAAGAGATAGTGAGGTTGCATGGATTGCTTAAGGTAATTGTTTCATATAGAGATAGTAACTTCACTAGATAGTTTTGGAAGGAAACTTAGGAAGAAGTTGAATATTGAGCTTAAGTTTTGTTTTACATTTCACCCTCAAACTAATGTACAAACTAAAATTGTGAATTGAAGCTTGGGTAATTTGTTGAGATTCTTGTTTGGACATAAACCTACAAATTAGTACTTGGTCTTGATAGAGGCTAAAATTGCATGCAACAATTCTATGAATAGAAGTACTAAGAAGAAACCTTTTGAGATCATAAATGGATTGCACCCTAGAGGAACTACATAACTAAGTGACTTGGGCAAGGAAGAAAAGAGTAGTGTTGATGCTAAAGATTTTGTGATTTTCATAAAAGATTTGCATGATGATGTAAGAGATACTTTACAAAACAATAAATAAGAATATAAAAACTGAGTTGATCAGAGGAGAAGACATAAATATTTCAATTAAGGTAATCAGTTAATGGTTCATTTGAAGAAAAATATATTTCCAATTGGAACATATAGAGAATTGAAAATGGATAAGTTTGGGCCTTTTAAAATTTTGAGAGACTTTGACAGTGGAAATGATTTTGAAGCTGAGTTGCCAAGAGATATGGATATTTCACCCGTATTCAACTTTTTTGATATTTTTGAGTACCATGATCTTGGGTTGAATGATAATCCAAATTATCCAAGAAAGAAAGAGGAGGGCATTGAATAGATCTTGAATACTAGAATAAGCAAAAATACTAGAGGAAATGATTACATAGAATACTTTGTTTAGTGGAAAAGGAAAACTAGTTATAGATAGTTCATGCATATTAGGCGCTGAACTGGATCTCTATGATTTAGTTAGAACACTAAGGATTTCTGATGTGGACATTAGTTCTCTTATTACACTAGATGTCTGATATAAGAACATCTTGGGTCAATGAGAAATCTTGCATCATTTGAAAATATTTCTTATTTTCTTTATCGATCTACCTTTTGCAAAGTTTTGTTGCTACATTTTTTTTTAGGTTGTGCATCATTGATATCATATTGAGGACCTATCCTAGATCCTTGACTTAAGTGCACTATTCTAAGGTTTCATGTTCTTTGAGTTTCATGTCATTCTTGTAGTCTCTATTTTCTATAGTTTCCAATGGTGAGGCATGTTGTTTTGGTTCATGTAGTTTTTTTTAGTAATGTGGCATCTTATCTAGTTTGGGGTCAACCCATAGCTTCCATGTGGACCTATACTTAAGAGCACATGATCTTATGTTTTCCATTTCTTGGGTTTTGATTCACTCTTCCAAGTATGGACCTATAATATAATTAACTATCTGACTAACTAAATTGTGGCTTAGATAGCTATACAAGAAGCTTGGTTCAATGTAATAGGAAAGTAGAACTTAGAGCTAAGAGAGAATAATATAGAAGATGTGACCTTGGACTCTGATTTGTAACTCTTATTTTTTATAAGGACACAACTTGGAAGGCCTCATAACTAGGAATATAGTTGTCTTTATATGTGAACTTAAATAATTACACCTATTGATATGTCACATATAGCATCTTATTCCTTGTTGATGTTTTAGTAAGTTTCCATGTGTAACTCTTAGAAAGGCTAGCTTGGGGTTATCTCCTTGAGTTATCTCAGCCTTACGTCAAGGGAACTCTTTTTTTTTCAGGCATATGGAGTGATAAGGTCTATAAGATCTCTTTTTAAAATCCTCTAGTAGTTCACAATAACAATGTATATGTAACCTTTAACAAGGTTGGATCCTAGCAAAGCTTACTTTAGAATAGTGAAAATTTTGGGTTGGTAGTCCCACATGGTTTTTCCCTTCATAGGGTTTCCACATTAACATCATAGTTTTAATTTTGTGAATGTTATTTGTGTTTTAAAGTGTTTTTACATGTTTTACTATTTACTTCAACTTATTAATAACTAAGATATCACTAGGTAATTACTAGAAGTTTTACCGTCAATTAGAAATGCAAAGAACAATGATTTGAAAGTTTGGATTAAAGTGTTAGAAAGAGTTTTTTAATGTGTAGATCAAGTGATTGAAGCTAATTTTTATAATTTTTAGTTGGTACTAGAATTTTTGAAAGGGACTATATGATAATTGTACATAACTAATTCACCTCACTTGTTAGTTATCTAACAATAAGTAGATACGTTGCAAGTCATTAGTCACTTTGCAAGATTGAAATCATTCATGCTTTGAAAATCACAAAACCCCAAGAACTTTGAGTAAATTTGAAAAATAACTAATCTCACACAATCCAACATAGTTTCAAATTGAGAAATACACAAGGGCATAATGGATGAAGAGACAAACAAGGTTAATCTAATCAATAACAAACAAAGTGATCATTCTGACTATGAGGGAATAATTTTTAAAGGAAAGGATGTGGAAAATGGAATATAATTTTCATCTTTGCATGATAATTGTTTTCTTACAAAGGACATAAGACCATATGTAGAGTTCCAGGTACTAGAATTGGGTGATAACGCAATACACGAGCTATATATCTCATTTTACTTGGAAGGAGACCGAAAGGATGAACATAAAGACTTGGAAAAGCCTAAGATAAATGGGGTAGTAGACATACCTTATTTATTTTATGAAGAATGGTTAAGAATTGTGTTATGTAAATTCCATGAACAATACATGTGACAAGATAAGTCTCATAAGATCACAAAGACTTTAGTACAAAAAGGTAACTAGATCCAATGCGGATGGAATTGATTTATCTATGAATCTCTTATAAAAAAAATATGTGGTTAAAATCACCATTGGGAAGTTGACCCAAGATACATTGGGATTCCCAATAAATGATATTTTAGGTCTAAAGATAAGATTTGTAGCCATGGTAATGGGGAACAAAGTATGCCACACAAGAAAGGAAAGCTATATTCCCAAGCAACATAGCCTATGGAGAATTCCAAGCCATTGAAAATTAAGTCATTGATTGACTTATGCAGATACTTGCACTGGAAAATAATAGAAAGTCTAGGTAAAATAATGAAATACCATAAAGACTAAACATTAAGATTTGGTTCAATTCTAGTTTGCATATTTTTATATCTTAGGAGAGAGTTCCTAGGGGTCTCCTCTCTACAACTGGAGATAACATCAACCTATTACCACATAGATAAGTGATCTATATAGGAATTTTGAGGGAAAGAGAAATACCGTGCTATGGGACTATTTCAAGAATTTTGGAAGGGAAATACATTAATTATAAAGGATTCCCACTAGTCTAGTAGAAATTATAAGAGTGATATATGTTTCCTTGTAAGCACATATAAGTGCAATGTGTATATAGTTCAACTAGGAAATCAAGAGTTGACACATTTGGATATGAAGATAAAAAAGAAGAGGCTAATCCATACATAGATTTCTTACTAGAAATTGAATAAAGGTCAAATTTTTGAAGGTTTAACACCTACATAGAATAAAGGAACAAGCTTCTCATAGAGAAGAAGAAATTTGAGGAAGGACCCCACAAAGTGTAATGAGAAGCCAAGTCGCAAAGCCATCCTAAGATGAATTGATTAAAGTGATGACTAATGAGGAAATGGAAGCTAAATTAGAAAGGATTCCCCACACAATCCTAAAGTATAGGTGGAGGAAAGAGGGTCACCATCGACACAAGTAGAAAAAGACTCATTAGAAATCGAAACTAACAAAGGAGAAACATGAGAAATAGTAATAGAAGAGGTAGTAGAAGAATCTAAAGTAGAAAATGCTATGAAGAAATGTAAGAAGAAATCTAAACTAATTCCTATGGATGAAATTTTAGAGATAATTGTTAAGAATCATAATTAATCTATATTGAATAATACATTCTCAATTTTTTCTAAGGAAAATGTAATTAAAGCCATAAGAGTTGTTCTTACAAGTATGAGAGAAACCAATGAGAAACTAGAAGATGTTGGGGTATGGATACTTAAAGAGTTAAGAAAGAGACTCAATAAAAGTGGAGTATGGGAGTAAATAACCATATAATAAACCATAAAATTATTCAAGAGGATCCTCATAGATGAAAAACACATACCAGATGGTTCCAAAGCCGTCCAAATTTTTTTCCAAGATTTAGAGAAGACATGAAGTGATAAAAATGAAGGTAAGACTCTTACAAATATTTGCATTATCAAACCTAATTTTTAAAAGTACACATTTGTATAAGTAGAAAAAATTAGATTGAAAGTGTCTACTATGTTTCTAGCAGTACAAAAATTTCTAAAATTCAATGACCAATTGGATGATATTTGGGGACATAATATATGGTTTCACTTTAATTATTTTCATATAATATAAAAAGGTTTATTTCTCATTTTTTTTTGGCAAACCCAAATCTCAAAAGGAAATTATAAATAAATAATTATAACATATAGGCTCTTATAATTTTGAAGAAATTCCATGCTCTTTGAGGCTTCTTATGAATAAACTTTAGTTAATTCTTCACCAAGATGAATCACTTGTAGTAACCTTCTACCCTTCTTGTGGAACCTTATTCTACAAACCCTTGATATTATTGGTAAAGTGAATAAGGTTGATTATACTGATATTTTATTCCATCATACAAAAGTAAGTATCATCATTTCTATTAATCCTGGTAAATACTTTCCATTAGTCATCTATTTTGATCTGCAAGACTAAACTTTTACTCGCCTTGTCACTTTTCTTAGAGGCATTAACACATTCTTCCTATGTGAGAGAGAGGGCCATATGAGGTATTGATATCCTCTAATACAAAAAGAAATAATCCTCTAGCCTTAACCTAAACCAATAATTACTTTCACCTCTCATACATAGTCCAAACCTAATAAGCACACTATTCCATTGTTTAATATTCAGATTCCTAAGACCTTTAAGAACCTAATGACAACCTTCAAGCCCTCAAGACCACCTTTAATAATAACATAACCCCTCATATTAGAAACCAAGGAGATTTGGAAACATTATAAATCCTTTTTCACGACTCCAATTTGAAATTTGGTTTAGAACCCCCTCCTAAACCTAAACATAAACCTTAAAAAGCATAGGCACTACCTTTTGAAAAAATATGGAAAATAGCATTAAACTATGGAAATAATTCCCCCAATTATAATCTTAACACTCATTTCTTAGTTCTCCTTTTACTTGGTAATCACAAGATGGTTTCCACTTCACTATCCCCTTTATGTGGAGATAAAGCTATGTATGCATGAAAACCTAACATTGTGGAGCCAATGGTGAAGAATGGGATTTAGATTTCCTAGAAATAAAAGGTTGTTATCTACACTTAAACTATTAATGGCATCAATTCCTTGAGAAAATCCTATGGTAAATAGGATAAATTGTATAACTTATTTTTTTATTATCATCTCTTCTCATCCACCCTTTCCCCTACATCCCAAAATTCCCTTGGCACCTATTGTAGTCTCACAATGTAGGCCCCATTTCTCCTAAAAATGGGGACCCCTTAGTACCTTTTTTGTATACCAAACTCCCAATATGGAGTCTGGGTCACTTTTAGACTCCCTTATGAGTCTAGTTCAAGCCCTAGTATCTGACTAGATAGACCCTAAGAATCAGGGACACAAAAAGAATCTGTTAAAGGATATATTTTGCACTCCTAGTAGGTGCACACATGCACATCATTACAAGGTGTGAATAAGCATGTCCTTATGGAATTGAAAAAATGTGTATCTCTAGAAGTGCACACCTATGCACTCCCAAAGGCACACATTTGTGCACCTCCATAAGCTACGCTAGTGTGCACACTCTGGAAATGCATAGATGCACACCTCTAGGTGTGCCTGCATGTGCACCATCCTAGATGTGTGCCTTCTTCAGGGTCTATCTAAGACCCTAGATCCCCTTCTAATTATTCATTTTCTTCTGCTCCTATACTTGACCACACCTTTGTACCTTTCAATGTGTGCTCCTCCATCGCTTTTCATCTTGTACTCATACAAACCAAGATCAACAACCTTCAAGAAGGTGTGCACATGTGCACCTCCATGAGGTACACATGTGAAGACCTCCAACTAAAAACTTTAAACCCAAGCCACTAAGACATTATGAAGGTGTACATATGCACACCTCCTCAAGGTGCACATGTGCACACCTTGGTGCTTTCAAAAATATAAGTTTCAATAAATTAAGTGTGCACATGCACATCTCCTCAAGGTGCACACGTGTGCACTTTTTGTGATTTCAAGAAAAAAAAAATCCAAGTCTCAAACCCCCAATTGCATGCACTACGCATGTGCACACCTTCCCTAAATGCACACATTCGCAGGTGCATAATTGCACACAAAAGACCATTTTAGGGATAAATGAGCACACCTCCACACCTATAAGGGTGCACTATATTGAATTTCAAGGAAATGAGGGGGAATTTGATTGGTTTTGATTGTATTCTAATTGATTTTGACAAGGTTGGAGTAAATTAGGATTTGTTTTAGGTTAAATTTTACATTCCTAAACTAATGTTTCCTTTCTATAAAGATAAGATATCGTCATCATCCTCTTCAATGGTGGGAATGATATCTCTAAAAACCATAATATTCAAGTACCAAGGTGCACCAAGGAAGTCCTAATTTCAATATGGGCATGTTGAGATCAATGACATAGAACTCAAGGATATAGACTGGAAGATGTTCCTTATAATCTATAACAAACCTAAAGAACAATATACAATTGTGTCCACACTTATCTACTCAGGCCTTGTTAACAAGGCATCACATCCAAAAATTTTCTAGTCCTTAGAACTCATAATTACTCTTGCAAAAAACTATGTGACTAGAGAAAAGGTTGTTAAGAGTGTTACAGGAGAGATAATAGTCCTTGACCTCTAACCCAGAAACATTGAGAATGTATCCCATCTTTCTAGCACTAACCAATATTTGAAGATTACTTATGACAAAGCATAAAGATGGTATCATGAGAATGAAAAAGAGGCTAAAGAAATAATTCATACTCTTTCCTGATTGATCAAACACCAATAGGCCATAGAGTCGACAGGGTGGACATGACCAGGGGGTATATAAAGGATGACATTGAATATGCAATTATACTTCTAAGAACAGTCATGGGACTTCGTACAATAGGACACCTTCACATCTAGATTTTCCACTTTATTGAAACCATTAAATGCTAATTGATTGGTCTACTATCCTTAGTGATAATTTCTAAGAACAACTTGTAGTCATGAAAGCTGATCCAAGATTCTACATGACATCATATATGGTGTACTTATTGGTGACAAGAACCATAGATTATCCAAGCCTCTATAGGAAAGGGAGCATGCAAGATCCTAATGCTTGGCCCTATGTGGTATATCCCTAATTGGTGAAAAAGAAACTCTTAGAGTAGAGTGTCAAATATAGGGTGGTGAATCACGGCTTCATTTTTGTAATCATCTGATTTATAGAAGGTGATTAGGAAAAAAGGATGTCAATAGGAGTAGTGGAAAGGATTATAGAGATTAGTGCTTACTAAATTCTATTTAAAATATTCACTTATCTTAGGGTGGTTGATATTATAGAAAACCCAAGGAAGCTCCCAAGATATCCATCTAAGAGGATAATTTTGTTGGAGATTGCATGCCAACTCACTTGTGCATACAATAAAGTGAGAAGACAATTTCCCATCACCACTAGTGCTTTTGAGGTTAAAAAAAGAAATACATCATGACTTTTGATCCTAACTGGGATCAATATCCCTTGGAAGATTAAAACTCCCCTTCTCCCTACTTCAATAAAATCAAGATGATACATCATTTGGTAGGGAAGTAGTTTATGTATGAGGATGCATTAGAAGATCATTGGATGAATATAGTAGATGAATATGATATCCAAATAAGGAATTATTTTAGGATGATAATATATCTAGTAGAAAAGGAGATGGAGATAAAATTCCCTCTAAAGGCAGTGGAAAAAGATATTAAAGATATCTTGTATCCTTTATACAATAGGGACAAGATCTATGACCAACCTATAATGAACATAGAAATAGAGAGAGATGAGAATGTGGATATCAATCATCATGCTAGGCATATAGTCCAATTGATGAAGTATTGGATCAAGAAACCTTTTAGAATGGATCATGTTCCTTAAGATATTCTCCTACAAGACACTACATGACCAATTAAAGGAAAGGGCATACTAGTAATAGTGCCAACCTTCCCTGTTCAATCCCTAGTTAAGTTGGAACTGGTACACCAACATGAGAGGGAGGTTGAGTACTTAAAAGTTGATAAGGGTAGGAACAAAAGGAAAATTGTACCTACAAAGGTACAAAAAGAATGTGTACAACCCAAAAAAGCTTAGCCTGTAGCTCAAGAGCCTAAACAAGAGCCACAAGCACCTCCACAGGTAGAATAAGTACAAGAAGAACATGCAAAGGAAAGAAAACTAGAAGAATAGAGGGTGCCACTAGTGATAATTGAAGAGGATGAAGCCTCCCCCCCATCTTTAATAAAGGAAAGGGTTGAATCAACTATGGTAGGAACATGGAGGAGAAGATTGAAGAAGAAAAATACTCCATCCCCATAAGTTATTGAGACAATCCTAGAAGTAGAGGAAAAAGAAGAAGAAGGGGTGCATGTTAAAATGTCCCCCTAAGACAAAGGACTTGTTTAGCAAGGGAAAAGAGGAATAGAGAAGAAGTTCAAAAATGACCCTCCATTTGTTCCAAAGGAACCCATATAAGTATTAAGATCAGAGGATGAAAAACAACAATGGATAAATAACATGGAGGGTCAATAAATTGATGTCTTCAACCTCTCTAATTTTCATTTTATGCTAGTAGGTACCAAGATGGTGGGAGAGGAGCTATGAAATATTCCCACAAGTGAATCCTTAGGAGAGGACTAGAATCAAATGTCACCTTTAATTCAAGGGCCTCTAGGCATTCCACCATGACCATCTTAGGGTTTAACACTTCTGGATAAGGGATTAGTGATTCCACTACCTCAAGCTATAGAACAAGATGAGCAAGCAATAGAGGAAGGGGATTCCCAAGAGCTACATGCTAATGAAGTATCTAAGGAAGGGACAATACTAGAAAATCATTTGAAAACTCCTCAAAATACCAAGGCTAGTACTATATCCCTACTAGATATAGAGACTCAAATTGTAGATCTTTCTCAATGAGAAAAGACTCTAGAGAGGATTGGTAAGGGGAAGGATCCTATAGTAGAAACAACCTCTTCAAAAAAATACATGTCTCCCATTGGCACCACACCAACATGGCTATAGAGGGAGGTAACGTTTTCTCAGAAAAGGTAGCTAGACCTAATAGTTGACGAGGGAATGAAGGAATTAGTGAAAGAAATTAGGAAGCCTAAGCTACCTATGGGTGATGCGCGAACATTGGCCTACATAATGAAGAACCAAGATCAGGACTTTCTTGCACATATAGAATTTCCTCGTCCGCATGCTGACACCAAACAACTAACTCCTAAGGACTACCAAATCAAGGAGCTCATATTGGGAAGATGATTAACATTAAGCTAGCATATTATATTAAGTAATGACTTTTTAATTTTTAATTATCAGTTCAATTTCTAATGATGATTTAAATGGCATGACCTTTCAACTTCCATGAAGATGTATAAAGAGGCTCAAGTCAGATTGAGCAAGGGAGAATGATATGGACATACATCTCATTTGCTGAGATTACCAATTTGTATAAGATCTTATATATGGAGTTCATGGAAAGACATCTTAATCATGGGATCACCTAACTCCTATAGATTTCATGGGAATACATCGCATTCATGGGATAGCCCAACTTTTACGAGCTTAGACACACAACTCTTCCGTGGGTTTTGTAGGAACCACTCCTCGTCAGTATTTTTTTTTTTTTTTAATATGTAATTCTTTGGTAATTTTCTATATAGGATAATATGTGATTATTTATGATTCAAGAACCTATGTATACACCATTTTGATATGTATATATTCTATATTTGATGAAATTAGTATGTTAGAATCATACAAGGACCTATTGCACATGTATTAATATTTATCAATTCAAGTGATCAATTGATGGTATTAGGAAACTATTTCTCATATTTTTATGTTATTTATTTGGGTGTTAATTTTATTGTTAAAAATTAAATTAAGGTTAATTTGAGTTTAGTATGTAAATATTTATATAAATCTTTAGCCACAAAATGTAATGCTAATTGAAAATAGGATGATTATCTAGACTGCTTGTCAAAAGAAATCCTAATACCCTATATTATTTTATCTAATTAAAAACATGCCAAAGTATGACTACTCTCTCTATTTTCACCCAAATATGATGAGACCTTAGCCCAATATTTTCTCTAAATTAGGAGAGAAAGAATGAAATGGATTGTAGTCAAGAAGGTGATCTTTAGAACCAAACTCATTAAGGCATGGAGTGTCAAGAAAACCAATCCATGAATTCATGAGAGTATGTGATTCAATGAGGTCATAGTACAATTATCTTTTGAATGAACTTGAGGAGGAGGTTCATGCCTAGGGGAAAGGATGTGAGGCCTCACCCTGGCCCATCATAGCACATCATAGCATAGCTATTTATTTACATTTTAGATACTTTATATTTTGAGACCTTGTTATATGTTGGACTATTTTGGATTTCTATTCAAACTATTTCATATTATGGTGCATTTTATTTTATGGTGATTATTTATGAGTTTAGAACTTATTAATGATGGTTGATGATTATTTACATTCACGTACTTGGTTGGTGATTTTAGTAATGAGTAGGAAATTATGTTTTAATGTAAATATCATATGGATTATATATGTGAAAATGTTGACATGTAAAATAGTCATATCATGTTTAGTTTGATTATGTTAGTATTATATATACACAGTGGTTTAGAAATGAAAAAAGTGGTATTTGAAATTCAATTAAGAAATGATTTTTTTTTTATTCAATTATGAATATAGAATTGAGTTTAGGATTTATATATGCATACGATTATTTATCTTGGACTACTAATATGCAGTTTGAGTATGAAAAAAATAACCATGGTAAAATGGAGAACCAAGACTATACCTTTGTATCTACTGAGAATGCCAAGGCTATATTTGATGAAGAGATCTTAGCCTCATTTTTTAGTATTTTACCTTGTGAATGTAATTTGAATGAGTTTTTTGAATTAGATTTTCCTTGTAATGTTAAACTTATATTTTATAGTGTCACTTGACAATTGTATTGTTATGTGTATAAGTGGAAAGTTAGATTAAGATATTGGCAAAAGACATCTAGCCTCATTTCTAACCAATTAGAAATGTTTAACTTATATCCCCTTGCATAAAATTATCATATGAAGGATTTAGTTAGATTAAATTTGGATTTTAAGTTTAAGGTGACTTTAGAGGGCTTTATTAGAGTCCTAGAGCATTCTTTCGGTAAAATTAAGTTACCTACATGTTAGTACTATATGTTAGGGATTTAATTTTGACTTTACTTTAGTTTGAATCACTCTTATAGCCCTTTTAAAATTCCCATATTTCAAGTATTATGAAAATGGAATAAATCTTACTCAACTTCTCACCTTATCTTTAGTGAGTTGGAGTTCCAATCAAATAGGGAAACTTAGGTGGAGTTAAGGAGTTTTTTTCTATTTCATAATGGAGAAAAAGGAGTTGAGTTTTTTCCTTATTAAAGGGGATTTTAGAAAATAGGAGGTTCAATCAAACACTCTCTAGTTTTAGAGATTTGATCAAGGAAGGATAGAGGGCTCTTCTCAAATTGGTTCATTTTCCATAGCTTGGAGAAAGGTTGGATATTTTTCCATGTTTTAGGAATTATGTATTGTATTGTTTTACTAAATAAGAGTTAATGTAAATTTGGCTATAGATGCATATGTGTATTGTCCATGTTGTATTGTTGGGTGTGAATGAATTTCTATTATTTTATTTTTCTCACTTTGATTTTGAGAATATAATGTTATGGGTGTGGAAGGACATCACTCTCTCTTGGGAGTAAAGAAATGGCCTTTGAGTAAAGGGGTTAGTTGGGCCTTTCCCTTGAGTGTAGAGTCTCTTCCCTAGAAGGAAGAGGGATATACATGTAGTATGGGTTGCATGTGTCAGTACATTGTTATGCACTTTGGGGGTGATAAGGGGAGAATTTTTGTGAGAGTTAGTATTTATTTTTTATGCCTTGTGAAGGAAAATTTGGTTTTATGTATTTGGCTTCTCCTCAAGGTTCTAGGCAGACCTTCACCCATTCTATTGGTTGCTATGGTAACCTATTGTGAAAGCTCAAAAAGGGTGTTAAATGTTGTATCATGTAATTATTGTTTTAAGTGTTTGTGCTTGATTGTTACTTGGATAGTGTTGGTTCTCGAAGCTCGATGGGTGGTCCCATAGAGAACTAGGTTGGGAGGTGAGCTCTCCATGGTTTTAAGTGTTGTTTTGTACAAACTTCTAAATGGATTTTTATTGAGGAAAAGATTGGAAAATTTTCATTTTCTATTGGAATTTCAAGAAGATTTATCTTGTATATTTGTAAAAGATATTTATTTAAAAAGATCAGTTGTAGATCTCATTATGTAATTTCTGAATTGTTGTAAAGATCAAATTGTGATTGTAATATTTGAAAAGACTTTTCAATATTGTGAATATATTTTACTTTATATATTTCCTTGAATATGATTAAAATAAATTGGAATTTGTGGCAATAATCTCTTAATGATTTGGTATGAATTATTAAAGTGTTTCAAAAATTTAAAAATTTAAAAGTATGTATGTGTGTATGTCTTGTTCAAATTTTGGGCATGACAAGTTTGTCCAAATTTGATTAATTTGGAGACATACATCTCACTTACAAGATTGTCCACAATTGTATGAAATTTTATTTGATATTATGAATGAATAGAAGTCTTCATATGGTTTATTATGCACTTACAATACCAATATTTATTATTTCAATATTGTCCTTTGAGTTGCTAAAATGATTCAGATTAGTGGTATCAGAACCAAGTTTGATCATTTCCATCTAAATATTGTTGGAACAAATGGATTAGAAAAAAATAATAGACTAATTGTGGCAAATTGTCATTTGAAGAATCTTCCATTCTATCTACTTCTCTAGCAGTTGCCATCAAATAAGAAGCTCTACTCAAAAGAAGATTAAATATGCAACCAAAATGTAAGATATTAAGGATGAAGAGGGCTAGGTCATGTAAAATTCCATTCCTCCACTTTTCCTGGCTTCTACTTCAAACCCACATTGACTTTAATTCAACTAGTTGTTTTCTGGATATATTGACTACACTAAAGAGACAATACACTCATTGCAACAATCCAACAATCATATATTTATATTACATGTTATGAAAGGTTGTAAATAATTTGTGTCCACTAGTAACTATATTAAAAAATAACTAGGGTGGCTAGTAACATTTTTGACATGTAGAATTCAAGAAAACCCTAATGTCTTTTGAGGAAGAAAGAGGTTGAATGTAGCTAATTCCACATCAAAAGGAAGAAGATAAACTACTGAGGGGAGAAATAGACAAGATTGATGTATCCAATATGCCTAATTGTGATTCTGCTAATGTGTCTAGGTTAGAATTTCATGGCAATGAATTAGCCGTCAATTAAACAAGACTTAAAATTATATGCAATGCTATAGTTTCCATGGAACCATTAAGAAATGAAATAGGGCTCAAATTATTGTCAAATATTTGACTATTGATCTTCCTGATTAGATAACACTTCAAATTCTAAGATCACCTAGGATGGTTCCCCTAGTATTTGGGGCAGATTTGACAAGCTCTTAGGGTGCCAAACTAGTTGGCTCCATTCTAGAGGTCACATGTGCACTCCATTTTCAAGTTTGTTGGTGATTTTTGGGTTTTATACTTT
Source organism: Cupressus sempervirens (assembly GCA_028749045.1). Classification (NCBI taxonomy): domain Eukaryota; kingdom Viridiplantae; phylum Streptophyta; class Pinopsida; order Cupressales; family Cupressaceae; genus Cupressus; species Cupressus sempervirens. The sequence goes on along the minus strand of CM053788.1, from coordinate 464,660,673 downwards.
CACCTTGATTACAGACTTATCACCAACTTGCTTGCAATATTGAAGAAGTTCTATGAATGGAAAGGTGGGAGTGGAGAATATCATCATATTAGGATGACTTCAAGGAATTTGTAGTAATCTATTTGAACTTCTAAAGAGTCACAAGAATTTTTTTTCCAATTTTTATAAAATTGATATCCATCCAACAATCAAGATCAAGGTAATTTAAACTATATTGTGCAAAACTTTTACAAAAATTAGTCATGGAGATGTAGTGCAAGGGAAAATCAATGCCATTAGGAAAACTGTTCAAGAAAGATGTAGAGGGTAGAATATTTGAGAATATATTAAGAAGTGATTTCCATTGTTTCTTCTTCTAAGTGATCAAAATAGCATGACAACTCAAAGTGTATCTTCATAAAGACACTTATCTTGTCAGATCTCATTGTCAACCTAAATAGTAGAATCATTATTGTCTATATATCCTATAGAAGGTGATAAGACAATGGGGCCCATTACATCATAAGAGGGGGGAATGATCAGAATTGAACATGCATATTATATTAAATCATATTATATTGTTTCTAATGACTTTTTATTTTTGAATTGTCCATTCAATTTCTAATGAAGATGCAGATAAAGTGGCCTTTCAACTTTCATGAAGATGTATAAAGAGGCTCAAGTCAAATTCAAGAAGGGAGAATGATATGGGCATACATCTCATTTGCTAAGATTGCCAATTTGCATTAGATCTTATATACAAAGTTCATGGGAAGACATCTCGACCACGGGATTGCCCAACTCCTATAGAGTTCATGGGCATACATCTCATTCATGGGATAGCCCAACTGTTATGAGCTTAGACACACAAATCCTCCATGGGTTTGTCCAAATTTGATTGATTTGCAGACATACATCTCACTTAGATATTGTCAACAATTGTATGGAATATTATTTAATATTATGAATGAATACAAGTCTTCATATGGTTTATTATGTATTTACAATGCCAATATTTATTATTTTAGTATTGTCCTTTGAATTTCTAAAATAATTTAGATTGCTATTTTAGGGATTAAAATTATATTTTTAGTTTTTCTTTCCAATGATGTAAGCAATCTTGAAATATGAGCTCTAAGTCAAAAGTTATGACCCCGACAAGTTGGGGTAATTATACATCTAGTTTTGAGTAATTTTATTTAATTTTATTTATTAATTATAGCCACATAAACATTTTGAATTCATGGCCATGGTGACTATTGATATTCTATGATTGTATATATTCTTTCAAATTCAATTAATAAGATGGCTTTTGATTCGCATACAACTCTTTCGAGTTTTACAAGATTTTCTAGAACTTGAACATTGGTATTGCAAGTATTTTGATTCACCAGATATCATGTTTGTAGCCCGCTTCTTAAATTTGGATCCATGATAACTTAATTATATTTTCTTGGCAAATAATAAGCACCAAGGACCATAAGTATGGAATTTCTAGTGTTCAACATTTGATTGCATTTGCATTAGCATTCACGATTTAATATGTTCATCATTGCATTTTGTAACAAGAGAGGGGTTGTTTGGGTTGAAGAATTTTGCAGTTGGCACAAATTCTTGTGAAGTTCTTTTATGAGGGGTTTTGGGATCTCTTGCACAATCGTCTTCAACATTTTGAGGATTAATTTGAGTCTCTTCCACACTCCCACTTAATAAATTGTTTGAAAGTGTGTAGAAAAATGTATTGAGACTTATTTCAGATTCCCTTGTAAGTGTGGAAGTAGGAGCTTGATAGAATACTTGATTGATTATAATCTCTTCTTTGGGTTGTAATTTTTCCTCTACAATAGATGAATCGACCTTTTTTGGATTCTCACTTTTTCTCTCTTCATACTCATGCTGGATAGCTTCCCTATCTTTTTCTACTACTATCGATGATGACGCATTTTTGGTACCTTTGTTTTCTTCTCTAAGTTGTGGAGCTTCCTTAGTATCGGGGACATCACTTGACTTGATCAAATTATTATTAGGAGAAGAAACATTTTGGCAGAAAGGAGCAAAGCATTTCCATTTAGAGGAACTAGGGGTGCCACTACCATTGCCATTGTTGTGCTTTCTTCTACCCACTTCAGTTTTTGAAGAAGAATTCAAGAATTATTTTAAAAGCTATGGTAGTGGTGTTGAGGCACAAAATATGCAAGACCATAGTATAATCCATTTATGAAGATTTGAGTTTTTGACTTTTGATAATGAGAAAACAATTGAAGACATCCTTACCAAAGGAAAGAATCATGAATTTGATGGAATACAACTTTGTATTTCAGGTTGAGATTAAAAAAAAGGATGCAAAACCAAAAATATGTAGTGCAAGATTCTCATTCTTATCATGTTGATTCTAGAAGGGGTGGTTATGGTGATTGATTGATATCAACAACATTTCTTGTCCTTAAACTCAAAAGTCACATTAAAATGGACAAAGAAAAGATGGTTAATAGTAGACTTGGAAAGGCATCTAGACAAACATATTTAATAAAAATCTCTTTTTTGGGCTACATGGGAGGATCATTATTGAGTATATATCTCACAAAAGGTGATAAGAAAATAGGGCCCATTTCCTTGTAAGAGGGGAGGAATTATACAAATTAAGCTAGCATATCATATTAAGTAATGACCTTTCAATTTTGAATTGTCCATTCAATTTCTAATAAGGATTTAAATGGCTTGACCTTTCAACTTCCATGAAGATGTACAAAGAGGATCAAGTCGAATCCAACAAGGGAAATGATATGGATATACATCTTGTTTACTGAGATTGCTAATTTCTATCAAATCTTATAATATATGAAGTTCATGGGTAGACATCTCAACCAAAAAATTTCCCAACTCCTATAGAGTTCATTGGCATATATCTCATTAATGAGATAACCCAAATTTTATGAGCTCAAACACACAATTCCTCCATGGGTTTATCCGAATTCAATTGATTTGCAGGCATACATCTCCCTTACAAGATTGTCCACAATTTTATAAAATTTTATTTAATATTATGAATGAATAGAAGTCCGCAAATGGTTTATTATGTACTTGCAATACCAATATTTATTATTTTGGTAATGTCCTCAAAATTTCTAAAATGATTCATATTAGAAGACCCATGTCAGAAACAACCAAAGTGATGATCACTACGGGTATGAAAGAGGTTTTCAGACATATGGACCAAGATGAGTTTGAGTTGAAAGAACTCCAAAAGAAAAATGAGATATTAAGAGGCTATCTATATGAAGTTGTGGGCCCTATCCACTTGGATAATCTAGAGATAACTCTTGTTGTAGCATTAGAGAGGAAAGGCATGAGAACATCACCATTGGATACATTTTTGGAAGCATGTCAGCAATGACATGACAATTTTGAAGATAAATGTGTGTAGATAATACATGGTAACTTGAACCTATTACACTACATCCAGTTGAGTTCGTATAAGTTGGTATCCATAGTGAACCAAGATTTTGGGTTAATGGATGAAGTATATACTTAGGTGAAAGACTTACAGGTGTTGACATCAATAAATGGTCAGAGGTATCATACACTAATGGAAGTATGTACTACTGAGGAGCTAGAAAATATCAATGACTAGATTGAGAAGATATCAACAAGGAATAAAGTCATGCAGGGATTACACGTAGATATCAAGAGGATAAGAGATTAAAGTCAAGAGAACATTTTGGAAGTAGAAAGGTAATACAACATTGCTTACCTTGAAATTTTTGAAGATGAATCCAAAAACAAGCTCATTGCAGTGCAATCAGTGGTCCAATAATTCTGAGCAACTTTTGAAGATGATTCATTAGATGAAGACATAAGGAAAGCATTCAAGACTAAAGAGGTATTTTTGGAAATGGACACTTAACTTGAGGATTTTATGGCAACTTAAATAGAAGTCGATAACTACTGGTAGTTAGTTAAAGATAAAAAATTAGAAATTTTTTGGATTTTTGGAACTCGTCATCAAGGTACGTAGGTGCATAGGTGCACTTTTCTCAAAGGTGTGCTGATAGTTTTTAATAAGAAGTAGTGCACCAACAGTTAACTACCAATTCCTAATTTAGAATGTTCTATGTACCAAAAATGCATTTTGACCATAGTTCAACTCCTAGAAATGCCTAGAGAGGGTTAAGCTTCCATTTTTAGGGCTTCTATTGATTCCTAAATCATTCTATAGCTGCATTCTTCTTATCTTTTTATTCTTTTATTTTTATAAGTCATGTAAAGGCTCATGCACCCATTAATTGATATAAATAAGGGTGGATACCTACTTAGCACCATTTAGAGGTTCCATTTATATACAATTAGATATGTTTTATAAGTTTTTAGCATGAGTTGCATTTTAAGAAATCTCTCTCTTAACACAAAGGGAGGAGATGATTTCTTATAAATTCATGGATGTAATATCTACTCCAGGCCCTTTTTTTGATGCAATAATATATGTTATTGGTTCTCTCATTCTAAGTGTAGTTATTCTTGTCAGAGTGTGTTATTTTTGTGAATACATGTTCATGAATAATAATGGAGCTAATAGTTTTATTGTATTGTTATGATTGTGTGACCTTTTAGTTTTGGTGTTTGCCTCATGTTAATGAATTCCACTAACATGAAGAATTGGAGAAAAGATCACCTATTGTTCTTGTATAGCGTCTTGTCTTGCATGAGCACACTTTTTGTGGCCTTGCAATTTGATGCAACATGAAACATCTTTCAATTATTATTGAGTTCCCATTGATACTTGCATCAGTGAAATTAAGGAAATGCTACTCCTATTTCATTGGTTTCCTACCTAATATTTTTGATGATTTAATTTGGAGATGTGTTGTTACTATGGTTTATGTCTGTTACGAATTTCCAATTCAAATTTATTTTCTTTAATCTCTCATCACCCTATCTTTGTTATTTTCTTTTCTAAACACTTGGTTAAATAGGAATTCATATAGTTGTATCGATAAATTACATTCATCATAAACAAAAAATACTATAAATATATCTCTTTTGTGGTTAATTTCTCAAACAAAAAATAGATCAAATAGATTATTTGAAATTGTTCAAAACTAGCAAAGGCCTCCTTGTTAATATACATATTTATCTTCAATTGAGCAGATTTTACTAGGTCATAAGATCACTTGAAACCTTGGAGTTGATCCTTAATTATCTTTTCAAGAGAGAAGCTTGAAAGGATTCGTATCATTCAACATCGTGCCAAATGATAGCTTAATAGAAGTGGTGCTAGAAGGAGGGCCTATAAACCATTCAACAAAGAAAAACAATTGCTATTGGAAATTTTTTAGTTTTCAAAAGTTCAATTTTTTTTCATTTGATACCATAAGAAGGTGTGTAGGAGCACTATTTTGAAAGAGTGTGCTTCTGCAAATGTGCACTTTTCTAGAATTGACACAAATTGGAAGTTCTTGATCCACCATCTCCACTTCAATGAGCTTTAAGATCTTCAGATAGTGAACTACATTTCTTGGAACTCAATCATTTTTGTAAGCCTCACTGTGACAAAGGACTACCAATAATTCTACCACTTCCATTCTAAATTTTATCATGTCTAGTTATACCTCTAAACCTACCTCCACCCATCATTCCATTAAATCCTCCACTAAAGGCCTTTTTTGCAAACATAGTAGAATTACCAATTAACTTGCAAGGTGCACTTGGTGACCTTCCCAAGGATCTTGATAAATTATACCGAAGTTTCATCTATGAAGAAACATGAATTGATGAGGGCCATATCAAATTCTTTAAAGAAATATTCAATTGAAAGAAAGTTCAATAGGAGAATGTGGTCTCCATTTATTCTCATAATCATTGGGGAAAGTTTCCTTTAACTGGTACATGAATTTTCCACTAGGATGTATCCATAATTGGGTTGCCTTTGAAAAGTTATTTGTAGAGAAATCTAAAACATTCGTCAACCTAGCTGTGATACATCATCAATTCATATCAATCAAAAGGGATCCATTGGAGACCATTTCACATTTTAATCATTTCTTTCACATGGCATACCACAAGTTGGAAAAACCTTATACTATACTAGTTAAGGGTACCATTTAGATTTATCTTAATGCTATGGACCATCTCGTGAATATTTTCCTATGAAGACTACTTGCTACAAACATCAACACATTGGAAAAGGTCTTTGATGAAGCGATTACCTTTACTAAACAAGCTAATCCTAACGGAGGAGGATTGATGGTTCTAGCTCAAAATACTACAATAGTACCAACATATCCTACTAGATCACAAGTGATGCATAGTCAATTGATTCCAGCTATACTAGCTCCAAACATAACTTACCCAGGATATGAACCTCCAAAAACTTCTTTCTTTGAGTAGAAAGCAACAATATTTGCTGAAGCAAATTTTAACATCACATCTGAGATTGGCCAAATGAAGAAGACTATATCTCAAATTATTAATGAATTAAGCCATTTGAGGTTGTCATAAGGGAAGAAAAATAACTTTCATAGAATGAATGCTTGCTCCTAAAATAAAAACTATGGTCAAATTTACAATAAGAATTTCAGCAAAAATAACAATGTAGGAAACAATTTCAATCCTCCAAATTGCAACAACAGTTTCCAAAGACCAAATCGACAATGGAACAACCATCCAAACAATGGAAGCATCCCTGTTGATAACAACAATAATGCTCAACTTGTAGATATCAATAAAAATTTTAGTAATCAAACTGTACCTAATGATGATGACTCATATTTTGATGGAAATCAAGAAGTGAACCAAAATTCACAAGGCAATAATAATGAGCCCCCCATATAGCTCAATACTATGCTATTGGAATCTTATGATTCTCCACAAAATTCAAGGATGGAGGAACAAATTAGTGAAGAATTTACTTTTCCATTTAGTTAAGAATTAGATCCTCAACCAGAAGAGGTGATTTCTTTTCTAAGTGACAATCAAAATAATTACAATTTTTGAAATCGAAGGGAACCCATGATTGATGGGATTCCTCTTGCTTTGCAACCAACACCACTAGATCCAAGGGCTAATAAATTTCTTGTACCGACAAAAGTTCCCTGTGTTGGACAACCAAATCAAAACCAAGAAAATGTGCCTACAATCCTTAAGAATCTTGCTTAGTCAACTGAAAAATATAGTGCAGCGGAAGATTAAAAAGAAAAAAAGCCAATATATCCTTGTTCAACATGCTAAAAATTTTACCTAATCAAAAGGAAGCATTGATGAAGACCCTCAATCATACAAAGGAAACACCTAGATTGGGTCCTCAAAAGACAATATCACAACAAGTCAATACTTCTAAGGTAATGCCAACCACATATAAAGACAAGGCTGAAGTGCCTCCTTTCTTTCTTAGCATTAGGATATTTGGAAGAAACCTTAAAAATTGTCTCATTAGCTTAGGAGCTTATTTTAACATCATGCCACTTTTGATAGCTCAAAAGTTCAGAGTTACTCCTTAATCGATGAATGGAATAGTGATTCAACTTGACAAGATGAAAGTAAAAGTTATTGGGGCATTAAAAGATGTTTGAATACAATTGATTACAGGCCCTAGAATCCAAGAAATCATAGATATACATGTGGTGGAGATTCCATAAACATACACATTATTGCTAAATAGAGAATGGACAAAATATTTAGAAGGATGGTTCTCAACTGATTTTACTCAACTATAGCTACATTGGAAAGGATTGAATAATCTGGTCAAGACTTGTTAGAGTAAATAATTATTATTTACCCTTTTACTTAAGTTTACTTAGGTTTAATGCATTTATTTATTAGTTGTAGTCTAGGAGTTGTTGACAACATGGGAGTTTTTTTCTATCTAAGTCATACTTATCTTCTAACCTTGATCGAGGATATCCCACCTTTTGTGGACATATGCTTAGCTATCATACTTATCTCCTAGCACCTTCTAGCTTGTTCTAGAAGTCTCCTTGAGGCCTTTATATTCAAGCTCTCCTATTGTAACTCATATTCTTTTCAAGGCATATTGTATAGCAATACATTTTTTCTTTATTTGCAATATATTTTCTCTCTTAGTGTGTTTAGTTTCTCCAAGCTCCACCCTTCCTTCTTTGGCTTCTCTTCAATAGGCTATTTGCATGCAAGTGATCTTGGTGCACTATAAAGTTGGCTTTCATCAACTTCTACATGGTATCAAAGCCTTCCTACTACTTCTTGGCTGAATGATTTTTGAAGCTGTGATTCAAAGACACAAACCCTAGTTTGTTTATGATTTTTTTCTTCAATCCAAGGGAAGAGCATTTTTTTAGAGCACTTTGGGCCTAAAAAAACATTTTCATTGAGTTTAGAAGGTTTTTGATAGTTAGGATCCATATAAAATTTATCCATTTTGGACATAGTTGATCTGAGAGGCAAAAAAAATTTGTTCGGGAGGCCATAAAGACCCGTACAGATGAATTTTTGGCGAAAAAATTTTAAAAATTTAAAATTTGAAGTGCTGCCACTATGCCAACATAGGGCCACTGCCATGCAATTGACACTCAACCTAGACACTACCACCACCACCACCACCATCGTGCGACACCTACAATGTGGCCCCCTCTCCATCGTGTGACACCTACAATGCGGCCCCCTCTCCATGGCCACTATCACGCCACTTTGGCGCCCCCACCGCTAGCCATGCCATCTCTATAGTAGCGGCTCTATTGAATTTTAAAGCCTCTGCACCATCCCTGATAGCCACTCAGCTACCTATAGCCACCTACACTCTGCCCACCTACAACCCTATATAGTAGCACACTTAGCAAGTTCTCTGGGTGCCATGTTGACACTTGCCATGTGGCCCTTGCCACATCATCTGCATAGTTAACTTCCTACCACATGGATGCCGCATGGCACTACCATGTGGCACATTTTTTTGCTATGATGGTCCCCTAGCTATCAATTTTAAGCTAGTGATTTTCTAACATCAGCATGACATTAGCACTACATCATCAACACCTTCCTACCAGCACTCTAGATCCTTTATTGACCTACTCGAGGTTTTTTTGCCATAACTTGAGCATACAGAGGTATTTTTCTAATCCAAAAGAAGCACTAGAAAGCTGGTTCCGAGATAGAGACATTGGTGTAGGTATTTTTAGGTTTTGATGTAGTTTTATTACCTATTTTTGCAGTCAAAGTCTAAAGTTCTATTTTTCACTCTAGCAAGCATATCTTTTGTGTCCCATTTCCATTTATTGAAAACATTATAGTTTTGGAAATCTAGTTATGTCTACTTTTTAGAAATGTTTTCATTTCCTTTGGATTCTACCCCATGCTCTTTCCATCATGTTTTTGGCATTTTCACTCTATGGTGGATATCTTAGGTGTTCTAGGTTTGAGGATCATTTTCATGGCATGGGATCTTTTTTTTTGGGCTATACTATCTTTTGTATTAGATTTTTGACCTTTTTGATCATTTTTTATATCATTTGTAAGCATCTTTATGCAAACACACTGAGATAAAGTGCCACTCTTGCATTTCAAGTTCATGAACATTCTTTTGAAATAGTTGTACTCGCACTATTTTATAAAGCATTATGGGGGGGGTTAGTTGTTGTCATTTTTGTGCCCTCTTCCTTTGTCAAGTGAGTTTCTAGTCCATGACATTAGCCCCATGATGTGTTGGTGGCAGGTGCCTTTATAGGAATTTGTACCTCTTCCTCTCTCTTAATGTCCTTGGTTCTTTCTGTAGAGGATTTTGGCCCACTTTCTTAGTTGCCTATTATCTCACCCCATCTGCATTAAGTGGGGGTTATTCTATTGTTCTAATGCTTCCTTGGTTTGATGGTTTGATAGTGTGAGCTATGTATTTAGTATTTGATCCTATATACTAGGTGATTGTAGTGGCTAGCTACCTATGCATTTTGGTGAGATGGATAATCTACCATATAAACACTTTCAATTTGTGCCTTCTATTTTCCATGGAGGTTCTTCAGATCAGCAGTTTCTTTTTGATAGAGTTTGTGGCTTCTTTATGCTTTAGTGATTGTCTTCATGATCTTCTCTTTGTTCCTATTTCTAGGACATTTCTCTAGTTGGAGGCTTCTTCAGTCCTTCACTAGATGTTCAGCTATCTCTTTTTGGAGAGGGGTTTTTCCCACTAGGTTTTCTCCTTTGTCTCTAGTTTACAGAGATTGCATTGCATTGTACTTTGGTACCTTACATGGCCTCGTTGTTGAGACCCATTCTGCATTTCATCTTAATTTTTGTAAGCTTAAGTGCATTCACCTAAGTTGCACTTAAGGGGGGGTGTTAGAGTAAATTATTATTATTTATTCTTTTACTTAAGTTTACATAGGTTTAATGCATTTATTTATTAGTTGTAGTCTAGGAGTTGTTGATAACATGGGAGTTTGTTCCTATCTAAGCCATACTTATCTTCAAACCTTGATCAAGGATATCACACCTTTTGTGGATGTATGCTTAGTTGTCATATTTATCTCCTAGCACCTTCTAGCTTGTTCTAGAATTATCCTTGAGGCCTTTATATTCGGGCTCTCCTATTTTAACTCATATCCTTTTCAATGCATATTGTATAGCAATACATTTTTTCTTTGTTTGCAATATCTTTTCTTTCTCAGTCTGTTTAGTTTCTCCAAGCTCCACCCTTCCTTCTTTGGTTTTCCTTTAGCATGTTATTTGCATGCAAGTGATATTGGCACATTGTGAACTTGGATTTCATCAACTTCTAATAGATTAACACTAAGCCAAAGATGAAGACAATCATCACATAATACAATGCACCAAATGAGGTAGCATTTTCTCAAGCTGACTTAGGTTCCTAGAAAGTGATGGCTCTTGACATAACTTTAGCCAAGAGACCAGAAAATTTGAATAAAGGATCTATGATCCCTACCCCAAAAGAAGAGGTCATGACTTAGTTCATAGACAATATGGTTGAAAACTTACAACGCTTGGGTGAAGAATCAGCTCCAAATGTTTTTCTTTTTTGAAGATTTGTGCAAGATACACAAAGTCAATCATTCATAATTTAAATGTTCACATTGCCAAGAAGTAGTTGCTAGGGTACTCACTCAAATGATTCAATCTAAAAATGGTCAAACTCCAAATGAGATACAAAAGGAAATTTTAAGTTCCATTTGTATATATGAATTTGTGGGGAATAATAGAGAAGAAAAAGAAGATTCTAATGTATCATATAGTGACACTTCTTTAGATGGTGGAGGTTTATCTAATCCTCGACTAGGGATGATCATAGTCCTAAGGAGAAGACATTTTGTAAAAGGTCAAGGCTTGACCTCAATGGTTGCTCATCCTAAACTAAAAATTGATAAAATCACCAAATTAATTGGGGATATTCAAAATTAACAAGAAAAATGGGCACCCCCAATATCGAAGGTAAATAATAACAACTTGCCAAGTCTACCAAGAGAAAGATTATAATTGATCTTGAAGAAACAATCCTTCAAATTTCAAGTGAAAGAAAATATTTGAATGAATAAACATATGTCCAGAAATCTCCAAGAACAACCAATTTTGACACTCAAGTTTGATGACTCTAAATGCAAATTAGAAGCTGGTGCAGGTATTGAATCAATTAATCCCAAGGTAGGCCTTTTTATATAACATATTGCTTAAAATTTAGATGTACTAACAATTTTGTAGAGTATGAAGCCTTGATTCACGGACTTCTCTTCACATTAGAGAGAGACTTTAAAGCTCTCATAATTGAAGGATACTCTCAATTGGTCATTAGAGAGGTAAAATAAATTGACTCTTGCAATGATAGAAGATTACTTGCATACAAGAAAAGAGTTTGGGACTTATTCAAATATTTTGAGGCCTTGAACATAAGGTCCATTTCAAGGAAGAAGAACATGGTATCCAATACCCGTACCATTTCAGCAAGTACATTGCAACCCATTGAAAGAATAAAACTAAAGAAGTTATCAGTCGAAATGAATGCTACTTCAACTATTCTAGACAACATTACAAACTTCCAAGTCTTCCAAGATGAAAAAAATATCCTTGAGTTCATTATGTGCAATGACCTTTTCAAAGGACAAGATATTGATGATACTCTTGATGGCAAACATCAGGATGATGAGCTAGAGGATGAAGATGGGATTATCAATTTGAAGACTAATACTATTCCTAAGGGGATGGTAGAGTTAGACAATATCTTCAATTGAGATGAATCAACACATAGTAAAAGAAATGAGGGAGAACAGGGGATAGAAGAATGTGATTCATATAACTTAGATATAGAAGAAGCTCCTAAGTTAGTAAGAATCAACAAAACATGTAACCCTCAAGAATGATAAAGTATTCTTCAATTACTTATAGAGTACAAAGATTTCATAGCATGGAGTTATGAAGAACTCAAGACATACAATCCTAAAATCATCACTCATTACATTCCGTTAAGCCTGATGCCAAACCTTTTCATCAAAGATAGAGACCAGTGAATCACATAATTGAGCCTTTGATAATGAAAGAAGTCCAAAATTTAATGCTAAAATAATCTTCCCAATTTGAAATTCTACATGGGTTTCTAACTTGGTTTCAGAAAGGAAAAAGATTGGAGACATTTACCTTTGTCTAGATTTTCACAATTTGAACCTAGCTTCCCAAAAGGATAACTGCTCATTTCCCTCACTTGCTGAAATGTTGCAAATTGTGAATTGGTCTAAATGATGTCTTTTCTAGATGGATATTCTGGATACAACCAAATAATTGTAGATGAAGAAGACAAATTGAAGAGTGCATTTACAACAAAATGGGGAACCTTTGCATATCGAAGGATGCCTTTTGGATTGATCAATGCAAGAGCCACATTCTAAAAAGAAATAGACAAATGATTCAAGGGATGATAAAAAAATTTATAGTTATTCATATGGATGACTTAACTATCTTTTTGAAAGATCAAAGTACTTATATTGCAAATTTGAAACAAGTATTCAACCAATGTGATATGGAATATAACTAATCCTAAGAAGTGTTTATTTGGGGTAAAAAAGAAAACCTTCTTAGTCATATTATTTTTGAAGTTTAGATATCCATCAATTCTGAAAGTATAGAAGCAATTCTTAATCTATCACCTCCTCATAGTTGCAAAGAGCTAAAATCTTTCTTCAATAAGATCAATTTTGCACATAAGTTCATTAGTGGATTTTCTTAGATAATGCATCCCCTTAATGACTTTCTCAAGAAAGGAGCAAAGACTAAATGAGTTCCTAATATAAATAAATCTTTTAAAGACATAAAAGTGGCCATCTCTATTACTCCAATACTTGTAATTTTTTATTATGATTTACCATTCAAAATCTATTCATTTAGTTTAGACCATTCATGTGTCAGGATTCTCACTCAAAAGAAAGACAAAGAAGATGAAAGACCTATTACATTCATGATTTTTCCAATAAATAACATTGAATTAAACTATTCTAATCTTGTAGAAGAAACCTTCACTCTAATAAAGGCAGTCAACAAATTCTATCATCACATAGTCAGGAGTAAGGTATATGCATTTGTGCCAGATCCTATCATCAATACATTACTGATGTAGAATGAGTTAGGTTAAAGATAAGGAAATTGATGCCTATATTACAAGAGTTCAATTTAGAGATTCAACCAATGGAGTTGGTTAGAGGATATGGATTAAATAAGATGATAGCTAATAATAAGATCAGTAATGACAATGAAATCAAATTTGATGAAAAAATCAACACTAACAATCAACAAAAGATCATAGTATCTTAAGTGGATATTAATCAAGGAACAATTATAGTTGAATGATATCAAGATATTATTTATTATATTTTTTAGAATCAATTCCCTAATGAGGGAATTTATTTGAAGTGTTTGGGATGAGAGAAGTGAAACAAGTTTTGGAACAGTTTCATGATAGGGATGACACAAGATACAGATTGGTAGAGGCTACAACTCACATTATTTTGAGATTAGGTTACTTTTGGACTACCATATTCAAGGATACATTTGAACATGTACATTCTTGCCACATTTATTAGACAAGTTCCAATAGAAAGAGATATCCAACTATGCCACTAAAACCAATGTTTGAGGTACACCCTTTTTCCAAGTGGGTACTGGACTTTATAGGACTAGTAAATCCACCATCATCTACATGAAATATGTTCATCTTGATAGCTACAAAATATTTCACATGCTGAATAGAAGCTGAAACTTTTCAAAATTGCACAACAAAAGTGGTTACTGATTTCTTGGAAGAACACATTGTCACAAGGTTTGGTATATCATTCTTCCTTGTATGCGATAATGGGTCATATTTTTCATCTATATTCCTTACTCAATGGGCATTAGACAATCAGGTCATAATCAAATTCTCATCTAATTACTATGCCCAAGGGAATGATGTGGTTGAGTCCACCAATAACAACTTGATCACCATGATAAAGAAATTTCTACAAGAAAACCTAATTGGCACACTGAGCTAAAATGTGCAATATGGATGGACAAAGTCAGGATTAAAAATTATTTTGGGACATCTCCCTATTTACTCATCTCTAGACAAGAACTAGTACTCCCACTCAATCTCAAGATTCTAGTTTTGAAATTCATGAGGGGGTATGTTGAATATGCTGCCAGAGTTTAGATTAGATTAATGAATCTCTTTGAATTGGATGATGAAAGGTTAACCACTTTAAAGCATATGGAAAAAAATGAAGCTGTCATAAAATGATGGTTCAACAAGTGGGCCAAAATCAAATCTTTCAAAACTTCTGACCTTGTTCTCCTATGGGACAAGGGGAAAGAAAAACCGAGTAGTCACACTAAGTTTCAATGCTTATGGATCGGCCCTTATCAAATTGCAAAGATTTTAGGAGAAAATAAGTTTAGGATAAGTTCTCTACAAGGGGAACTGGTTCTATTGCCAGTCAATGGCTAGTTCTTAAAACATTACTTTAAGACCTAAAAGCAGAAAACATTTAAAAAAATAAAAAAATAAAATAAAAATTAATTTCTTCAAGTGTATTTGCTTTCAATTTGTGTGTTTTCTTTTAGTCGTTTATTTTCTTTAAAGTTGTATTTATCCTTTCTTGTTAGTCTTGGGGTTAGGTAAAATCAAGAATCTTTCTTGATGCATCTAATAGATCACTCCTTTTGGTTTTAATTTGAGGGAAGAGATATTTCTTTGTCAAAGTGTTACAATGAGTGTGTTTCTTGTACCAAATGAACATGGATGTTACTTGCAGTTGTAAAGGACTTCTAATCTTGAAATTAGAATTGTAGATCAATAGCTCTCAATACTTTACAAATTGAAGGATTGACTATCTTGTTGATTTTTGAAACTAGGTTGATAGTAGCAAGAGATTATCCAAACTTGCCAGTTCAGACAATGGGTCTTTTCAAAATAACTACTAAGACCATTGTTTGGTGTGAGAGTTTTCCCAAAGTTCAATAAAAGAGGAACATAAGGGTTACCAAACTAAATAACAAATTTAGGAATGGGCACCAATACCTTGGCCACACAGTCTAAGTGTGGTTAGGGTATAGAAGAAATAAAAGAATTAAAAATGGTGTTAAATCAAAAGATTCTAGAAGATCCTAAAAAGTAATTAGATAAATAAAGATATGCACTCCAAAATGGCTACCCACCACCTATACAAGTTGCTTCAAGGAAGAATCAAATGGAAATAGGCAAGCTCTATGAAGCAAATCAAAAGATATTACCAAGGATCAGAATGAAAGAACTAATAATTTTTCAAGAGCCCTTAGAATAGAATCTCTCATCTAGTTAAATAGTGATTGATACATAGGTTTTACAATGATTATTGATGAATGGACCAGTGGAGTCAAATATTATCTCCTAGTTGCTAGAAGCTCATAATAGATTACACCTCAAGACATCAAAGGAAATGAATATACTAAGTGCACATTAAGCTTGAAGATTTGAGATTATGAAGTTTTTACTATCAAGGAAGTTGAAAGTTGCTTGAAGTGTTAAGAATACAATTTCCATTTGACACATGTCAGAAGAATGCTTGCTGATGAATAAATTCCTTTGTCATTTCTTCCATTTTTGTTGGGGCTATTTGTTGTGCTCTCACAACACACACCTCATTTTTCTTCGAAATGGGTTCCCCCTAGTATTTTTTTGTAAACTAGACTCATAGTCCAGAGTCTCGGTCACTTTTGGACTCCCCCAAGAGTCTAGGACAACCCCCAATATCTGATTGGAGAGACCCAAAGAATCAGGAACTAAGAAATAATCATCTGAAAGATATATTTTGCACTCTTAGTAGGTGCACACATGCACACCATTACAAGGTGCACAAATATTTTCCCTTATGGAGTTGCACAAATGCACATCTTTGGAAGTGTGTACCTGTACACTTCTAGAGGTGCACACTTGCACACGTCCATAAGGTGTGCTAGTGTGCACGCCCCAAAATGGCATAGATATGCATCTCCAAGGGTGTGTGCATGTGCACTATCCCAAATTTGTGCCTTATAGGGGGTCTATATAATATTCTAAAGTCCCTTCTCCTTGTTCATTTACTTCCACTCCCAAATTTGACTACACCTTTGCACCTTTCAATGTGCGCTCCTTTGCTACTTTGTGTCCTACACACATACAAACCAAGGTCAAAAACCTTCAAGAAGGTGCAAACATGTGCACCTCTACCTAAAAAATTTAAACCTAAGCCACTAACACATCATGAAGGTGTGCACATGCAAAACTCCTCAAGGTGCAAAACCTAAGCCACTAAAATAAAATCCAAGTCTCAAACCCCCAATTGCATGCACTTTGCATGTGTGTAGCTCCACATGTGCACACCTTGCCTAGATGCACAACTATGTACAAGAGGCCATTTTAGGGCTAAATGAGCTCACCTGTGCACCTATAAAGGTGCGCTAGGTGCCCTATATTGCATTTTAGTGAAATTGGGGGTCGAGGGGGGGGAATTGACTAGTTTTGATTGCATTCTGATTAATTTTGGCAAGGTTGGATTAAATCAAGGCTTGTTTTAAGTTAAATTTTAGCTTTCCAAAATAATGTTTCTGTTAGGATAAACCACAGACAGAAATAAAAAACTACATGCAAATATAACCAATAACAAAAAATAATAGAACACACAGAAATGAACACAAGGCACCAAGATTTAACGTGGTTCACCCAATCCCTGGGCTACGTCCACCAAACAGCAAATCCGATCTTATTACAATCCAATGATTACAACCTGATTACAATCCGTAATCCCTTACAGCTCAATACTGTCGTAAGAACCAATTTCGTATCACCACACATGAAAAATACCGAACCCTAAGCCCTTTTTATACAAGTATTAAACTGCTTTAGGGTTATAACATGTCGGCCATAATATGTCGGCTACCATGTCGGCTACTTCCCAAAAAAAAAATTTATGAAGTATGTACAATACTTTCCTGATCAGTCACCACAATCTAACAATCTCCCACTTGGGGACTAATCAGGCTCCACAGTAAACAACAATCTCCCACTTGGAGACTGATCCTGTAGCAATACAACTACTGCATGGGGCTCCCACTGGATCAAACCACCTTAGACTCTACTATTCTTTTATTCACATTTAGTCTAAAAGACCAACTGAAGCTGAAGAGGAGTTCAGCTTCTCCCTTGTTACAACCTTTGTCAACATATCTACTGGATTTTCATTGGTATGTATCTTCTCCAGCTTTAACTGTCCATCCTCCAAAACTGACCGAATGAAATGGTACCGCAACTGTATGTGTTTGGTCTTAGAATGTAGAGCTGAATTCCTAGCAAGATGAATGGCACTCTGACTATCTGTGAACAAATAATTATCCTTCTGAGGATGTCCCAATTCTTCCAAGAAGAACTAAAGCCATATCATCTATTTGGCTGCCTCTGTAGCAGCAACATACTCTGCCTCTGTAGTGGAGAGAACATTAATCTTCTATAGCCTAGAAACCCAGCTTACGGCTGCCCCACCAATAGTAAAGACATAACCTGTAGTACATCGCCTGGTATCAATATCCCTAGCCAAATCTGAGTCAACATAGCCCTGTAAATCAGTAGTAGAGTGCCCAAAGTGTAAACACTTATTGGATGTTCCTCTCAAATATCTGAGAATCCACTTGACAGCATTCCAATGCTCAAATCCTGGATGACTCATATACCTGCTAACGACTCCCACTGCATGTACAATATCTTGCCTAGTGCATACCATAACATACATCAAACTTCCTATAGCTGAAGCACAGGGTACCTTGGACATCTTATCCTCCTCTTCCTGTGTCTTGGGACACATCTCCTTAGTCAATTTCAAATGACCAGGTAAAGGTGTGCTGACAGCT
This sequence comes from Cupressus sempervirens, assembly GCA_028749045.1. Classification (NCBI taxonomy): domain Eukaryota; kingdom Viridiplantae; phylum Streptophyta; class Pinopsida; order Cupressales; family Cupressaceae; genus Cupressus; species Cupressus sempervirens. The sequence continues at coordinate 464,642,346 of CM053788.1, read as the reverse complement.
TTAGCATTCTCCATAGAGAAATGTTGCAACACCTTCTCAACATAATCAGCTTGAGATAGCGTCAATGTTCTATTCTTCCTATCTCTGCAAATCTTCATACCAAGGATTTGTTTTGCTGCCCCCAAATCCTTCATAGCAAATGCATGTGCTAATTGGCATTTCAGCCCCTTAATATGATCCATGTTAGACCCAGCTATAAGCATATCATCAACATATAAACATAAAATAATGTAGCTATCATCATCCAACCTCTTAAAATAAACACAGTAATCTGAATGACACCTATTATATCCATGCTCATGCATAAAACTGTCAAATTTCAGATACCATTGCCGAGGTGCTTGCTTCAAGCCATATAAACTTTTCTTCAATTTGCACACTAAGTTCTCCTTACCTTTGACCTCAAAACCCTGTGGCTGAGCCATATATATTTCTTCATCCAAATCACCATGAAGAAAGGTTTTTTTAACATCCATCTGCTCTAAATGCAAATCTTCAGTAGCCACAAGACTTAAAACAGTACGAATAGAAGTCATTTTAACAACAAGAGAAAATATCTCATCAAAATCAATTCCCTTTTTCTGTGCAAATCCTTTTACAACTAACCTGGCCTTAAATCTTTTCTTACCTCCTTCCTCATCTTTCAACCTATAAACCCATTTATTTTGTAAAGCCTTTTTACCTGCAGGCAACTTGCACAAATCCCATGTCTTATTTTTCAGTAAAGAGTCCATTTCATCTTTCATTGCAGACTCCCACTGAATCTTAGTATCCACCTGCACAGCTTCATCATAACTTTCAGGTTCACCAGCATCAGTAAGTAAAATAGAATACAAAGAGGGAGAAAATCTTTGTGGAGGTCTAATTTTCCTTGTTGACCATCTAACATTCACTGGTGTGTGTGGTATTTGTTGTTGCAGTTGTTGCACATCATGAGGAATGGCTGGAACATCAGCTTTTGGAGTATCATCCAGCACTACATAATCATCTTCTTTCTTCTCATGTTGCTGCAATAGATCTTTGTACAACACTTTTTCATTGAATATGACATCCCGGCTTCTTATAATTTTATGATTTTCAAAATCCCAAAGCCTATAGCCAAATTCATTAATGCCATATCCAACAAAGACACATTTCTTTGATTTAGCTTCTAGCTTGGTTCTATTTTCAGAGTCTATATGAGCAAAAGCTTCACAACCGAAGGTCTTCAGAAAAGAATAACTCACCTTCTTACCAGTCCATGCTTCCTCTAGAATACCACAGCCCAAAGGAGTAGAGGGACCTCTATTAATCAAATATATTGCAGTATTGATAGCCTCTGCCCACATGTGTAAGGGCAACCCAGCATGCAACCTCATGCTCATTGCACGCTCCATTATAGTCCTGTTCATGCGTTCAGCCACTCCATTTTCCTATGGACTCCTTGGAACAGTTTTTTGTCTACGAATACCATTAGTGGAGCAATAATCTTCAAATTCATGACTGTAATACTCACCACCATTATCAGATCTGAGACATTTTAATTTCTTACCAGTCTCATTTTCAACCAAGCATTTCCATTTCTTAAAAGTTTGAAATACATCAGATTTCTGTCTAAGGAAATAAACCCATACTTTTCTAGTTGCATCATCAATAAATGTAACATAATAATGAGAGCCACCAAGAGAAGATACCTGAGGCGGTCCCCATACATCTGTATGCACAAGCTCTAATTTCTCCTTTTTGTTTTCCTTCCCAGTCTTTACAAAACTCACTCTCTTTTGTTTTCCATACACACAACTTTCACAGAAATCCATATTCACACATTTTAGACCTGGTAAAACTTTCCTTGAATGAAGTACTTTCATACCTTTCTCACTCATGTGCCCAAGTCTATTGTGCCACAGCGCTGTATCAGAATCTACAGCAGCTATTTGTTCTCCCTGCTCAACTGCAATAATTGTTCCTGAATATTCATTGTTCTCTGAAACAATCAAAGTAGAAGGAACAATATGACCTATACAAAGATATAAGGTGCCTACTTTCACACCTTTTGCTACTACAAGGGAACCTTTTGAAATCTTCCAATTTTTATCATTAAAAGTAACTACACAAACCTCATCACCGAGTTGCCCTGCTGAAATTAAATTCCTACTCAGCTTTGGAACATGTCTTACCTCATGTAGTAGCCAATGATTCCCATTCTGCAACTTAATCTTAATTTTTCCCTTTCCAACAATCTGACGGGGTTCATTATCCCCCAAATAAACAAGCCCAAAATCCCTTTGGACACAATCAATGAAATAACCTCTATGAGGTGTAGCATGAAAAGAAGCACCAGAATCTAAAACCCATGAATCATCAACACTCTCTAAAGATAGAAGCAAAGCATCCTCTTCGGATTTATTACTTACCACATTTGCCTCTTTGTCTCCATCTGATTTATCTCCTTCATTTTTCTTTTGAGTCCAGCAATCTTTCTTTTTGTGCCCTGGTTTCCCACAGTACCAGCAATCATTTGGTCCTCTCGATTGAGACCTCCTCCCCTTTGACTTTCCTCTTGATTTCCCACGATTTCTAGAGTTACTTCCTCTTTCAGTCGTTCTGCCCCTGCTTTGTGCATTTAAAGCACTTCCTGATGTAGATCCACCTGAGGATTTTCTACGAGTTTCCTCACTTAAAATAACACTGATCACATCATCATATTTTAGGGTACTAGATCCAGGAACAGAATTACTCACCGCCATTACCAAGCCATTCCAGCTTTCAGGCAAAGAACACAAAATCAAGAGAGCCCTAATTTCTTCATCAAAATTGATACCCACAGAAGATAATTGACTAGTAATAGTATTAAACTCATTTAAATGATCTGCAACAAATCCACCTTCTGCCATTTTCATATTAAATAAATGCTTCATGAGAAATACCTTATTTGAAGCGGAGGGCTTTTCATACAGTGTAGCTAGGGTTTTCATCAAATCTTCTGTCATCTTTGCTTTGGTAATATTAAATGCCACCGATGGTGCCAAGCATAACCGAATGCTTCCGAGTGCCTTTCTATCCAAAAGATCCCATTCAGCCTCTAACATAGTTCCCTGATTCTTGGCTTTTCCTTCCAACGGCTTCCATAAATCCTTCTGATATAAATAGTCTTCCATTTGCATCTTCCATAACTGGAAGTTCTGCCCATTAAACCTATCAACCCTCAACTTACCCTCATCTTCCATTGCTCCCACTCAACTGTGAGACTCCCACTTAACCATGAGACTTTCCTGCAGAGGATAACTGAAAGACAACCTTGCTCTGATACCACTTGTTAGGATAAACCACAGACAAAAATAAAAAAACTACATGCAAATATAACCAATAACAAAAATAATAGAACACACAGAAATGAACACAAGGCACCAAGATTTAACGTGGTTCATCCAATCCCTGGGCTGCGTCCACCAAACAGCAAGTCCGATCTTATTACAATCTAGTGATTACAACTTGATTACAATCCGTAATCCCTTACAGCTCAATACCGTTGCAAGAACCAATTTCGTATCACCACACATGAAAAATACCCAACACTAAGCCCTTTTTATACAAGTATTAAACCGCTTTTGGGTTATAATATGTCGGCCATAATATGTCGGCTACCATGTCGGCTACTTCCCAAAAAAAAAAAAAATTTGGGGCGATGCCCCGAACCCCACTATTTATGAAGTATGTACAGTACTTTCCTGATCAGTCACCACAATCTAACAGTTTCCTTTCTTGTGCAGATAATATGGCATCATCATCCTATTCAATGGTGGAAAAGATAGCTCCAAAACCCATAGTATTCAAGTACCAAGGTGCAATCTCAGTATCAATATGGGCATGTTGAGATTAGAGACATAAAACTCAGGCATATGGACTAGAATTCATTGCTTATAATCTATAACAAACCTAAAGAATGATTTGCAATGGTGTTTGCACTTATCTAGTCAGGCCTTTTTGACACAAAATCACATCCAAGATCTGTCCAATCCTTAGAACTCATAATGACACTTGCATAAAACTAAGTGACCAAAGAAAAGGTTGTTACAAGTGTTATAGGAGAGATAGTCCTTGACCCCCAACCCAGAAACATTGAGAAGGTATTCCATCTTCCCAGCATCGACCAATATTTGAATATTTATGATAGACTAGAAAGATGGTATTGAGAGAATGAAAAAGAAGCAAGAAAAATAAATCAATCCTCCTTCGTAATTGATCAAACACCAAAAGGCTACAAAATTGGCAAGGTAGACATGACCAAGGGCTATACAAAGAATGACATTGGATATGCAATTGTACTTCTGAGAAAAGTCATGGGACTTCTTGGAGTAGGACATCTTCACATCTAGATGGTCCACTTTATTGAAACCATCAAGATAGAAAAGATGCCAATTGATCGAGCTAATATCCTTACTGATAATTTGTAGGAGTAACTCATAGCTATTAAAGGCGATCCAAGATTATATATGACATAAAATATGGTGTACTTACTTGTGGAAAGAACCATAAACTACCTAGGCCTCTACAAGAAAAGGAGCATGTAGGATGATAATGCTTTGTCGTATGTGGTGTATCCACAATTAGTGAGAAATAAACTATTAGAAGAGAGTGAAGAATACAAGGTGGTGAATGATGACTTCATTTTCACAATCATCAGAATTATAGAAGGTGATTATGCAAAAAGGATGTCAGTAGAAGTAGTGGCCAAGATCATAGAGATCAACACTTACTACATTAAATTTAAACATTCACCTATCTCAACATAGCCAGTACTCTAGAAAACCCAAAGAAGCTCCTAGGATATCCATTTGATAGGATAATCTTGCTAGAGATTGCACACCAACTCACTTTTCCATATGATAGAGTGAGAAGACAACATAAGAAGACATGAGTCTGGCCCATCACCATCAGTGCTTTTTAGGTCAAACATAAGAAAACAATTATGATTTTTTATTATGAGTGGGATCAATATCCATCGAAAGAATACAGCTCCCCTTTCCTATACTTTGACAACATCATAATGGTACAACATTTGGTAGGGAAGTATTTTGTGCATGAGGATGCATTAGAAGATCACTAGATGAATGCAATAGATGACCATGATATCTAGATAAGGGATTATTATAGGATGATTCTATATCTAGGAGAAAAGGTGCTAAAGATAAAGATCCCTCTAAAGGAGGTGGAAAAAGATACTAAAGATATCTTGGATCCTTTATACAATAGGGACAAGATCTATGACTAATCTATAATGAACTTAGAAATAGGGAGAGATTATAATACAAATATCAATCATTGGGCTAGGCATATAGTCTAATTGAAAAAAGAATGGATCAAGAAACCTTTCAAAATGGATCTAGTTCCTCAAGTTATTCCCCTACAAGCTACTGCACGACCAATTAAAGGAAAGGTTGTATTAGTAATAGTGCCAACCTTCCCTCCTCAATCCTTAGTTAGGCCAAAAATAGTTCTCCAACATGATAGGGAGGATTTGTACTTCATGGCTAATAAGGACACAAACAAAAGGAAAAGAGTACTTGCAAAGGTAGAAGAAGAATAGGTACAACCTCAACAGGTTGAGCCTATAACTCAAGAGATACCTCAAGATCCTGAACAAGATCCACAAGCACCTCTACAACTAAAATAGGTACAAGAAGAACATAGAAAGGAAGAAAAACTTAAGAACATGCAAGGGTTGAATTAACTATGGTGGGAACACAAAGGATAAGATTAAAGAAGAAAAATAATCTATCCCCACAAGTATCCAAGATGATCCCAGAAGTAGAGGCAAAAGAAGAAGAAGAAGAAGAGGAGGAGGAGTAGATTGAATATATTATCATAAGCCAAAGGACCCATTTAGAAAGGGAAACAGAGGAAGAGAGAAGAAGTTTAATAGTGACCCTTCCATATTCTCAAAAAGAACCCATCCAAGAATTAAGATCAAAGGATGAACAAAAAAAATGAATAATTGACATGGAGGGTCAAGAAACTGATATCTTCAGCCTATCTAATTTTGATTTTATACTAGTGCAGACTGAGATGGTGGGAGAGAAGATAAGAGATACTCTCACAAGTGAGCCCTTAGGAGAGGACTAGAATCAAATGCCACCTTTACTTCAAGGATATTTGGGTGTTCCACCACCATCTCAGTGTTTAGCACTTCTGGATAAGGGATTAGTGACTCCATTTTCTCAAGCTACAAAACAAGAAGAACAAGAAATAGAGGAAGGGGATCCCTAATAGCTACATGCTGATGAAGCATTTGAGGAAGGGAAAATACTAGAAGAGCATCAAAAAAATCCTCAAAATACTAAGGCTAGGACCATACCCCAACCATATACAAAGACTCAAACTGTAGATCTTTCTCAACAAGAAAAGACTCTAGAGAGGACTAATAAGTGGAAGAAGCCTATACTAGAAAAAACCTCTTTAACAAAATACATGTCTCCCATGGGCACCACATTGAAATCACTAAAGAGGGAGGTTATGTTTCATTACAAAAGGAAGTTGGACCTAATAATTATGGAGGAAATGAATGAATTAGTAAAAGCAATCAGGAAGCCTGAGCCACCTGTGGGTGATGTGTGAACATTGGCCTTCATAATGAAGAACCAAGATCAAGAATTTCTTACACATATAGCCATTCCTCCTCTTCATGCTCACACTAAACAACTAACTCCTAAATACTACCAAATGAAGGGGCTCATGTTGGGAAAATCCACGATAGACACAACCAAACTGATGATCACTACGGGTATGAAAGAGGTGCTTAGACATTTGAACTAGGATGATTCTAAGTTGATAGCACTCTAGAGGAAAAATGAGATATTAAGAAGGATAATTGCATGAAGTTATGGGCCCTATTGACTTTGATAATCCAAAGGTCACTCTTTCTATGTCATTAGAGAGGAAAGAAACATGAACAACACCATTGGATCCATTTTTGGAAGCATGTCAGCAATGGTGTGACAATTTTGAAGAGAAATGTGTGAAGATAATACATGGTAACTTGAACTTGTTACACTGCATCCAGACAAGTGCAGATAAGTTGGTATCCATTATGAACCAAGATTTAGGGTTAATGGATGAAGTACATACCTAGATGAAAGACCTACATGCATTGACATCAATGAAAGGTAAAAGGTATCATATGTTGATCAAAGTATATACTACTAAGGAGCTAGACAAGCTTGATGATTTGATTGAGAATATATAAATAGGAAATAAAGTCATAGAGGGATTACACATAGATATCTAGAGGGTAAGAGATCAAACTCAAGAGAAAATTTTGGAAGCAGAAAGGTACTACAACACTACTTGGCTTGAGATTTTTAAAGATGAGTCCATAACCAAGTTCATTGCAGTGCAATTAGTGGTCCAACAATTTCAAGGAACTTTCAAAGATTCTTTGTTAGTTGAAGAAATATGACAAGAGTTCAAGACTTAAGAGGTATTTTGGAGCTGGACACTAAACTTGATGATTTTGCATCAACTCAAATACAAGTCAATAACTATTGGCAATTAGCTAAAGATAAATATGGGGCTTTGGATTTTCCAAAAGTCATCCAAGTAGAAAAGATCATAGAGAAATTCAAGAGTAAACATCAAAACATCATTTTGGTATAAAAGGGAAGAAAACCTAGATGTTTCAAATTCAATTTTGACACTTAGGATAATTTTGGATATTTGGAACTTGTCATCAAGGTGTATAGGTGCTCTTTTCATAGAGGTGTGTTGATAGTTTTGAAGAAGAAGTAGTCCACCAATAGTTAACTTCTAGTTCCTAATTTAGAGCATTCCATGCATTAAAAACACATTTTGACTATAGTTCAACTCCCAAAAATACCTAGAGAAGGCTGAACTTCTAGAGATTCCTAGATCATCCTACAGCTGCATTCTTCTTATCTTCTCATTATTTTATTGTTTTAAGTCATGTAAAGGCTCATACACCCATTAATTGATATAAACAAGGGTAGAGATCTACTTAGCACCATTTAGAGAGTCAGTTTGTAAATAATTTAGATTTATTTTATTAGTTTTTAGCATGAGTTGCATTTTAAGAACTCTCACCTAACACAAAGGTAGAAGATGATTTCTTATAAATACATAGATGTAATATGTACTCCAAGCCATTATTTTGATGCAATAATATATGTTATTAGTGTTCTCATTTTGAGTGTAGTTATTCTTGTCAAAATGTGTTATGTTTGTGAATACATGTTCATGAATAATAATGGAGCCAATGGTTTTATTGTGTTATTATGTTTGTGGAACTTTTTAGTTTTGGTATTTTTCTCATGTTAATGAATTTTTTTGACATAATGAATTGGAGAAAATACCACCTATTGTTCTTTCATAGCTTCTTGTCTCACATGAGTGCACTTTCCATGGCCTTGCAAAATTCAAAAAGGCCTCCTTGTGAACATACAGATTTATCTTCAATTGAGTGGATTTTAGTATGTTGCAAAATTGGAGTTGATCTTCAATTATCTTTTCAAGAGAAGATTTTGAAAGGATTCCTTTCATTCAACATCATGTAAAATGATAGCTCAAAAAATAGCCCTCCTCAATATTAGGCCCTCTCTTCATCCAATAAGGTATCGACATCGAGGAGGAAATCAAGTTATATATCTACTAATTACAAATTAGAGGAAGGATAAATAAGTGGTTGGGTTCTAGTTGTTGCCTAGGAATATGTTGGAATTCCAAAAGTAGTGGCATTTGATACAACAAATATGTCAAGAAAATCAAGGACTAATAAGGATTGCAAGGAAACAAAATTAGATGATATTTATAGTACACCAAGGAACAAAAGAGGTAGACTTCCAAGTACCTGTTTCAAATCTAGGGATAACAAGCATCATAGACATCAATTAACCACTTATTTCAAGATATTAAAAGGTACCATGGATATTCGATAGTTCAATTTTCATATGGATCTAAATTTATGTTTATGGAATATCAGGGGTCATGAATCTCCTAAGAGGAAGCATGTTAACAAGAGATTCTTAATGATACAAAAATATATTAACTTCTTATTCTTATAAGAAGTTAAGGAAGTAGTGTTGGTATAAGAAATCACTAGTTGGGGGGGTGGGCGGGGCGGGGGAGGGGGGGTGAGTCACTAAAAATAGGTAGAATACTAATTCGATCATTGATATTATTACTTAAAATTAACTTCCAAAATACATATCATATAATTTCTAAAATGAAATATAAATAAATAGCATCAAACAATCACACATATAGCACACATAACACACTTATTTTTGTATGTGGAAACCCTTAACTATGTTGACACATGTTTTGATAGGGTTTTAATCACCTTTTGGAATCTGTACAATACCTAGGATTTAGCTACAAACCATGGCAAGTACATCCTAACAAAGAAATAAGACCAACTAAAAAGACAATATAGTCTTCTTCCCTTTGAACTCTGCAAAGTTTAGGTGGGTATACTTGGGATTAGTATCATTCTTTATCCATTTTACATGTCTATTCCTAGTCCCCACACAAAGCATATAACAACCCTCAACTATTCTAACTATAGGACATCCCAAGGAATGAAAGATAACCAATAATTCATATTCTAGTGTTCCCAATTCAAGTATGGGATAATTCCTTTAGATCTAGATTCAACATCAAGTAAAAGATTATTGATTAAAGATATTAATAATATGTAAGCCTAGTAGTTTTCTCAAAACTATAACATGACTAGTGCTTTATCTATTGGACTTTAATTATAAATTTGACATTAAACCCTCAAATCTACTCCTTCACTTTGTGATAAGATTAATACTCAATTAAAATATCATACTTATCAAAATCTTTCAATGAAAAGATTCAATTCTCTCAAAACCTATTCAGAATTTACTTCATAATTTTGATTAAAAGAAAAATGTGATATGGGATAATGTTCTAAGAGAATTATAACTGGAATTCAATATAAATGCTATTTAATTACAAAAATTTGAAGAACAATATAAAAAAAGACAAGATCCAGATTGGGCAATTTTAATGACTTCTTCATTTTTATTTATTTTCTTGAAAATAATACAATTAGAGTATCAGATCTATGAAATATAACAACTCAAGATGGATTTAAAATATTGAAACTCTATTTTCCTCTATTCATGAGAAAAAACCCAAAAGAATGCAACACATAGTACTAGACTGACTAAACATGAGTATATTACATTCATCAACTTCAAAATTCATGGACCCTTCATCCAAGCCTTGGAAATCCTTTTATAGAAAAGGATTGGAACAAGCTTGAAGCTCAAAGGAATGACACATGTCACCTTTTCAAATGATAAACAAACTTGCTACATAAGAAAAAAAATGTCAAATCACTCCTTTTGGAAACAAAGAAAATAGAGAAAGAGATAGTTGGAAGTTTGCACAACTAGTAGCTTAGATTTTCAAGATCAGTTCCATATTTCAATGTAGGTATACCCATAATTGGTGAACCAAAAAAGTAAGATACATTATTAAAATGATTGTGTTCCCTCTTTTGTCTTTTATGATCATTTAAGCATAATGTCTAACTATCTCCAACTGATGTTGGGGCAATGCCTTCAGGTGGTGGTGTGACATCTTCTATTTTCTCATGCTCTTGGGCATCAATCACCACGTATGGATCATTTCCTTTTGAACTACATTTTTCACCCACTCATTAAAAATAGTATATGTTAGAAGCATGAACTCTAATAATATTCCTATGTGGGAGTACTATAGAAATATGATTAGATCATTATTTTGATGATATGTTACATTCATGACTCTGTTTGTCATTGATGTCAAAATAGCAATTTTATGTGGTATTTGACAGAAGAAAAAAGGTAAAGATTAAGTTGGTACGCACAGATCATTGACTATTTTCACTAGTGAGGTTAATGGGAGATACTTCTAAGTGTCTAGTATATGTGACTAACCTTGGGTGAAAAAGATATTAAGTCTGGAAGAAGTTATGCAAGTTATGGTGAAGACTATTCTGAGATAGAGTTTACAAAAGCATGTTCTGGTAAACTTTTATATCTCTTAGCGGTGTTGTTATTATGAGAAGTAAGATTAAAGGTGTGTAGAAGACATGTTGGAGATGATGTGGCTAAGATTTCTAATCATAATATTACATGTATGAAAATTTATTCAAGTTATAAGGTGATAGATTGATGTTATCACTAAGTAAAACATGTTCTTAATGAGCTCCTATAATAATTAATTGAGAAGGGGTATTAGCTAACTCAAGGGAATTGTTTTATGGACTTGGTATAAAGGAAGGACATTTTCCTTTTGTTAAAAAAAATATACAAGCAAGCATAAAGAGTAGAATAGAAGAGAAACAAGTTGATATGTGAGGATAAGAAGAGCAGAGAGAAGTTGGAGAAAACTTTGTTGTCGAGATTCTATTATGAGATCTAAGGTTTGATATTTGTATCTAAGGTTTGTGACCTAGTCTACAAGGTTTGATAGTGATTCATCTAGTTGATAGGATAGAGGAAAGAGGTTAAAGAATAGTATGAACAATTATTATGAAAGGAATAGTTGAGAGATCAGTTGGACTTTTGAAGTTCAGTGGTCTTTCCCTAGAAGTTGTTTGGACAATGGGTCCTTCTGCCTTCTACAACTCCTAACAGGGTTGGCACAACTCCTAATAAGGTTGGAATCTTCTACAAGGATTCAAAGTTTCCTAACGAGGACTCATATATATACTAAATGTTGTAACAGACTCTTAATAGGGTCTATCATCTAACAAGGAATGTTTATGTTAGGACATCATCTTGTGGGTACCATCCCCACTAGGGATTTCCCTCCAATCAAGGGTTTCCCTAGTTAAAAAATCTAGTGTAATTATGTGTGCATCTTGTTATGGCTTCTATTTACTTTGATTGAATTGTTAAAATTAATTAAGGTTGATTAATGTTGTAATTGGATAACTAATTCACCCCCGCACCCCTCTCAGTTATCTTGGTGGACTATTATTTATAACAATTCCTTGCAAAATAATTGTTCATACTATGTTTTAACCACTTTCCTCTATCCTATCAATCAGAAAAATCACTATTATACCTTGTAGACCAGGTCACAAACCTCATATCTAAATATCAAACCCCAAATCTCAAAATAGAACCTTGGCAACAAAGTTTTCACCAACTTCACTCTTCTATGCTTATCCTCGCATATCAACTTGTTTCTCTTCTATTCATATCTTTATTCTTTCTTCTATATTTTTTATAATAAAGGAAAATTTCCTTCCTTTTATACTAAGTCCATAAAACAATTCTCTTGAGTCGGCTAATACACCTTCTTAATTAATTATTATAGGACCTCATTAAGAACACATTTTACTTAGCGATAACATCAATATGTCACCTTGTAACTTGAATAATTTTTCATACATGTAATATTATGATGAGAGATATTAGGCACATCATCTCCAACATTTCTTATACATGCCTTTAATCTTGCTTCTCAGAATGACAAATCTTCTAAGAGATATAACAAGTTTACTAGAACATGCTTCTGTAAACTCTATCTCAGAATAGTCTTCACCAAAACTTGCATAATTTCTTCCAAACTTAATGTATTTTTCACCCAAGGTTATTTTCATATACTAGACACTTAGCAAGTATCTCCCATTAACCTCACTAGTTAAAATACTCAATGATCTATCTATACCAACTTGATCTTTACCATTGTTCTTTTGTTAAATACCACATAAAACTGCTATGTTGACATCAATGAAAAACATAGTCATGAATGTAACATATCATCAAAATAATGATCTAATCATATTTCTACTATACTCCCTCATAGGAATATTATCATCATTCATGCTTCCAACATTCTCCCCCTTTGGCATTGATGGCAACATAGATCGAAAACATCTGGTTCCAAGAATACCAACTATTAAAGACTGTTATCCTATCTTTTCAAATCCTTTTCATCAAGAATTCTCCCCCATTGATATACCTCAATATGCTCTATAACTTCTCCATGTATGAAAATATTTTTCATGTTGTAATCTCTCCCCCATTGACATTAATGTCAAAGGTTTTAGAAACCATCTATTAATGCATCATGTCAATCTCTGCAACAACTGTCTTTGACCTACTCAAGTGTCCAAAGACAATATCCAAAACAACATCTATCAAGAGTCCTAAATGATTCTATCCATCATAGATACTCCCCCATATAGGAAGCATTAGCATTTAGTCTAGACAAAACAATAGTGCTCTGTACCATTGGACTAATGCACTCTTGCATCATCTACTTTGATGTAGGTAGGGGCATAACCTCTAGCATAATGCAAATACACAAAAGTCTCTTTGGGAAGAGCCTTGGTGAAAATATCTACAATCTTCTCTTTGCTGCTTACATACTCCAATCTAATTTCCTTTTCTACAACTTTCTCTCTCAACATGTGATATTTGATAGAAATGTGATTAGTCTTAGAATGCAACACTGGATTCTTAGACATATTCACTATGCTTATGTTATCACAATGTACGAAAATAGGTACACTGAATTCTATCCTTATATCCTTTAGCATCTACTTCATCCAAATAACTTGATTACAATTGTTTATTGCTGCAACATATTTTGCCTTTTTTGTACTCTGTGAGATACAATCCTTCTTCTTGCTTAACCAAGAGATCAATTTTCCTACAAGAAAAAATGCTACACCACTAGTGCTCTTTATGTCATCCATATTGCTCACCCAATCAACATTAGTAGAAGCATACAAAGTAAAATCATTAGATTTTTCATACCACAATCCAAACTCTAGTGTTCCCTTCAAATATCTCAGTATCCTTTAAACTACTGCATAATGTGCTTCTCTAAAATCAGCTTGAAATCTTGCAATAATTCCAACTGCATTTTCTATATCTGGCCTTGCGTGAGTTAGATTTGTGATCCTCCAATATAAATCTATACTTCTTCTTCTTAATAGTAGGTATCTTGTCCTTTATAAATAACTTGTATCAAGTTACCATAGGTGTTCCATGTTTCCAAACCAAACCTTTCAATAGATCTTTCATATACTTAGCTTGAGAAATAAATATTCCTTCTTTATCCTAGAAAATCTCTAATCCTAGGAAGTATTTCATTTACCCTATTATGCTCATTTCAAATTCCTTCTTCATTTCTTCCACAAACTTGTCACTTTCAATAATAGTCTTAGTTCTTAGATTATAACTTCTATAAGCTCTACTTTTCATTGAATAACCAAAAAAAAACCTTCATCACTTCTAGCATCAAATTTACCAGCATCATCATCTCTTTTGATATAACATTTTTTGCCAATAATTATGAAGTGCTTAACTATAGGTGAGTGACCAAGCCATAGTTCATAAGGGGTTTTGTTTGTGTCTTTCTTGACCTGCACTCTGTTCATAGTGTAGACTGTTGTATTCACATCTTCTCTCCAAAATGTCTTGCATACATCATTCTAGGCTAACATAGCTCTTTCTACTTCTGTTACTAACCTATTTCTTCTTTTTGCAATGCCATTTTTTTCAAGGGTTCTAGGAGTTGAAAGTTGTCTTTTGGTTCTATTGGCTTCACAAAAGATGTTAAACTCATTTGAAGTAAACTCTCCTCCTCTATTTGATCTTAAACATTTAATATTCATACCTGATTCATTCTTAACTCTATTCTTGAATATCTTGAGCTTTTCAAATGCTTCATATTTCTAATTAAGAAATGTAACCCACATCATTCTATAAAATTCATCAACAATATTAATGAAGTACCTTTCACCATAGAATCCTTTAGTTTTTGTAGGCCCACTAAGATTTTTTTGTACAATCTCCAACTTTGATGTAGTAGTAAACCTCTTGCTAGGAAAATAAGCTCTATTATGTTTTTCCAATATATGCTCTTTGAAAATTGTGTTAGTAGCCTTTACAATCTTAGGAAAATCTCTGACTATAAACATATTACTAGTTTTCACAATGTTTTCAAAATTTATATGACAAAATCTCTTATGCCATAACCAATTATCATCTACCTTTGCAACCAAAACATGTCATTTCAATAGGATTTAGCTGAAATACATTACCTCTATATTTGGTTCCCATTCCAATTACCTTTCCATCTTTGTCTCTGATCATGCATGTCTTCTCTGTGAAGTGCAACTAATAACCTTTATCCACTAGTTGTCCAACACTCAAAAGATTGTGTTTCAAACCATCAATAAAATATACATCCTCAGTGTTAGTCTTAGCATCAAGAGTTATAGATCCAATACCTTTAGCATGTTAAGCTACATTATTTCTAACTCTAATAATGCCTCTATCATAACTTTTCAAATCAATGAACTTGTTCATATCACCAGTCATATGATGTGAACAACCACTATCAATTATCCAATTAGATTTCTTTTCAACCTATGATATCAAAGCCATTTTCTCTAGAATTTCTTCTTTAATACCTGCAAATCCTATTTCATCATCATTGGCACTTAGTACTCATTCATCAAATTCATCTTCTTCATTGACATACAAAAAATCTCTATCTCTTCTAGGTTTGAAATTTCCTTTATACCTTTTCTCTCTTTTAGGAAACTTAGATGCATAATGAACAAATTCATTACAAGTCCAACATTTAAAGATTTTCTTACCATATTTTTTCTCTTATTTCAAGAAGGGTTGCTCCTTCTATCTTTCTGTCCTCATCTAATCTACTACTACTAGCAAAATCTTCTCTAGCACTTGTGCTCCTTGATTGATTAGGTCTAATGTTTAGGGCACTAAAGGCTATCTCTATTCTAGATAATTCTCCAAACTATCTAGGCTCATTCTCAACTACTTCAAGCCTCCCAAGTTATGTTTCCTTGGTGAAATCTTTGGTACAACTGATCAACAACTATATCATTTGAACTTCCCACTTAAATGGTGGTGTTAAACTCTTCAACATCTTATAGATCACCTCATCATGTTCCTTGGTTTCTCCTTGAGATTTCATATTTACAGTAATTTCTGATATTCTACCTACATATGTTCTTATAGATTCATCTTCCATCATTTTAGCATCTTGAAATGCACAAATCCAAATTTGTAGCCTCATTTTCTTAGAATTTACATCACCTTCAAAACTATTTTCCAAAGCTTTCCAAATCTCATGAAAAGTATCAAGTGTTTTTACCTAATTGTACTCTATTTCAGGAAGTGCAAACAATAGTGCTTCTCTAGCTCTCATGTTGCACATAAAAAGTTCTCTAGGTCATCCTCGGTATAAGTTTCCAACACACTTTCAACAATAATTGTCTTTTCTAATTTTGTCAAGATCTAATATCCTAGACCCTTGCACAACAAATGTGTCTTCATATTTTCCTTCAAGCTGCCATAGTTTTGATGTAGGTCCACTCTGATACCACTGATGAAGGGCCACACCACTCGTATCAACTCAGAACCAAGAGCAACAATATGAAGACAATTTTATTATACTTGAAGATCCTTACAACACCTACAAGATGATATCATAGATATGACTTCTTCAAAAATAAGTTTACAATTTCTTCAACATAAGAGAAATCCCAAATAAGAGTCTTCACACCAAGAGCTTCACCAAGAAAATCTACTTTTAGAGCTACACCTTTAGAGCTTTCACACCTTGAAGTCTTCACACCTTCTAGCTTCTACTTCTCAAGCTTCCACTTCTCAAGCTTCTCCTTGAGCTTCTCCAAGCTTGATTAGAAATGTTCATATGCCTTGCTTAAATAGGCACTTACCACCCAATACATGACTTATCCACAACCTTCTACACAATATCCACAATCTTCTAAAACTTCCATAACTTTCTAGAATTACAACTAAGCACCACCATGTGGCCCAATTAGAAAATTACATTTCCTTTATGGATCACAACAAATATTAAATGCAAGATTTAAGAAACTTTCCACAAGCTTCTAAGATGCCACCTACACACCTCGATTAATGTAATGACAACTATTTTTTTAATTTTTTCTATTTATGCCACCTATGCACCTCGAAAATAAAAATCCTCTTTTCCTTTCTTTTTTCCTTTTTATTTTTTATTATTTCTCCTCTAATTTTCGTCACTTTTCTCTCTCCTCCAGAATTTATTTATTTATTTATTTATTTTTTTGCCTTTTTTTCTTTTTCAAATTTTTTTTTTTTCCAATAATTTTCCAATGCAAGATGCTCCTGCATCAGACTCCCTCGGTAGATAGAAAAGTGTGTCCCACACTTGGATGCCAAAAAGAAAATCTACAACCATCTTCATCTTCACCAAAGGCTTCCACCTCAATAGGGACAACAAAACCACCATGCGAATCCTCCACATCTGCATTACTCTATCAAACACTAGAATCTCAACCATCCAATCAACATGCTCATTCCCAGGAACAAACTGAACATAATGCTTCATTAGAAAACTCCCATTCACATCAACAACTAGTGAATCCACACCAGCAGCAACAAACCCCGCATTAGCAACAACAAACTCCATATCAGCACCAACATGTAGATCTCCATCAATACATGCCAAACTCTCAACACCAACAACCTCATTGCTCACAACAAGATGCTCTGCAATACATAACTCACCTCCAACAACTGGATCATCCACCTCCAAGTGCTCCATAATCTCCATGTCAGATTCAACCAATTGATCATGAAAACCAACCTCGATCCCAACATCAATAACATTAGGAATATCTTCAGCAACAACCTCTAGTTGCTCTACAAGTTCTGCATCAGGCTCCACAAACTGATCAGCAAAACCATCCTCTTCCACCTTGACCTTCTTAGCTTGATCAGCCAATCTAGCATCCAACTGAGAAATCATCTTAGAAAAATTCCTCTCCACTATATCATGGATTTTCGCAATCATCTTAGGGTCCAATGCTCTTGGAGCCATCTCCCAAGATCTTCATAAACCCTCTGCAACAAATCCTTCCTACACTTCTTGTGACAACCAAATTGTTTGCAAGTCAGATAGCAACCTTCCACCTCACACGAACAATCAGGAACCACATCACAAGTCTAGGACAACGGATTTGCAATCCACCAGCTCTGATAAAATTCACCCAACCAAGGTCCTGGTACAAACTGCCTCACACTTTGGCGATCTGCTTGTACACTCAGGAACTCCTGCTCTGATACCACTGATGTAGGTCCGCTCTGATACCACTGATGAAGGGCCACACCACGCGTATCAACTTAGAACCAAGAATGCAACAATATGAAGACAATTTTATTATACTTGAAGATCCTTACAACACCTACAAGATGATATCATAGATATGACTTCTTCAAAAAGAAGTTTACAATTTCTTCAACATAAGAGAAATCCCAAATAAGAGTCTTCACACCAAGAGCTTCACCAAGAATTTCTACTTTAAGAGCTACACCTTTAGAGCTTTCACACCTTGAAATCTTCACACCTTCTAGCTTCTACTTCTCAAGCTTCTCCTTGAGCTTCTCCAAGCTTGATTAGAAATGTTCATATGCCTTGCTTAAATAGGCACTTACCACCCAATACATGACTTATCCACAACCTTCTACACAATATCCACAATCTTCTAAAACTTCCATAACTTTCTAGAATTACAACTAAGCACCACCATGTGGCCCAATTAGAAAATTACATTTACTTTATGGATCACAACAAATATTAAATGCAAGATTTAAGAAACTTTCCACAAGCTTCTAAGATGCCACCTACACACCTCGATTAATGTAATGACAACTATTTTTTTAAATTTTTCTATTTATGCCACCTATGCACCTCAAAAATAAAAATCCTCTTTTCCTTTCTTTTCTCCTTTTTATTTTTTATTATTTCTCCTCTAATTTTCATCACTTTTCTCTCTCCTCCAGAATTTATTTATTTATTTATTTTTTTTTTTTTTTTGCCTTTTTTTCTTTTTCAATTTTTATTTTTTTTTTCCAATAATTTTCCAATGCAAGATGCTCCTGCATCAAGTTTGTTCCATCAACCTTCAAACAATCCTTGTTGAATATGCTAGCCATGGATCTCCCAAAGTTGTTAAACTTTATCTTCAAGGACTTGCTGCTCTAATACCAATTGTTAGAAATAATATTCCACCAAGATAATTGAGAGAGGGGGGTGAATCAATTATCTTGGTGGACTATTATTTCTAGCAATATCATTAAGTCAATTAAATTTAATAATGTCCTTTCCTTCATCATAATATCTTTCCATTTTTCCTTCAACTATTTTATTTTAAAACTTAAAGAATATCTCAACTCTTACAATCTCATCAATAGTTCTTGTGAATAAATAATTATCTTCATTATTTATTATGCCATTTTCTTAGAGCTTAAATATTATTTGTACCCTTTATGACATAAGCGAAAAGGTCAAAAGCCTTATTAATATAATTTGAAAAATAAAACCTTACATTCCTTTGCAATGAATCTCTACTAATATCAAATTCTAATAAGTCTACCAGATGACTATATATTTTTTCAATCAAATACTCAACCTATAATTGGTCTTTGGCCACTAAGTAGATCTTATTTAGCACTTGTTCCCCACTGATCCACTTATCCAAAACTTGTTTTAACATAGTCTCTTTTTTATCAAGTGAGCTCCAAAATGTTTATGAGCCTTGACACTCAGTAATAGAAGAGTCTAGTATCAACACCACTTAGTAGGTGCATTATTGTACCTAGAACCTTTTCTTCATATCTTTGTACCATAATGATCTAAGCATTTTTAAGTCTAGCCCTTTCCTCTTCCACTTGCTCATTGAGATGCTCTTTAGGATGTAGTAGGATCTGAGGAATTTCAATAATTAGACCAATAAGAGGTGGTGGGGTAGGTGATGATGTAATCATTCTCTAAGAAGATTCACCCACTTGCATTTGTCCAACTTATTACTTCTCATACATAGTGATTTTTCTCATTAATTCCATGCTTCTTCGTCTTTTTGTGTCATAAGCCTCCAAAACCATTTCATACCTAAGGTCTAACTCATCTAATTTTTGTTTCTCTTTAATGACAATAGCAAGGGGAAAGTCTATAGTTTCTTATTCCATATATGTATCTTCCATTCTTGAAGTCTCACCTACCCTTTTCACTCTTAAACTTCCCATTTTATCTACATCAAAGACCTCATGTTTCCTTTCTCTTTTCTTTTTTGGATTGATGACATAACCAATGCAACATTGTATTCACTATATATTATCCCTTTTAATGATACTTTAGATTTTCCCCTATTCTATATTTAGTATTTGTTTCCTTGTTGATAGCATCAAAGACTATAACATCTACAATATCCCATTCAGGAAGAATTAGGACTTCTAAATCTTTAATCATCATTCTTACTTCCATAGTAGTAATCTTATTGAATTCAGACATCATTTCTTCCTTGATTTTTTTCTTTTATGAAAAATTCTTCTTTGTTAGGTTTCTCTAATATTCTCTTTTGAAATCTAGCCTTAAATTTGAAATACTCAATCTCCAAAAAAATTGAATAAAAGCTCTACACTTAACAAAATTGTCACCTAACATAAGTTGTACCACAAGCCTATTAAACAATAGGGTCTAATTATTTTCCTCTAAAATCATCAATGGTGAGGTCCAACACGGATGTTGTAGGCTCCTTTGGTACTCCATCCTCTAGCTCAATTGTTATAACAACTATGTCCCCTTGGTTACACAATTTTTCTAACTATTCTATAATTAATTGTTCATTTTCAAATTTCATTGGAGGACTTGGAAGGTAAATATATTCCTTTATCTAATGAAACCTTTTCCTCCACCCTGTGCCTCTTTGAAGTGGATTTCAATGAAGGACTCTAATATGGAGGCCTTTAGTATGCTATGGCTAGAGGACCATTGGCTTCATCTAATGTTGAGGGTCTAGCTTCTAACTCCTTTCCCTTTTCAACAATTTGATCACTTGTTTGTGCAACACTATACATTGTGTTCTTTTGAAGGGTGTATTTACTAGGAGCAACAACAAGAGTAAGTGCAAGCATTTCCATTATTTATTTTTCCTGAAAAAAATAGCTCTTTTGTCATTCAAAACCTTTCTAATTTTTCCAAAGTGTGTCATGAACTTATTAATTTTGTAACCAAATGTCCTTTCTTTCTTTAGAGGATTATAATCTTTATCAAAAATGTTTACAAAGGCTAAGGCCTTTTTGTAAACTCTCCAATTCTCTTTCCTAACTTCCTATTCTTGGAAGGGAAATTCATTTTTGATTATGTGTTCAAGATAACAAATCTGATCATTATTCCCTTTTTCCTTAGTTCTCTTTTAGAAAAAATCATAAAACCTCTTAGGGTCTTTCAAACCATCAATAAAATATACATCCTCAGTGTTACTCTTAGCATCAAGAGTTATAGATCCAATACCTTTAACATGTTAAGCTGCATTGCTTCCAACTCTGATAATGCCTCCATCATAACTTTTCAAATCAATGAACTTGTTCATATCACTAGTCATATGATGTGAAAAACCATTGTCAATTATGTGATTAGATTTCTTTTCAACCTATGATATCAAATCCATTTTCTCTAAACTTTCTTCTTTAATAGCCACAAATCATATTTCATCATCAAGGACACTTACTGCTTGCTCATTAGATTCATCTTCTTCATTGACATACAAACAATCTCTATCTCTTCTAGGTTTGAAATTTCCTTTATAATTTTTCTCTCTTTTAGGACACTTAGATGCATCCTGACCAAATTCATTACAAGTCCAACATTTAAATATTTTCTTATCATATTTTTTCTCTTCTTTCAAGAAGAGTTGCTCCTTCTTCTATCTTTTTGTCCTCATCTAATCTGTTACTGCTAGCAAAATCTTCTCTACCACTTGTGCTCCTTGATTGATTAGTTCAAATGTTTAGGGCACTAAAGGCTATCTCTATTCTAGATAATTCTCTGAACTATCTAAGCTCATTCTCAACTACTTCAAGTCTCCCAAGTTATGTTTCCTTGGTGAAATCCTTGGTACAAGGGATCAACAACTATATCATTTGAACTGCCTTGTTAAATGGTGGTGTTAAACTCTTCAATCTCTTCTAGATCACCTCATCATCTTCCTTGGTTACTCCTTGAGATTTTATATCTACACTAATTTCTGATATTCTACCTACATATGTTCTTATAGATTCATCTTCCATCATTTTAGCATCCTAAAATGCACAAATCCAGCTTTGTAGCCTCATTTTCTTAGAATGTACATCACCTTCAAAACTATTTTCCAAAGCTTTCCAAATCTCATGAGAAGTGTTAGTCACTATTTTTTCCCAAGATCTTTGGCAAATTTGAAAAAAGGAGAAAAATGAAAACTAACAAATTAAATTCCTATTTATTGATAAGGAATTCTTTGGTTTAAAGATTTACTCAATATTAATCAAGGTGCAGCTAACCTTTATGAAAAGATAATCGTTCTTCCTCTATTGAGGGAAAATCTTCCCAAGAAGTATTTTACTAAAAATACTTAAAAAATCAAAATCATCTCACAAATATGAAATAAATGTTGATGCTGAAAAACCATTTAATCTTAATGATCAATAGCATATACATGATTGAATGTTAAGATAAAAGAACAATGTTAAAAAAACAAAGATTTAACCTCCCATAGCTTATGAGATTTAAAATAGATAATTACAAAAGAATGCAACAATTATAACTTAACTTCCAAATATTACACACACTCTCAAGAATGCATATCACCATAAAGCAAACAATAGTATTTGCTTCAAGAAGTTTTAGTAAAATTAAATTGTAGAACTTCACTTCAATTGCTGCAAATTTGAAATGTTCTATTTCAAAATTTAAAAAGTGTTGAGTATCAAAACAAAAGTATTTTCTCTTTAGTCTATGGAGAGGTTAACCCTATCAAATATCATCTATTACATATATATAGGCATAGGGCCGGATATTTATCCAAAATTACCCCGCCAAAGGTAAATTGTCCATACATTAACACAACCATGTTAACTAAAACGCATCACAAAATAAAATAGGAAATTAAAAAACTTTCCATCAATGATTTGACACATTAGGAAGAACTATCTACATTGGCTGCAATCCTTGTGGCTTTCCATGTCTCATATGCGGTTGAAAACATAGAGATAATGCACTGATGAGGTAAGCCAATATACATCATCCTTTGTTTCTAAATTTCTTTCTCTCTCTTCAGTTCTATCATCTTCTCTGTGTGCATTTCTAAATGCTTAAAATTGATTATCAGCATAGCCTCAGTATGAGAAACATTGGAGAAATCATGCCTACATGGTGTCTATTTGTCTTGGACCTCCTAGAACTTTCTTTGGATTTCACCTATTAGTTCTTCCACAGGGGCAATGGAGTCACTCTCTTGTCCTACACAATTCTTACCAAACCACTTTAGATCACCTTGAATGATTTTGTCCATGAGCCTAAGGCTATCTAAGATTTATTTGATTTTGGTGACTACCTAGAGTAGCACCTCATTCCTCCATTCGATGCAATCCTTAATTACATGTAAGGTTTTCTCATCAAGGCCAGTGAAAAGGAATTCACCTTAAAAAATTTGCAAACCAAATCCCTAAATTTCTTCAATCAAAAGCACCACCTTCATCTAGTTATTTCTCTCTTTTTCAAAACCTTGATTGCTATACTTCACCTTTTTAAAGATGACAGTGGTCTCCTTTGAAGCCTTGTCAAAAAGTCTAATCTATTGCTCAGTTTTTTTTAGGATGAACTACAACAATTCTATAGATGTTTTTGCAATAGCTTTGTACTTTTTTAGATTGTCAAGAAATTGTTGATTGGCAGGAGAGGATACATCCACCATTGCTGACATTTCATTCAGAGGTTTGGGTTATGGATGTAGGATGGCATTGATATATTGTGCCATGTGTTTCATTGCCTCTTTCATTTCAAACTCTTTTCTAGGAGTATATGGTTTGAGGCATAAACGTGATAATGTAGGTTGTGCTAACCTGGCTTGTTTGTAGTTAGAACACCTATAGTGACCAATTTCAATAGGGAAAAAGAATGTGACTGAAATTTTTGTACTTTCAGAGGAGTCAAACACAGAAATGAGCTACCTACATATCTCTAATAAAACAATATTATCTAAATAGTAATGTGGCAAGTTAAGTGATTCACCAGAAAAGCCCCCAATTCTCAAATATGTAAATTTAGGGAATTGAATATAAAAATAGCCATAAATTTTAATAGCCTGCATGGATTCCTCTAATAGCCTATGATTTTCATGACCTTGGAGCTCAAAAACTAACCTCCTAAGAAAGACATCACTAATCCTCTTGAAGTCCTTTCAAGATTCAGTTGCATGAAGGTCTTTGTAATATTGGTAGATAGTCATCTCTTCTATCTAGGGCATATGTGGAATTCCCTCTCATTCTTTGGATGCAACTAAAATATAGAATAGGAAGGAATATAGAAAGAATAGGCTGAAATTACCTATCAGTATGAGGCCTCTATGTAAATTCTTAGATATTAAATCTGCCTAGTCAATAAATATTTCACCCTCAACAATCTTTAGAATGAAAAGATACATCCAACTTTCCCAATGAAAGGCATGATCATTTCCTTTGACCCTGTTCAGGAGTAACACAATGTCTACTATTTCTTTAATGAAATGCTTAATTATGAATGCCTTAGGAAATCTTGAGCCTCGTTCAGTTGGCCTCAACAACTAGGTTTGAGCCACAATGGAGTCATAATCTTTCTTTCTTCCATGATGTAGACACTCAAATTCCTCAAAGGTCCATGGTACATAGGGTTCTTTATGAGGGATTCTTAGGGCTATACTAACACTTGTCCTTCTGATTCTTACTAGCAGCTCCCTTGAAACTTTCTTTATGCATTTGGTGTTAGGGTCATAGTGATTTGCACACTCAACATCTAGTTTTGGCCACTCAATAGCTGGTGGAAAGGTAGAGGCTTCCAAAAACCACTACTAGCTAACATCTAATTTATGGGACCAAATTGAACATCCCTCGCCCACTCAATTACATCCCTTAGGTTCTTATTTACAATGAAAGTATCCCAAATTTTAGGAAGGGAGCTCAAAAGGAAAGATTTTCCAAGCTTAGGCATTTTGGGGCAAAAGAGCATCATGGTTTAACATAAAAGACATAGATTTATAGAACTAAACCAAAAACACTTCAAATGAAAGCTAGGCACAGAAATGACAAAGTAGGAGATAATGCACTTACATTTTTGGTTTTTAGACTTCCACCTTCCTTTCTTACGAGTCAGTGTCAAGAGCTCAAAATGATTAAATGAGAACTCATGCAGGACAAGGGGGGCAATTATGGGGAGTGATTTCTCAGAAACCCAAGAATAGATATGAGCAAGTAGAAAATCTATTACAAACATGCCACCTTTACTTTGACAAGACTTGTAATGAAATTTGTAGTTAATACCCATCAAATCCACATGCAACTTGACCTTTCATGATGTCACAAAATCTATGCGCCAGCTTTTTCCATAAACATCTTAAAATTATCATAATTATTACATTTTGCATCTTTGATATCACCTTAAGGTGGGACCCATTCCATTGGCTCATAAAGATGAGTTTATAATCTTGTTATGCACTTTCTGCAAGAAAACAAGCACATGTCAAAATATCTCAAAGTCAAAGTTGAAGTTAAAGTTTGAATCAACTTTCGCTTCAACTTCAACTTCAAAAAGTAGACTTGGGTTGATGGGGAGGACACTTTACCAAGATGAAAAGGAAAGAGTGAAGTTGAACTCAAACTTGAAGTAAATCAGGCTTCAACTTCAACTTCAAGTTGCAAAATGACACTTGGGTGGTAACTTTGCACATCGAGGAAAGGATATGGTAACAATTGGCTCCGACTAGGGAATGAGACTGGAACGGATCATAGGTGAACTTAGAAACTTTGGTTTCGTAGACCAAAAACAACAGACCTAAACTAAAGGCACACAAACTAGGAAAAGATAGAACAACACAAATGGAAGGAAAAAAAAGTAGGGGAAAATAGATATTTACAATGAGGACA
Source organism: Cupressus sempervirens (assembly GCA_028749045.1). Classification (NCBI taxonomy): domain Eukaryota; kingdom Viridiplantae; phylum Streptophyta; class Pinopsida; order Cupressales; family Cupressaceae; genus Cupressus; species Cupressus sempervirens. The sequence continues at coordinate 464,616,343 of CM053788.1, read as the reverse complement.
AAAAGAAAACCTAGAACTTGAAAAGTTTAAGATCCTGTCCATTGTATGATATGGGTAGATAATCACCATTAAGATACTTAAGTTTGAATGCATTGGAACCCAACTTGGTTGATATAATAAAAGGTCCTTTCTAGAGACTTTCAAACTTTGCATGAGCTCCTTTTGGTTCTCTTCTCTTGTCCCATAGTAACACCTAATCTCCTATCATGAACTTTTGAGGCCTAGCTTTCTGATCAAAAATTCTTTTTACTCTAGCTTGATGACTGGTGATGTGATTCACTATCTCCCTTCTTTCCTCTTCAATCTTTTGAAGGTATAGTACCCATTTTTTAATAGCAATAGAGAACACTCTGTCTTCAATTGTCTTTTGTAGATTTAGAGTAGGAAACTCCAGAGGCAAAGATAATTGTGCTTCAACTCCATATACTAGCTCAAATGGGGTCATACCAATAGTCCTTTTAGGAGAAGTTCTATCTTTTGAAACTACTTCATACAGGTGTTTATGCCAATCTCTGCCTTTTTCATCAACTAGATTCTTCATGATATTTATCAAATTTTTATTAGTTAATTCAGCCTGCCCATTACCTTGAGGAAAGTAATTAGAAGCATGTGATAATTTGATACCATGATAATAAAAAAACAACTAAAATTCCTGGGATGAAAATTTTTGATCATTATCAATAACTATTTTGCTAGGCACTTGAAAGCATGTCAGAATGTGTTCTATCAAGAATTTATAGACCACCTCAAATGTTGTAGATTTCACAAGCATCACTTCAACCCATTTGGTGAAATAGTCAGTTGTAGTGAGAATATGGGTATGACCAGCACTTGAGTTAGAATTAATTGGGCCAATAAACTCAAATCCCCATTGCTGGAAGGGTTCTTCTATGATGACTAGTTTCAAAGGTAATGCAACTAATTTTGGTTTACCTATAAATAATTTACATTTTTCACAATTACCAAGCCATTTATAAGCAGACTTAAACATACCTAGCCAATAATATCCACTCCTTACTATCTTAAAGGTTGTCAATGTAGATGAGAAATGTCCACCACAGGCTTCATTGTGGAAAGTTCTTAGTAACTTCTCATGTTGATCAATATCAACACATCTCAAGAACATGCCATCCAGACCTCTTTTATACAAGATATCATCAACAATCACAAACTTAGCTACTCTGAGTTGGAGACTTCTTCTATCTTTTCCTTTTACATGATCAAGGCATCCCCCATAGGTTATAAAATATGCTATATTAGAATACCATTCATCTTTTAAGCCCTCTAGCAAGTAATTAGGGTAAGCCTCTTCCTCTTTGTTTTCTTATATAATTTTGCAAAGACCTTGACCATGAACCAGTTTAGTTAGTTTGATATCTAGGTCAAATTATTGTACCTTTGATACCCAGGTTGCTCTGTTATTCACTACTACATCCTATTGTGTTAGGATGCTTTTAATTGTTGTAGATGGTACATACACTAGAGAATGTGAATGTAGAATGTAATACCAGAAATTTTTTATAGCCTTGACAATAGAAAATGCTTTCTTTTCATCTAGGGAATAACACAATTCATATTTTTTAGGAGGAACACTCATAAAGGAAATGGGCACCTCTTCATCTTTCTCACTTTTTTGAAGTAGTATACCTGAAATAGTATGATCAAATGCATAGCAATACATTATGAATTCCTTCTTAAAATCTAGATGAAAAAGAGTAGGTTCTTTCACAATAGCTTTCTTTACTTCTTCAAATGCTTTAATTGATGAGTTATCCCACTTGAAATTTTGCTTCTCACTTAGGAGCTTTACCATGGATTGCATGGTTTCAACAAAATTAGGTACAAATTTTCTAAGATTGTTGATCTGGCTAAAGAGAGACCTTACACCATTATGATTAATTGACAGGCAGAGTTGATGAATAGCTTTTACTCTTTCAAGGTCAATTTTGATCCCCTCCTTGGAAACTATGTGTCCCAATAGTTTTCCTTCTATTATAGCAAAGATTGACTTTTTGGGATTCAATAAGGTGCCATGCTCTCTAAATTTTTCCAAGATTTTCCTTAAATCCTTCAAATTTTTCTTTTGTCTCCTTGAGAATGCTTTCATATCCTCAAGATAGACTGTGATGCACTTTTCTAAAATATGTCCAAAATTCAAGCTCATGGCATGTTGGAAAGTTGCACCTACATTTATCAAACCAAAAGGCATTTGTTTATACGAAAAGGTGCCCCAAGGGGTTGTGAATTTTGTTTTATGTTGATTTTCTTCAGCAACCTCTATTTGATTATATCCAAAGAAATCATCAAGGAATGATATCATTTATAAGCCTACTACTATTTGAAGGATCTGATCCATAATGTGTAGAGAAAAAATATCTTTTAGACTAGCTTGATTCAGATTTATAAAGTCTATACATATTCTTATTTCTCCATTCCTCTTTCTTATGGGTACTATGTTCACCATCTAGGTAGAATGATAAATCTAGAATATTTTATGAGCCTTAAGCATTTTATCAATCTCCTTGAAAATTACATCTGAAACCTTTGGATTATAGGTTCTCAACTTTTTCCTAAAAGGCACAATATTTGTCTTTAGGGTAACCCTTTCCTGAATGTCTTCAAATCTTCATAAGACTAGGCAAAAACATTGATATACTCCATCAGCAATTTGGTGAATCTGGCCTTTTCTTCTACGTCATAGCAGCTTCATATGTTTATCATCCTGAGGTTATGATTATCACCTAGGTTGACTTTCTCATATTGGCCATTCTCCACTTCTTGGGGAACTGAACTTTGGGCTAAGAAAGCATCCCATCTATCAAAGAGTTTCTCTAGTTCAATTAGACCTTTAGGTATCACGTTTCCTTTCAATTTCACAATATTTTTTTTTTACCATCTATTGAATCAGGAAAAAAAATTCTACATTCTAATTCGAAGCCTTCAAAATAATTAGTGGCAAATTTTTCCATACTTTGCAAGAAAGAATTGATATGTGTGTCATCTTTGAATACTTTCCAAGAATTATTGTTATCTGGGACACTTGGTCTATGAATGATCTCTACTAAATATTTATCAATTGCAAAATTAGGATGAGGTATAAGTAATGAAGTTGATACTGTTAAGGAATTTTCTCTAGAATTTAATTCCCTAGGTATTGATTCTATTGAAAAGGGCTCAAAATCCTCAATTTCATCCATACATGATTCTTTTAATGCATCGCCTTTGGCTTTTAGTAGCTTAACATGTTTCTTTTTGGCCTCTTCTAACCCCAAAAGTAAAGCCTCATACTCTACTGTATTATTCATATTTTCAAAGGCTAACTTGAAAGAAGAAGGAAAAGTTTGACCTGTAGGGGATATCAAAACAACACTAGCCCTAGACCCACTTGAGCAAAAACTTCCATCAAATTCCAACATCCAAGGTAAATCCACCACCTTTGACTAGATACTTATTTCTTAATTTTCATGCATAATCAATCAATTAGCAAAATTAGTTTTCTAATAAAGAATTTGAGACTTTGGATCATCAGATAGGAAAACTGTGTATTTAGACTTGGCTTCAGGGAGTAGGGTTACTTTTTCCTTCCCTATAGGTATAATGGCTTGAGACTAGTCCATCTTGACTTCTCCTCCTAAATCTCAGTAGAAATTTTGGCTAAGGAGCATGCCATAACTAGTGGGGATATTAGCTACTAAGATGGTGAGCTTTATTCTCTTTTCAGGGAAAGCTGCTAAGGAAACCTAAGTATCTTTGATCTGACCTACTAAAGGTACCTATTTAGAGTCTATTGAATAACACTTGCCAAAGGTTTTAGTTAAAGGAAGGTCAAGGGCCTTTGCCACTACTATTGGCATTATGTTATCTAAAGCACTAGAGTCTATTATACAATTGCTTAACTTAAAACCATGGAGGTAAAGAGATACATAAAATGGATCCAACTTTTCTTGACAGCTCAATTATGGACTAATCTTATCAGGATGGACCAAGTCTTTGTGATGATTAAGATTTGAAGTTTTGGCTTCTTCATTGTAAGAAGATACATTAGTTTTTTTAGTAGATACATTAGATGAAAGTTGATGAACATATTCAATAAACTTACTGAGTTCATTAGGAGTCATCCTCAAATACTCAGAAGGAGATATTTGAATTCTAGATGTTTTACAAAATTCAACTATATCAAATGCAGAGTCAGGATTAGGCCTTTTCATAATGTAAGGAATATGAGGTTGTGACTAAGGTGTCCTCTCTTGCTTTAGAATCCTTTGCTTGAGCTGAGCTTGTAGCATTTTTGGGCTGAGAACCAGCTTTCCCCATCCTCTATCCTCTAGTGAGTACTAAACATGAAGCTTCTTCCAAAGTTAAAAGAATGTCATTTCCTCTATCAGAGTTTGACTCATACTCAATGTAGCAATTTATGGAGTTTCCAAGTCCTTCGAAAAGTGCTTCCTCTATTACCATGTTCGCTACTAGTGCCCTTTTAGTTTCAAGCTACTAGTGTCTTATATTTTCAAGATAAGTGGCTCCTTCATGATCATTAGTAAGGTGAAAGACACACATGTTAATTTTGCTCAAAGGAGGCTCAATTTGTAATATTTTTTGGCTAGGGTGTAAAGTGAGTTTTTTCCCTTGGGAAGTGACATTTTGATTTGGATACTTTCTTGAGATATCTTGATAGGGAAAAGAGGCTTTAGGGAGTTGCTTCTTTATTGCGATAAGATCATTAGCTAACTTCTGAAAAAGCAATTCATTGAAATATGATGTAGAGGCTTGAGAATTTGGTATTTGGACCTCTTTCTTCCACTTTCATAATATAATGAGATCATCCTCCAATTCTATAGCAAGGTTTTGGGAGGCTACGAGCATTTGAGGATTCATTCTTTTCAATGGGAAGGCAATATTTGGAGGCATTGCATTTAGAAAGAAACCATTTTTATTTTAACCATTTGGTATGCTTTCCATGGGTATTTGATGCAATGCTTTGTTGAATCGATCCACAAACTCCTACATGGGTACATGTATCTCCTTCTTCATCTGCCTCAATTGCATAAGTAAAAAATTTGCATTTTTAGTGGATTTAAATCTAGCTTCAAAAGAATCTTTCATAGTATCCCAGGAAGTAATGGATGCATTAAGTAAGTGATGAAACCAATGTGCTACTGATTCTATCAAAGTTTGAATAAACAATCTTATGGCAACATCTTCTGTTGTTATAGCCAAGACTCCACATGTTGTGTTAAAAGCATTTAAATGTTCTTCGGGTGATTTTTTCCCATCTCCACTGAATCTAGGTAAGATTTCTTGTGCTTCTTTAGGTAAATTACACAAATTTATTGCAACTTGTAGAGGTCCTATTATAGTACCCTAGGGTTGATTGTGAGCCATTATTGGTGATCTATAGCTAATAGGAAGGATTGTTATAGCAAAAGGGATTCAGGTTCTAGGGATGATTAAAGATTGCAAAGATGTAACAAGGCTCCCAGTTTTAGGAGGTGACAATGGTGTACTGGTAGTTTTGGCTTTATTTCTTTTCAAGGAAAGATTAGGTTTAAAGTCGATCTTAGCTAAAGCTTCAAATTCTTCATCTACCAGGCCTGAAAACCTATCATTTCATGTATATCTTTTTGAAGCCAAGGTGAAGCCTCAACTTAACCTAATCAATGATTTGCATGAGTAGCTCTTTCTACCATAGCATCTTCTTGAATGACTACCAAGCCTCTAATCCTCTCAGCTATTTCTTCTTCTCTTTCTAATACCAATTGTACTTGGAGTTATTGTTGGTTACTTGATCAATTAACCCAAGCACAAGTGTTAAGATCAGAGACAATATCTTCTTGTGTATCTTGAAACCCTAGGTTAGGCTATAAAATAGGCAACTAATTATGATTAGAAAGTACCATTTCACAAAACCATGAAAACTTGTAGGAACCTAAAAAGGACAACTCTATCTTCTAAGGTTCCCTAGCAGAGTTGCCAAAAACTGTTAGTGAATAGTTTTTCCCAAGATCTTTGGCAAATTTTAACAAGGGAGAAAAATATAAACTAACAAATTGAATTCCTATTTATTGATAAGGAATTCTTTGCTTTAAATATTTACTCAATATTAATCAAGGTGCAGCTAACCTTTTTGAAAAGATAATCATTCTTCCTCTATCAAGGTAAAATCTTCCCAAGAAGTATTTTACTGAAAATACATAAAAGATCAAAAATATCTCACAAATAAGAAATAAATGTTGATGTGAAAAACCACTTAATCTTAATGATCAATGTCATATACATGATTGAATGTTAAGATAAAAGATTAGTGTTAAAACAACAAAGATTTAACCTTCCACAGCTTCTAAGATTCAAAACAAATAATTCCAAAAGAATGTAGCAATTATAACTTAACTTCCAAATATAACACAAACTCTCAAGAATGCATATCACCACAAAGAAAACAATAGTATTTGCTTCAAGAAGTTTCAGTAAAATAAAATTATAGAACTTTACTTCAATTTCTATAAATTTGAAATGTTCTATTTCAAAATTTTAAAAGCGCAGAGTATCAAAATAAAAGTATTTTTATCTTTAGTCTATAGAGAGGTTAACCCTATCAAATATCATCTATTACATATATATATATAGGCATAGGGCTGGATAGTTATCCAAAATTACCCCGCTAGAGGTAAATTGTCCATAGATTAACACAATCGTGTTAACTAAAAAGCATCAAAAAATAAAATAGGAAAGAAAAACAATCATCCATCAATCATGTGACACATCAGGAGGAACTATCCACATTGGTCACAATACTTGTGGCTTTCCATGTCTCATATGCAATTGAAAATGTAGAAATAATAGATTGATGCGATAAGCTGATATATGCCATCCTTTGTTTCCAAGTTTCTTTCTCTCTCTTCAGTTCTCTCATCTTCTCTACGTGCATCTCCAAATGCATCAAATTTATTATCAGCATAGCCTCAGTATGAGCAACATTGGAGAAATCCTGCCTACATGATGTCTTTTTCTCTTTGACCTCCTGGAACTTTCTTTGGATTTCACTTATCAGTTCTTCCATAGGGGAAATGGAGTCACTCTCTTTTCCTACACAATTCTTATCGAACCACTTTAGATCACCTTGAATGATTTCATCCACAAGCCTAAAGCTATCCAAGCTTTCTTTGATTTCAGTGACTACCTAGACTAGTGCCTCATTCCTCCATTTGATGCAATCCTTAATTAAATGTAAGGTTTTCTCATCAAGGCCAGTGATAGGTTATTTAGCTTGAAATTTTCGCAAACCAAATCCCTGAATTTCTTCAATACAAAGCACCACCTTCACCCAGTTATTTCTCTCTTTTTCAAAACCTTCATTGCTAGACTCCACCTTTTTAATGATGATAGTGGTCTCCTTCAAAGCCTTGTCCAAAAGTCTAATATGTTGCTTGGTTTCTTTTAGGATGAACTACAACCATTCTTTGGATGTTTTTGCAATAGCTCTGTACTTTTTTAGATTCTCAAGAAATTGCTAAATGGCTAAAGTGGATACATCCACCATTACTGGCATTTCATTCAGAGGTTTGGGTTCTGGATGCAAGATTGCATTGATAAATTATGCCATGCTTCTCATTGCCTCTTTCATTTCTTGCTTGTCTTGAGCATCCTTCCAAACTCTATTTTCTATCTTCTTGTTTCAAACCTCAAAAATCTTTATATCAATAGCATGACTTCCCTTTCCAAGGTCAATCTTCGATAATTGGTAGTCCTGAGGAGTGAGATTTTCATGGGAAATACCTTCTAGTGGCTTGGTTATTTCAGCTATCCAGTATCCTGAGTTTTTATCAAGGTTCAACCTAGACTCAGTTTTGGCCCTTTTAGTTTCTAAAGGCTTTCTAGGCATTTTTTGACTAGGCCATCAATAGGCATGGATATTGGTACTAAACTCCTTTTCTTCTCAATAGAAGTTTCCACCCACTTGGGGGTAAAAGGTTTTTTACCTACCATAGGATAAATTTTTGCTAAGGCCAAGGCATTAGATTGAGAACCATTATTTTTAGGAGACTTCTAAGGATCTGAGGTATTATCAGCCCTGAGGGAAATGGGAGACTACTTCAAGCTTGCCTTTGTTTCTGTAGGATCCAAATCAACTATGACTGTCCCCTCTTCTTTGTTTGATGTTGCCTTTTTAGTGCTAGAATAAGTTACCCTTCTGAACTTTGGGACCTCTTCTTGAACTTGAATTTGAAGTGGCTTGGGAGTTACTTCAACTTCAACTTCAGCTTTAGCTTTAGGAGAACCTACAACAAAGTCAGCAACATCAAGGTTAGAGATGGCCTTAGGTTTGGAATGTGCTTTTTTGTGCTTAGCTGTCAAGTATTTTTCTGGGACTTTGAGAGTGGTTGACTCAACATTTTTTATTTCAACCATTTCTTAGTTCTTTTCAATACCTTTGAAGTATGGGACATTAGGTCATCTTCTTCCCTCTTAGTCCAGTCAAGCTCAGAGATAGGTATGCATTCAATTTGTTCAACATAGAATGAGTTAATCACCTCTTTAGCTTCATCTTCATTTATCCCATGGGTATTGAGATCTACCTTAAACATACTAATTTGATTAACTGTCAACCTAGACCATAATCTCTTTCTGACTTCAAATTCATCAGGACAATTTGCCCAATAATCTTCCAGATAAGGAACATGGGTTAATGAAGATGCATGCCTAAAATTATCTCTAGCAAATCCAACATAATCAAACTCTATGCTTTGAGGCATAAACGTGACAATGCAGGTTGTGCTAACCTAGCCTATTTGTAGTTTGAACACCTATACTGACCAATTTCAATAGGGAACAAGAATGAGACTAAATTTTTCGTACTTTCAAAGGAGTTAAAAATAGAAATGAGCTGCCTACATATCTCTGATAAAACAATATTTTCTAAAGATTAATGTGGCAACTTAAGTGGTTCACCAGAAAAGCCCTCAATTCTTAGATATGTAAATTTATGAAATTGAATATAAAAGTAGTCATAAATTTTAATAGCTTGCATGGATTCCTCTAATAGCCTGTGATTTTCATGACCTTGGAGCTCAAAAACTAACCTCCCAAGAAAGATGTCATTAATCCTCCTAAATTCCTTGCAAGATTCAATTGCATGAAGGTCTTTGTAGTATTGGTAAATAGTCATCACTTCTATCCAGGGCATATGTGGAAGTCCCTCCCATTCTTTGGATGCTGCTAAAATATAGACTAGGAAGGAATATAGAAAGAACGGGCTGAAATTACCTACTGCTATGAGGCCTCTATGTAAATTCTTAGCTATTAAATATGCCTAATCAATAAATTTTTCACCTTCAGCAATCTTTAGAATTAAAAGATACATCCAACTTTCCCAATGAAAGGCATGATCATTGCCTTTGACCCTATTCAACACTAACACAATGTTTGCTATTTCTTTAATGAAATGCTCAACTGTCAATAGCTTAGGCAATCTTGAGTCTCCTTCAGCTGACCTCAACAACTAGGTTTGAGCCACAATGGATTCATAGTATTTCTTGTTTCCATGATATAGATACTCATATTCCTCAAAGGTCCATGGTTCATAGGGTTCTTTACGAGGGATTCTCAGGGCTGCACTAACACTTGTCTTGCTTATTCTTACTAACATCTCCCCTAAAACTTTCTTTACGCATCTAGTGTTAGGGTTGTAGTGATTTTTGAACTTAACAACTACTTTTGGGCATTCAATAACTTGTGGGAAGGTAGGGGCTTCCAAAAAACCACTACTGGCTAACTTCTGATTTATGGGACTAGACTAAACATCCCTTACATTTTTATTTACCATGAAAGTATCCCAAATTTTAGGAAGGCAGCTCAAGAGGAAATATTTTTCAAGCTTAGGCATTTTGGGGTGGAAGAGCATCATGGTTAAATTTAAAAGACATAGATTTACATAACCAAACCAAAAATACTTCAAATGAAAGCCACACATAGAAATGAAAAAGTGGGAGATAATGCACTTACAGTTTTCGGTTGAGTTCAGACTTCCACCTTCCTTGCTTACCAGTCAGTGTCGAGAGCTCAAAATGATTAAATGAGCACTCATATAGGACAAGAGGGTAATTATGGGAAGTGATTTCTCAAAAACCTAAGAACATATATGAGAGGGCAAAAAATCTATTACAAATGTGCCACCTTTACTTTGACAAGACTTGTAATGAAGTTTACAGTAACTACCCATCAAATCCACATGCAGCTCGACCTTTCATGATGTCATAAAATCCACACGCCACCTTTTCCATAAAGTAATCGTACTTTAGCATGATTTCTCATAATTACCATAATTATTACCTTTTGTGGCTTTGATATCACCTTAAGGTGGGACCCATTCCATTGGCTCATAAAGATGAGTTTATAATCTTGCTATGCACTTTTTGCAAGAAAATAAGAACACATTAGAAAATCTTAAAGTTGAAGTTGAAGTCAAAGTTTGAATCAACTTTTACTTCAACTTGAAGTTCAAAAAGAAAACTTGGGTCTACAAGGAGGACACTTTACCAAGATGAAAAGGAAAGAGTGAAGCTAAACTCCAACTTGAAGTAAATCGGGCCTCAACTTAAACTTCAAGTTGTAAAATGATAGTTGGTGGTAACTTTGTATATTGAGGAAAGGATATGGTATCAAGAAGTATCAAGTGTTTTTACCTGGTTGCACTCTATTTCAGGAAGTACAAACAATAGTGCTTCTCTAGCTCTCATGTTGCACATAAAAAGTTCTCTCTCATCCTCAGTACAAGTTTCCAAAACACTTTCAGCAATAATTTTCTTTTTTTATTTTTTCAAGCTCTAATATGTTGGACCCATACACAACAAATGTGTCTTCATCTTTTTCTTTGAGCTTCCATAATTTGTTCCACCTAACTTCAAAAAATCCTTGCTCAATATGATAGCCATGGATCTCCCAAAGTTGTTAAACTTTATCTTCAAGGTCTTCCTACTCTGATACCAATTGTTAGAAATAATAGTCCACCAAGATAATTGAGAGAGGGGGGTGAACCAATTATCTTGGTGGACTATTATTTCTAGCAATATCATTAAGCCAATTAAATTTAATAATATGCTTTCCTTCATCATAATATCTTTCCATTTTTCCTTCAACTATTTTATTTTAAAAATTAAAGAATATCTCAACTCTTACAATCTCGTCAATAGTTCTTATGAATAAATAATTATCTTCATTATTTATTATGCCATTTAGCCTAAAGTTGAGAGAACCACTTAATTCTTCCTCCCATTTTCTTAGAGCTTAAATATTATTTGTACCCTTTATGACATAAGGGAAAAGGTCAAAATCCTTATTAACATAATTTGAAAAATAAAACCTTACATTTCTTTGCAAGGAATATCTACTAATATCAAATTCTAATAAGTCTGCCACATGACTATATATTTTTTCAATCAATTACTCAACTTATAATTGTTCTTTGGTCACTGAGTAGATCTCATTTAGCACTTTTTCCCCTACTGATCCACTTATCCAAAACTTTTTTTAACATAGTCTCTTTTTTATCAAGTGAGCTCCAAATGTCTATGAGCCTTGACACTTAGTAATGGAAGAGTTTGGTATCAACACTACTTAGTAGGTGCATTATTGTACCTAGAACCTTTTCTTCATATCTCTGTACCATAATGATCTAAGCATTTTTTAAGTCTATCCCTTTCCTCTTCCACTTCCTCATTAAGATGCTCTTCAGGATGTAGTAGGGTCTAAGGAATTTCAATAACTAGACCAATAGGAGGTGGTGGGGTGGGTGATGATGCAGTCATTCTCTATGAAGATTCACCCACTTGCATTTGTCCAACTAATTACTTCTCATACATAGTGAGTTTTCTCATTAATACAATGTTCCTTTTTCTTTTTGTGTCATAAGAGTCAAAAACCATTTCATACCTAAGGTCTAACTCATCCTGTTTTTGTTTCTCTTTCATAAAAATAGCAAGGGAAAAGTCTATAATTTCTTATTTTATTTATGTATCTTCCACTCCTAAAGTCTCACCTACCCTTTTCACTTTTAAAATTCCCATTTTATCTACATCAAAGGCCTCATGTTTCCTTTCTCTATTTCTTTTTTGGATTGACGACATAACCAATGCAACATTGTATTCACTATATATTATCCCTTTTAATGATACTTGGGATTTTCCCCTATTGTGTATTTAGTATTTGTTTCCTTGTTGATAACATCAAAGACCATAACATTTACAATATCCCATTCAGGAAGAATTAGGGCTCCTAAATATTTTATCATCATTCTTACTTCCATAGGAGTAATCTTATGGATGGAGGGGCATTGCCTTCATCTAGTGGTGAGGGTCTAGCTTCTAACTCCTTCCCCTTTTCAACAATTTTATCTCTTGTTTGTGCAACACTATATATTGTGTTCTTTTGAGGGGTGTATTTACTAGGAGCGACAACAAGAGTAAGTGCAAGCATTTCCATTATTATTTTTCCTTGATCAAGGTTTATACTTACCAACATAGCTCTTTTCTCATTCAAAACCTTTATAATTTTCCCAACGTGTGTCATCAAGTTATTAATTTTGTAACCAAATGTCCTTTCTTTCTTTAGAGGATTATAATCTTTATCAAAAATGTTTACAAAATCTAAGGCCTTTTTGTAAACTCTCTAATTATCTTTCCTAACTTCTTATTCTTGGAAGGGAAATTCATTTCTGATTATGTGTTCAAGATAACAAAACTGATCATTATTCCCTTTTTCCTTAGTTCTCTTTTAGAAAAATTCATGAAACCTCTTAGGGTCTGAAAATATGGCTTGAGATATTGCCATCCTATAGGGATTTAATATTTTATCAAAATGTACCCATCCTCTCTTTATAATTAGAAATTGATGTGCAATAGTAAAAGAGGGAAAAATTGTAACTCTTGATCTCCCTATTAATTCTTCTTCCTACAAACCACCAATTTTCCATAAGACTTCTACAACACCAATCTCGAGGGGAACCTAATAGCGAAACATATGGGGAGTTCCTTAAAAATCATAAATTATGAAGACTGTAGAAATAGGGTATGGGATAATATCACCCCAATTGTGGACAATCTTTAAACCCTTAGTAAAGTCTTTTGGCCTTATGAACTTCGAGACCACATTTGGGATTCTTGGGTTATCAAGTGATAACAATGCTCTTATATTGGAAGAAAAGTATATATCAAATCTAACAAAACTAGCATCCTACCTATCCCATGACATATCTACACTTCACAACTGGACAATATAATACATCCCCATCCTTCTCCTTTTTGATCTCCATTTATTTTCCAAAGTAAGATTATCCCTTTAAAAAAAACATATGCATAAGCTTAAAGTACCATCCAAAAGGTTTGTTAGCTTTAGCTCTATCAAATCCCACTAGGACATTATGCATTTTTTTAACAATATAAGGGGAAAAGATGATAACTATATCAACACCATAGTGGAGAATTACAAGCATTGAGTTTTTTTCATCTTCACCAAAAACTTTACACAAGGACATGTAGATACCTAGGGCACAAGAATTAAAATAGGTCTCTAAGAAAGGCTCAAGGGTCGATGGTGCAACCAAAGACAAATCACCAACAACTACAAAGTGTTCCGTTGAGTGGATATTCCTATGATAATCCCTCTTAGCTTCATATACTTCTTGCAACTTTTTAAAATCAATGGTCTCACAAAAACCAGAAGCTAGGTCCAACCCAAAAACCTTATGAGTTCCCTTTTTTGTAATGTTAACTAGTTAGTTTCGATTAATATCTCGCATAAACCTAGCCACAAGGTTATATCATTTTTCAATTTAGGTTAAGATATCCATATCCATAAAAACCCAATGTACAACTAGTTTTCCCAAATCAAAATTCATAACATTACTATATGGGGAAAGTGAATTTCTTTATGAAAACCCATGGTTGAATAATTTCCAACCATTCATCATTGTTTGAGCATCTCATAACCAATTTCCTCTATCATACAAACCATCAACAACATTTAGATGATGTGAATACATGTATTTTTCCCTTATGAATAATTATTATTAGAAATGTCTAGTTGTTCTAGAAAATCATCGCACACAACCCTTTCCTAATAATCTATTTTCTTCGTAAAATCCATCAGATTTAACCTAATGTGACACTTGGGAAATAGTTAGTTTATTTCTCTATGATAATCCACCTTACTACCCTATGTATGGCATGTGGTAACTTCTCATTTATTGTAAGGTCTACCTTCTCTCTACTATTTTCTACTCCTACCTTGGATACATGTTGTAAGGTCACAATGTCATGATGGATATAAAACATGCATCTTCTGACCATGACATCACATGAGCCATCAGATTGTAATCAGTAGGACACTCAAGATTACAACATTTATTTTCTTTCTGCAACCCACTACACTTCTTAATTCTATGATACATGGCATAAATTGAGTCATTGCTAGAAACACCCTATTTCAATTGCCCCTCAGTTCCTACTTTGGACACATGTCATGCTATCATTTTTTCGTAATGAATATCTTCCTCACATAGTCTCTTCATGATATTACACCAATACTTGGATCAATCATGATCTAACATTCCTTGTCTCTTCAAGCTTTAAGAACATAGGATACATGTTAGATAGTCACATTTTCATAATGGGTATAAAATATGCACCTTCTCTTTGTGACATAACACTAACTGTTGGATTTGTTTGATCAATTCTACACTTGTGGAAATAAATTGGTGGGTCCACTCCATCTTGTGAGACATGTATCACTAAATGGAGAACTTCCACAAGGTAAAACAAGTGAGGTGTTGATTGGGTTGTATTTTATGGACCTTGGAAAGGATATTTCACAAGGTTTAAACCATCTTAATGATATATGTTGAACAAGATATTCACCTAGGAAATATTAAAGGATCCCCCCACATATTAAAAAGACCCACACTTAAGAACATGAAATAAAACCTTGAAATTTTGGTTTTGAGATAAAACAAAAAGTCATTACACAGGGTAAAATAAGGAATTCCCCCTTTTAATGATGAACAATCCCTCCCTTTAAGTCACATAAAGCTAACACAAGATTAAAAAGAGATAAGGGTTTTGTTTTGGAACTTGCCAACACTTAGACAAATGTGTTTTACAAAAGTCTCAAAACATTGGCCAATTTTAATTAACAAATCAAAATTTTAGCACTTATTTCAAAATTTGCAACCTTCTAGAAAAAGGGTTAATAGTGGCTCTATTTGGGGATGATGGACAAATTATGTCCATGGAAGGATGTTGAAATCAATGGAGAAGAAGACCATATACCCGGAAACACTTGGAGAGCACAAGGTAAAACAACAACTCAACAATAAGCCCTTGAAAAAAACCAAACCTATGTGCAAGAAAAAACACACCTATATAAACAATCTACAAGATGTGAAAACCTAATCTATTGTTCATTGAATACGAAACACCTCTAGCAGAAGTATTTCTATGGAAACTATCTATGAACTGGTAGGTCAAGAAGATCACCAAAGAGTTTTTTGATGATATATTAGTCCTCACCCCATTTGCTATGAATCATACAGGGTCCTAACCAAATAGGATCAAATTTTCCATGTTTACCTTTATATTCTAGTCTAACATTCCAAACTATCACTAAAATTGTAGTGCCTACCCTAGCTTACATCTTTCTAGCTACATTGTGGCTATAATTTCCAAACTTTGTTAGACCAGTATTATGTTGATGGTTAGTAGCATTGTTTTGAGACTATCAGATATTGTGTTATGGATTCAGTTGATATATGATGAGATTGCTTAGACTCTACATTTCATGTTTGCATGATGATTATTACATTATTCTCAGTTTTTGTTGATGTTTAGTTAGATGGTTTATTATCACATGTTTTTTTCTTATGGAAACTTACCCCATACTTGCATGTGTATGGTGTGCATGTTTGTTCTCCTTATGTATGGCATTTCTGATGTGGTTAAGAAAAGGAGTCGTAGTCACTTGCTAGTCGAGATCTACATGATGCACCACTTCCTGCCATTGCCTATTTAGCTTAGCATATATATATATATATATATATATATACATATATATATATATATATATATATATACATATATATATATATACATATATATATATGTATATATATATATATATATGTATATATATATATATATGTATATATATATACATATATATATATATGTATATATATATATATATATGTATATATATATATATATGTATATATATATATGTGTATATATATATATATGTATATATATATATATGTATATATATATATGTATATATATATATATATATGTACACGCATGAATTTTATGTAGGTTGCAGGTACCAGGTATTGACTTCCCTGAATTGCCAAGATGAGCGTACCCTATTGCACTATCTCACTAGTAAGAGAGGGGAGATAAATTCTCAAGTCCAAATCCTAAACCCTTAAACCATTTGTCCTAGAAAGGTAGGACAAGTATCTGAGGTGTGTTACCTACCGAATGCATCAAATGACGTAATTCATGATTTTAACCCCTTAGACTAATTTTGTATGGATTGTTCTATGATGGGTTTTCATATTTTATTTTGGAGGTTTTTGGTGAATTTTCTATTAATTAAGTCTAAAATTAAAACATTTAATTAATAATTTAATTATTTTGGGGAAAATTAATACAAAGTTATGATATTTTGATATTTTGATTTTCATTTATTAAATGGGAAATTAATTGAGTAAAAGAATTAAATAAAAGAAAATTTTAAAAATTATAATAAAATAATAAATTAATAATAATAATAATAATAATGATAAAAGAATTAAAATAAAAGTTATAAGTCTACCTAGGAGTAAGTGCACCTCTTGAATGCACATGTGTCTACAACACAGGGGTTAGCGCACAGTTAAGCACATGGTGTCTACAACCTAGTGACTCATCTAGAAGGTTGGAATAGGTTCGTGCTTAGTTGTCAACGCTTATCTTATCTTCTGGTTGATTCTAGAGACATTCTAGGTGCTTCCTGAGAGGTTCTTATATTCATGCACTCCTAGAAGCTCAGAGAGCGTGTATGGCTAGATCCGCAAATGTTGGAGAAGGAAGGAGCTTCCTCTATAGATTCTGAGGAGAAGTGAATTAGCATTAGTGTCCAGGTAGACACTCGTGATTTTTGCAAATTTTTTATCGCTTCTTCCACTTCCTATCCTATTCATGTCTTCTGAATGCTTTCTGAGGATTCCATGTTTTACTTATATGCAATCTTATATTTAATTTTTTGTATGAGAAAATCCCCACATGTGTACATCTAAGGAATCTATGGGACTAGGGTTTTAAATGCTTATGGACAAACCTATTAGAAGGATTAAATAGGTAAATCAAATGAACAATCATTATAGGAGAATTCTTATTTTACAAATAAAATTGGAAAGGCCTTTTCGTTTAAAAATTATGTATGTATTGCATTATTGAAAAAATGCTTTATATATATATATATATATATATATATATATAATCAAATTTGAAAATGTTTATATAAAAAAATTATATATATTAAAACATTGCATTTTAAAATTTTAATTTAGAGAGCAATTGGGAAAATGTTTATTAAAAATGTTTTTTAAAAAATTGCAAAGTAAAAAGGGGCGGGGAGGGACGTACCCATACCCCCACCCCCCTTTAAGAATGGCATGATGCTGGCAGCGCTGCTGCCATAGGCACTGCAACAACAGTGTTGTCGCAAGCCTGCGTCAACAGGAAGCCACCACTGTGCCATATATATATATATATATATATATATATATATATATATATATATATACAGCAACCACCATGAACAATCATAGACCTCGAAACCCATGCCTGCAACTAGGCTTATAACTCGCAGGGTATGGTGGGTAAGAGGTATGAAATGACGTATTTCATTTCTATATTAATATTATAAATCGATTATTATTAATTAGATTTTAATTATAATGTTATTAAGAATTATTATTATTGAATATTAATAAATTTTAAATATTAATTATTATATATTAATAATTATGAAATATTATATTTATTATAAATGAAATTTTATTATTTTAATAATTAATTATCTTATAGTAATTTAATTATTATATTATTAATATAAATTTGATTTAATTGTAATATCAAAATTAATGTGTTGATGGATAGATAGTAATGAAGTTAAATTTGTAATCACTCATATTAATTTTTTTAAAATATCCTATTGAAACACTATGGGGATTAATGTTAAACATGTATATATCCTTTTGACACTTTAGAAAATTGTTCAAAAGAGTTATGAGGGAAAAACTTTTATCTATCAAAACAAAAAAACATGGGTTGGGTAAATTGTACAATTTTCTTTGCTTAATATTTAGCTCTTAAACGAAACTGAGAACCCCATATTCAACTCAACTAAATTATTTTAACAAACCAAAACATGTGCTTGCATTTTTTGTTTTCTCTATGCTTCCTATTTTGGGTTTTTGGGTTGACTAGATTTTTGACTAGTTATAGGATGTCTACCAGAGGCTCGAGGGTTATGATTTGTGATGTCATGATGATGTCTTTTGTTCTTGATCTTTTTAAACCCAACCATGGTTATGAGATGGCATGCTCTATGGTGTGTGTAGTTTATTGATTGATATTATTTCCAATCTTCTTGAGTAAGTTGTGATTTATGTAACCATTTATGAGTTATCGATCAGTTGTATTTGGATTACTTTCTAGTCGCCTTGATGGGACTGAAGTGTTTATCTGATCTTGATGATGTCATGTTGTGGCATATTTTGACTTGACCATTTTGGAGTCTTCGATCAGTATTATTTTCTTTGAGATATCTTTTTGGTTTCTTGTTGAGAACCAATGAATATTGTGACTTATTTTGAGATACTATACAGTTTCTTAATGAGGACCAATGGGTATTGTGATTATCATCGATACCCTCAGTTGCCAATAGAGAACTGTTGTGGTCATGATTATCAATGGATCCTTTTCAATTGCTCATGGAGATTTGATGCTCTTATTGTGGATTGTCTTTTGGTATTTTTCCAGTCGCTAGTATAGGACTGTGGTGATTTTGTGATTTATGATTCCATGAGCTTAGGGTAGGTTATCTACTTGTAGTGTCAGGAAGTGGCTTGCAATGGGGGTCGGGGCTCTAAGTGGTTGCTAGGGTAACTCATTGTAAGTTGTTTAATAAGTGAAAACATTACACCTAATACTGACTTAAATGAACCTAATAAGATAATTGCTTGTTCTTGCCCATGCCTCAAATGCTATTACAGACTAGGATGGGAGTAGAGAGGATGCTTGGTTGCGACCTTGCATTCTGTAGTATGCCTCGTTAGTATGAGAGGATACTAGTGGCCGCATAGGGATCACTAGGGGGGTGGGGTCTATAGAGAGACTACTAGGGTAACTCTAGCATGATCTGTGCGATGACACTTTCCTGCTTACATAGTAGGTTCCTACATGTCTTGTGTGCCTCTAGGATTAGATGTCAATTTATGTTGGAACCTTTGAATTAGTATACTTTTAGGATTCTTGGACTTAGAGAGTATTTGTGCTATATGATTTGATAGCCTATTTGGGACTTGAGATTATCTCCTTAGCGCAGTGGGATTGGGCCATTTAGGTTTCATGCAGTCAGGTGGTAGTGTTTTTTCACTCTCACCATTTGTGATCTGTTTGAGACACCGTGGCTGAAGCATTCTTGATAGAAGCTATCTTCATTATGCTCTTTAATTATGATGATGGACACGTATCCTTATATTGATGATTAGCATATGATAGATGATGTTATTTACTTATCTTATGCTTTATTTTGCATGATTAGATTTCTTATGCATATTTTGTGGCATGTTAGATTTCTTTCTATATATGATGTAGTATGTTTTAGGAGTGACATTCCTACTATGATAATATCGATGATCTCTTTAGTAACTTGGGATGTTATGCACGGAGGGATGGCTAGGGCCCACGATGGTCTAATGATGCTATTTATGGTTAGGAGGAACCGTGCACTTAGATAATTATGTGTTGCATTTATAATGTTTATATCTTCTCTAATGATGTATCATGTATGAAATGTGGTTTCACTTACTTTATTGCATCATGGATTACAATAAGATTATGGTGTACTTTATTTTCACACATGTATATTCTTTTATGTC
Organism: Cupressus sempervirens; assembly: GCA_028749045.1. NCBI lineage: Eukaryota > Viridiplantae > Streptophyta > Pinopsida > Cupressales > Cupressaceae > Cupressus > Cupressus sempervirens. The sequence continues at coordinate 464,596,149 of CM053788.1, read as the reverse complement.
TTTCATACCCTGTGACATGTACAGTGGATGATTGAGCATTCTGAAATGTAATTTACTAAGGGACATTTGCAACAAATGTATATTGTTTAAGAACGTTGGACTATTCATTATTGTTTCATATGGATGTGGTGTTAGATGGAATCAATATTAGTTAATTTACTTATGATTCAAAGTTAAGGGATCCTAAAGGAATGTAACCTATTATGTATGTTTATTATGTTTACTTCTAGTTGAATGTTTTTTATTGCTTCCACTACTATGTGTATGATGTGAATGGTTTAACTTTCATGTATCAAAAAAATAAAATAAAATGCTTCCAAACTTAGTGAAACTTTAGGTTAATTCTTTTGGTTCCCTTGGTGGGGTGTTACATTTGGTATCAGAGCCCGAGTTTCTACATTGGGAGCTCTGGGTATTTTGGAACAAAACAAGGACCTTGAACTATCATGTATATCTCTTTCAAACTTTGCATATGTATCACACTGCAACACTTAACTTTCAAAACTGAAAATTCTACTTAAACCTAAACATAGGCAAAACTAAAATTGAACTTAGTCTATTTGTAAAACATGTGCCTTTTATGCTATACAGTAGCATGCATTATGGCTGTAATAAGTATTTTGTATCTTGGATATTGTTGTAGGATGGTATCTAGGACAAGCTCTTCTGTTAGAGGCCATGGTAGAGGTCATGGAAGAGGCCATGGTCATGGTAGAGCTATCAGTGTCCATGAGTCTGTCCATAGAGGGCCTGCTCAGGCAGAGAGTGGGGAAGACCATGTTAGTGAGCAGCAAGAAGAGAACCTTAGAGGGGACCAAGCTGAGTCTGAGGACATTAACTTGAGACAGATGATGCAGACCATTCTTGATTGCCTACCTCCTATTCATGATCAGCATAGAGCACATTAGTCAGAACATGAGCATAGATCCAAGTCTAGGAGCCATTGGAAGGATCGACATAGATCCATTGTATTGACTCAAATGAAGGATCTTTTGAGATCCAAGGTCAAGCCCTTTAATGGGTAGGGTTCTGGATATGTGGCCGAATAGTGGCTTATTTCCCTTGATCAGATTTTTTCCATGCAAGACTTTGATAGTAATGTTAAAGCGAGATTTGTCATTACCAACCTAGAGAATTTTGGGGCCACTCGGTGGACAATTGAGGAAAAGAAGCTAGGCATAGATATGAATAGTGTCACTTGGGAGCTATTCTTAGAGAGTTTCCACGAGTGATTCCTACCAGAGGAATGGAAGTAGCAAAGAGTAGATGAGTTCCATAACCTCAGGCAGTACTCTATGACTATAATAGAGTATGAGCATAAATTCTACGAGCTCATGTCCTTTTCAGGATTCAATGACAACTCAACTCAGTTGACACAGCACTTCATTAGAGGTTTGAACAACCATATAATTGGGTGTGTCAAGGTATTTGAGCTTATAACCCTCAAGGATGCAGTATGATGAGCCATCCTTGTAGAACAAAGTGTCAACCTGGGACAATGAGGTTTTGTGGGAGCACCTACAGCATCAGGATCTAAGGGCAACCACAACTCAAGTGGAAATGGGAAGTCTCCTTTTCCTAAGGGGAAACAGTATCAGTAGAAATCTTAGCAAACATAGCAGTAGAAGGGATCGTACCCTTAGGCTCAAGGTGGTGGCGGAGGTTCTAATTCCAAGAACAACCGCAATGCTCAACGCAATAAATAAAATCATCCTGCTCAGAGCAATCAGTCATTTGTTAGTAGGGATAGCTATTAGCAGTCAAATGCACCACCTATAGGGAGAGGATTTGGCAGAAGTACAGGATGTTTTACATGTGGGTAGGTTACACATTTTGCAACTCACTATCCATAGCGAACACCTCAGTATTTAGGCCCTAGGCCAACAGCATTAGAGCCTACAATTGGAGATGTAGGTAGAGCTCATAGGGTGTTTGCGATGGTAGAACACCGTCAGGCAGACCATCAAGGAACATTGGTTGAAACCATAGGATCTATTCAAGGTACACCTCTTTCAATGTTGTTTGATTCAAGTGCTAAAAACTCATTTATTTCTCCATCTTTAGTTGCTAAGTGTAAGCTAGAAGTGATGAAGCAAGATCATGGTTGGCAAGTGGAACTAGCCTCAGGCATTAAGGTCTCCACAGATTCTATAGTTCATAAGTGTGGGCTTAGCATAGGAGGACTTGATACTGCAGTTGACCTTCAAGTTATTCCTCTTGGTTTCTATGATGTAGTTTTAGGAATGGATTGGCTTGGCTCTCATAGAGCTAGAATAGATTGTAGGAAGAAGATTATTATGTGTCAAGATGACCAAGGGAATGATGTGAAGATTGTTGGAATACCGAGGCCTATATCTCTATGGATGATTTTTGCTATGCAATTGAAGTGGAGTTTTCGTAAGGGATGTCAGATATTTGTGGTTAAAGTAAATGAGCTTGATGAGGAAGATCCTGTGAGGAAGACTTTAGATCACCCGATTCTACAGGAGTATGTAGATGTTTTTTCGACTGAGATTTTGGGCATGCCCCCAAAGAGGGACATCGATTTCAGCATTGATCTAATTCCAAGAGCAGAGTCTATCTCTAAAGCTCCTTATTGTATGACTACATAGGAATTGGGTGAGTTGTGTCTTCAACTAGAGGAACTTTTGGCCAAAGGGAGCATTCGACCTAGTGTGTCACCATGGGGAGCTCCAGTGCTCTTTATGAAAAAGAAAGATGGTTCTTTGCACCTTTGTATTGATTACAAACAATTGAATAAGGTGACAATAAAGAATAGGTATCCTCTACCAAGGATCAATGACTTATTTGACCAGATCAAGGGAGCTACAGTATTCTTCAAGATTGACCTTAAGTCAGGATACCACTAGCTTCGCATTAAGAAGACCACCTTTCAAACTTGCTATGGGCACTATGAGTTCACAGTGGTACCTTTTGGGCTGACAAATGCTCCATTATTTTTCATGAGCTTGATGAATGGGGTGTTTCGATCTTATATTGATAGGTTTTTACTTGTGTTCCTTCATGATATATTGATATATTCTAAGTCTCAGAAGGAGCATGAGGAACACCTACGATTGGTTTTACAGTGCTTGAGAGACAATCAATTTTATGCCAATGCGGCTAAGTGTGAATTCTTCAAATCAGAGATTCAATATTTAGGGCATGTCATTTTAGGTGATGGTATATCTGTAGACCCTACAAATATTTAGGCAATAGTAGATTGGCCTACACTGACTAATGTGTCAGAGATTTGTAGTTTCATGGGTCTAGCTGGTTATTATCACAGATTTGTCCAAAATTTCTCCAAGATAACACATCCTATCACTTCCATTTAGAGGAAAGGAAAGAAGTTTATATGTACAAAGAAATGTGAGGAAGCATTTTGAAAGCTCAAGGAGCTTTTGACTAGTACACCGATCTTAGCAGTACCTGATCTGAAACGTGATTTCATGGTATGTACAGATGCTTCCCTTGAAGGGATTGGGGCATTTTTGATGCAGAATGGACAAGTGATTGCGTATGAATCACGCAAGCTCAAGGATCATGAGCTAAATTATCCTACACATGATCTTGAGTTAGCAGCAATAGTTCATGCTTTGACAAGATGGAGACATTTCTTTTTGGGACACAAATTTGAATTACATAGTGATCATTGCAGTCTTCAGTACATTTTCACTCAGCCTAATTTCAATTCTCACTAGAGGTAATGGATGGAATTTCTATGTGAGTATGACTTCAAGGTAAAGTACATTCAAGGAAAGAAGAATGTGGTGGTAGATGCTTTGAGTTGTAGGAGACATGTGATATCATCTATGACTCTTAGTGTTGATTTGAGGCATCAAATTCTGCAGGCACTTCCTACATATTCTTGGTACTAGGAGGTGTGCAGAGAAATAGATTTAGGAAGACCTTTGGAGGGTAAATTTTTAGGCTATGTCCTAGAGTTAGATGGTCTTTTGAGACTTTCGGGAAGGATTTATGTGCCGCTACAGGATGAGCTTTGTACCTTGATTCTAGCAGAGGCCCATCGTGCACCTTACATGACACATCCAGGTATCAAGAAGATGCATGCTAATTTGCAACATTTATTCTCTTGGTCTGGGATGAAGCATGAAATTTTTGATTATGTGGCTAGGTGTCTTGAGTGTTAGAGAGTCAAGGCAAAACACCAACATTTGGTAGGACTCTTGCAACCAAATCTCATTCCTTCATGGAAGTGGGACATCATCTCTATTGACTTCATAGTAGGATTACCTATGACTGCTCATTGTCATGATGTTATCATGGTCACCGTTGATCGATTGACTAAGGTGGCACATTTTTCACCAATCAAGTCTTCCTACATGGTAGCTTCTGTAGCTAATGTCTTCGTGCGTGACATCGTGAGACTACATAGTATTCCTTGAAAGATCATTTCAGATAGGGATCATGTATTCACATCCGCATTTTGGACATCGCTGTAGCATGAGCTTGGAGCACAATTGAATTTTAGTTTGGGATATCACCCAAAGACAGATGGTCAGATAGAGAGAGTGAATCAGGTTCTAGAAGATATGTTAGGGATGTATGTGATGGATAGGCAGACACATTGGGAGGACTATCTCTACCTAGTGGAGTTTGCTTACAACAATGGGTATCATAGTTCTATTGGGATGGCTCCATTCCAAGATTTATATGGACGTCATTGTCATACACCCTTGAGTTGGGATAGTCCTGAGGATCGCATCCTATTGGGTCTAGAGATGCTTCGCAATATGGAGCAACAGGTAGTGCGTATCAGCGAGCACTTGACTACGACATAGGATAGGTAGAAAAAGTATGCTGATGCACATTGGACAGATAAGTAGTTTGTTGTGGGAGATAAGGTATTCTTGAGAGTGTGTTTGTGAAAGAGTCTGATCCTATACGGAAAGGGTTCAAAGCTAGCACCTCTCTTTGTGGGACCATTTGAGATTCTTGAGAGGATTGGCCCAGTTTCTTATCACCTTGCTTTACCGCCCAGCCTAGCTCGCATTCATGATGTTTTTCATGTTTTAGTACTTAGGCAGTATATCCCTGATGTTGTACATGTTCTTGATTGGAATGCATTGCAGGTAGAGGATGGGTAGCTAGCTTTGGAGCTGGTTCATATTCTGGAGCAGCGGGAGTTGACCCTCAGGGGTCGAAGCATAGAGCAGGTAAGGGTCCAATGGGACCCTACTAATGACTATTCATATACATGGGAGGATGTAGCTAGATTATGAGATTTATATCCCTACTTGTTTGTAGGATTCCAGGAGTAAGCCTAATTCTAAGGGGGCTGGATGTAGTGCCTACCCTAGCTTACATCTTTCAAGTTACATTGTGGCTATCATTGCCAAACTCTGTTAGACCAGTATTATGTTGATGGTTAGTAGCATTGTTTTGAGACTATCAGATATTATGCTATGGATTCAGTTGATATATGATGAGATTACTTAGACTCTACATTTCATGTATGCATGATGATTATTACATTATTGTCAATTTTTGATGATGTTTAGTTAGATGGTTTATTATCACATGTGTTTTCTTATGGATACTTATCCCATACTTGCATGTGTATGGTGCACATGTTTGTTCTCCTTATGTATGGCATTTCTAATTTGGTTAAGGAAGGGAGTCATAGACACCTGCTAGTCGGGATCTACATGATGCACCACTTCTTGCCATTGCCTGTTTAGCTTAGCATATATATATCGAGATCTATTTTATATATATATATCAGGATCTACATGATGCACCACTTCCTGCCATTGCCTGTTTAGCTTAGTATATATATATAGTATGTACATGCATGGATTTTATGCAGGTTGCAAG